>CAWWDK010000314.1:0-216525 GCA_963942575.1 Priocnemis perturbator
ATCAAGATTTCATCGTCCGGAAGTGTAACACGGCGTATCTCGGTCATTTCTCAACGGATTCGTGCGAATCAAGTGTCATACGCGTTTATAGCGTCTAAAACAGACGGGGACCACGTTTTCGACGCGATACACTCGCGGATGTCCGAGATACGAAAGTTCTTGAACGAATTGAACGAATTCATGGTCCGGAAGTGTAACACCTCGTATCTCGGCCATTTCTCAACGGATTCGTGCGAATCAAGTGTCATACGTGTTTTTAGCGTCTAAAACAGACGGGGACCACGTTTTCGACGCGAAACACTCGCGGATGTCCGAGATACGAGAGTTCTTGAACGAATTGAACGAAACGCGGTGCATCGTGCCTTTCGCTTGCAAAACGTGAGAACTAGCAAGATTTCATCGTCCGGAAGTGTAACACGGCGTATCTCGGCCATTTCTCAACGGATTCGTGCGAATCAAGTGTCATACGCGTTTTTAGCGTCTAAAACAGACGGGGACCACGTTTTCGACGCGAAACACTCGCGGATGTCCAAGATACGAGAGTTCTTGAACGAATTGAACGAAACGCAGTGCATCGTGCCTTTCGCTTGCAAAACGTGAGACCTAGCAAGATTTCATCGTCCGGAAGTGTAACACGGCGTATCTCGACCATTTCTCAACGGATTCGTGCGAATCAAGTGTCATACGCGTTTTTAGCTTCTAAAACAGACGGGGACCACGTTTTCGACGCGAAACACTCGCGGATGTCCAAGATACGAGAGTTCTTGAACGAATTGAACGAAACGCGGTGCATCGTGCCTTTCGCTTGCAAAACGTGATACCTAGCAAGATTTCATCGTCCGGAAGTGTAACACGGCGTATCTCGACCATTTCTCAACGGATTCGTGCGAATCAAGTGTCATACGCGTTTCTAGCGTCTAAAACAGACGGGGACCACGTTTTCGACGCGAAACACTCGCGGATGTCCGAGATACGAGAGTTCTTGAACGAATTGAACGAAACGCGGTGCATCGTGCGTTTCGCTTGCAAAACGTGAGTACTATCAAGATTTCGTCGTCCGGAAGTGTAACACGGCGTATCTCGGCCATTTCTCAACGGATTCGTGCGAATCAAGTGTCATACGCGTTTTTAGCTTCTAAAACAGACGGGGACCACGTTTTCGACGCGAAACACTCGCGGATGTCCGAGATACGGAAGTTCTTGAATGAATTGAACGAATTCATCGTCCGGAAGTGTAACACGGCGTATCTCGGCCTTTTCTCAACGGATACGTGCGAATCAAGTGTCACACGCGTTTTTAGCGTCTAAAACAGACGGGGACCACGATTTCGACGCGAAACACCCGCGGATGTCCGAGATACGAGAGTTCTTGAACGAATTGAACGAATTCATCATCCGGAAGTGTAACACGGCGTATCTCGGCCATTTCTCAACGGATTGGTGCGAATCAAGTGTCATACGCGTTTTTAGCGTCTAAAACAGACGGGGACCAAGTTTTCGACGCGAAACACTCGCGGATGTCCGAGATACGAGAGTTCTTGAACGAATTGAATGAATTCATCGTCCGCAAGTGCAACACGGCGTATCTCGGCCATTTCTCACCGGATTCGTGCGAAACAAGTGTCATACGCGTTTTTAGAGTCTAAAACAGACGGGGACGACGTTTTCGACGCGAAACACTCGTGGATGTCCGAGATACGAGAGTTCTTGTACGAATTGAACGAATTCATCGTCCGGAAGTGTAACACGGCGTATCTCGGCCATTTCTAAACGGATTCGTGCGAATCAAGTGTCATGCGCGTTTTTAGCGTCTAAAACAGACGGGGACCACGTTTTCGACGCGAAACACTCGCGGATGTCCGAGATACGAGAGTTCTTGAACGAATTGAACGAAACGCGGTGCATCGTGCGTTTCGCTTGCAAAACGTGAGAACTAGCAAGATTTCATCGTCCGGAAGTGTAACACGGCGTATCTCGGCCATTTCTCAACGGATTCGTGCGAATCAAGTGTCATACGCGTTTTTAGAGTCTAAAACGAACGGGGACCACGTTTTCGACGCGATACACTCGCGGATGTCCGAGATACGAGAGTTCTTGAACGAATTGAACGAAACGCGGTGCATTGGTGCGTTTCGCTTGCAAAACGTGAGAACTAGCAAGATTTCATCGTCCGGAAGTGTAACACGGCGTATGTCGGCCATTTCTCAACGGATTGGTGCGAATCAAGTGTCATACGCGTTTTTAGCGTCTAAAACAGACGGGGACCAAGTTTTCGACGCGAAACACTCGCGGATGTCCGAGATACGAGAGTTCTTGAACGAATTGAATGAATTCATCGTCCGCAAGTGCAACACGGCGTATCTCGGCCATTTCTCACCGGATTCGTGCGAAACAAGTGTCATACGCGTTTTTAGAGTCTAAAACAGACGGGGACGACGTTTTCGACGCGAAACACTCGTGGATGTCCGAGATACGAGAGTACTTGTACGAATTGAACGAATTCATCGTCCGGAAGTGTAACACGGCGTATCTCGGCCATTTCTAAACGGATTCGTGCGAATCAAGTGTCATGCGCGTTTTTAGCGTCTAAAACAGACGGGGACCACGTTTTCGACGCGAAACACTCGCGGATGTCCGAGATACGAGAGTTCTTGAACGAATTGAACGAAACGCGGTGCATCGTGCGTTTCGCTTGCAAAACGTGAGAACTAGCAAGATTTCATCGTCCGGAAGTGTAACACGGCGTATCTCGGCCATTTCTCAACGGATTCGTGCGAATCAAGTGGTCATACGCGTTTTTAGAGTCTAAAACGAACGGGGACCACGTTTTCGACGCGATACACTCGCGGATGTCCGAGATACGAGAGTTCTTGAACGAATTGAATGAATTCATCGTCCGCAAGTGCAACACGGCGTATCTCGGCCATTTCTCACCGGATTCGTGCCAATCAAGTGTCATACGCGTTTTTAGCGTCTAAAACGCACGGGGACCACGTTTTCGACGCGATACACTCGCGGATGTCCGAGATACGAGAGTTCTCGGACGAATTGAACGAATTCATCGTCCGGAAGTGTAACACGGCGTATCTCGGCCATTTCTCAACGGATTCGTGCGAAACAAGTGTCATACGCGTTTTTAGAGTCTAAAACAGACGGGGACGACGTTTTCGACGCGAAACACTCGTGGATGTCCGAGATACGAGAGTTCTTGTACGAATTGAACGAATTCATCGTCCGGAAGTGTAACACGGCGTATCTCGGCCATTTCTAAACGGATTCGTGCGAATCAAGTGTCATGCGCGTTTTTAGCGTCTAAAACAGACGGGGACCACGTTTTCGACGCGAAACACTCGCGGATGTCCGAGATACGAGAGTTCTTGAACGAATTGAACGAAACGCGGTGCATCGTGCGTTTCGCTTGCAAAACGTGAGAACTAGCAAGATTTCATCGTCCGGAAGTGTAACACGGCGTATCTCGGCCATTTCTCAACGGATTCGTGCGAATCAAGTGTCATACGCGTTTTTAGAGTCTAAAACGAACGGGGACCACGTTTTCGACGCGATACACTCGCGGATGTCCGAGATACTAGAGTTCTTGAACGAATTGAACGAATTCATCGTCCGGAAGTGTAACACGGCGTATCTCGGCCATTTCTCAACGCATTCGTGCGAATCAAGTGTCATACGCGTTTTTAGAGTCTAAAACAGACGGGGACGACGTTTTCGACGCGAAACACTCGCGGATGTCCGAGATACGAGAGTTCTCGGACGAATTGAAAGAATTCATCGTCCGGAAGTGTAACACGGCGTATCTCGGCCATTTCTCAACGGATTCGTGCGAAACAAGTGTCATTCGCGTTTTTAGCGTCTAAAACAGACGGGGACCACGTTTTCGACGCGAAACACTCGCGGATGTCCGAGATACGAGAGTTCTTGAACGAATTGAACGAAACGCGGTGCATTGGTGCGTTTCGCTTGCAAAACGTGAGAACTAGCAAGATTTCATCGTCCGGAAGTGTAACACGGCGCATCTCGGCCATTTCTCAACGGATTGGTGCGAATCAAGTGTCATACGCGTTTTTAGCGTCTAAAACAGACGGGGACCACGTTTTCGACGCGAAACACTCGCGGATGTCCGAGATACGAGAGATCTTGAACGAATTGAACGAAACGCGTTGCATCGTGCGTTTCGCTTGCAAAACGTGAGAACTAGCAAGATTTCATCGTCCGGAAGTGTAACACGGCGTATCTCGGCCATTTCTCAACGGATTGGTGCGAATCAAGGGTCATACGCGTTTTTAGCGTCTAAAACAGACGGGGACTACGATTTCGACGCGAAACACTCGCGGATGTCCGAGATACGAGAGTTCATGAACGAAATGGACGAAACGCGGTGCATCGTGCGTTTCGCTTGCAAAACGTGAGAGCTAGCAAGATTTCATCGTCCGGAAGTGTAACACGGCATATCTCGGCCATTTCTCAACGGATTCGTGCGAATCAAGTGTCATACGCGTTTTTAGCGTCTAAAACAGACGGGGACTACGATTTCGACGCGAAACACTCGCGGATGTCCGAGATACGAGAGTTCATGAACGAAATGGACGAAACGCGGTGCATCGTGCGTTTCGCTTGCAAAACGTGAGAGCTAGCAAGATTTCATCGTCCGGAAGTGTAACACGGCATATCTCGGCCATTTCTCAACGGATTCGTGCGAATCAAGTGTCATACGCGTTTTTAGCGTCTAAAACAGACGGGGACCGCGTTTTCGACCCGAAATACTCGCGGATGTCCGAGATACGAGAGTTTTTGAACGAATTGAACGAAACGCGGTGCATCGTGCGTTTCGCTTGCAAAACGTGAGTACTATCAAGATTTCATCGTCCGGAAGTGTAACACGGCGTATCTCGGCCATTTCTCAACGGATTCGTGCGAATCAAGTGTCATACGCGTTTTTAGCTTCTAAAACAGACGGGGACCACGTTTTCGACGCGAAACACTCGCGGATGTCCGAGATACGAAAGATCTTGAACGAATTGAACGAATTCATCGTCCGGAAGTGTAACACGGCGTATCTCGGCCATTTCTCAACGGATACGTGCGAATCAAGTGTCACACGCGTTTTTAGCGTCTAAAACAGACGGGGACCACGTTTTCGACGCGAAACACTCGCGGATGTCCGAGATACGAGAGTTCTCGGACGAATTGAACGAATTCATCGTCCGGAAGTGTAACACGGCGTATCTCGGCCATTTCTCAACGGATTCGTGCGATACAAGTGTCATACGCGTTTTTAGAGTCTAAAACAGACGGGGACGACGTTTTCGACGCGAAACACTCGTGGATGTCCGAGATACGAGAGTTCTTGAACGAATTGAACGAATTCATCGTCCGGAAGTGTAACACGGCGTATCTCGGCCATTTCTCCACGGATTCGTGTGAATCAAGTGTCATACGCGTTTTTAGCGTCTAAAACGGACGGGGACCGCGTTTTCGACGCGAAATACTCGCGTATGTCTGAGATACGAGAGTTTTTGAACCAATTGAACGAAACGCGGTGCATCGTGCGTTTTGCTTGCAAAACGTGAGAACTAGCAAGATTTCATCGTCCGGAAGTGTAACACGGCGTATCTCGGCCATTTCTCAACGGATTCGTGCGAATCAAGTGTCATACGCGTTTTTAGCGTCTAAAACAGACGGGGACCACGTTTTCGACGCGAAACACTCGCGGATGTCCGAGATACGAGAGTTCTTGAACGAATTGAACGAAACGCGGTGCATTGGTGCGTTTCGCTTGCAAAACGTGAGAACTAGCAAGATTTCATCGTCCGGAAGTGTAACACGGCGTATGTCGGCCATTTCTCAACGGATTGGTGCGAATCAAGTGTCATACGCGTTTTTAGCGTCTAAAACAGACGGGGACCAAGTTTTCGACGCGAAACACTCGCGGATGTCCGAGATACGAGAGTTCTTGAACGAATTGAATGAATTCATCGTCCGCAAGTGCAACACGGCGTATCTCGGCCATTTCTCACCGGATTCGTGCGAAACAAGTGTCATACGCGTTTTTAGAGTCTAAAACAGACGGGGACGACGTTTTCGACGCGAAACACTCGTGGATGTCCGAGATACGAGAGTACTTGTACGAATTGAACGAATTCATCGTCCGGAAGTGTAACACGGCGTATCTCGGCCATTTCTAAACGGATTCGTGCGAATCAAGTGTCATGCGCGTTTTTAGCGTCTAAAACAGACGGGGACCACGTTTTCGACGCGAAACACTCGCGGATGTCCGAGATACGAGAGTTCTTGAACGAATTGAACGAAACGCGGTGCATCGTGCGTTTCGCTTGCAAAACGTGAGAACTAGCAAGATTTCATCGTCCGGAAGTGTAACACGGCGTATCTCGGCCATTTCTCAACGGATTCGTGCGAATCAAGTGTCATACGCGTTTTTAGAGTCTAAAACGAACGGGGACCACGTTTTCGACGCGATACACTCGCGGATGTCCGAGATACGAGAGTTCTTGAACGAATTGAATGAATTCATCGTCCGCAAGTGCAACACGGCGTATCTCGGCCATTTCTCACCGGATTCGTGCCAATCAAGTGTCATACGCGTTTTTAGCGTCTAAAACGCACGGGGACCACGTTTTCGACGCGATACACTCGCGGATGTCCGAGATACGAGAGTTCTCGGACGAATTGAACGAATTCATCGTCCGGAAGTGTAACACGGCGTATCTCGGCCATTTCTCAACGGATTCGTGCGAAACAAGTGTCATACGCGTTTTTAGAGTCTAAAACAGACGGGGACCACGTTTTCGACGCGAAACACTCGCGGATGTCCGAGATACGAGAGTTCTTGAACGAATTGAACGAAACGCGGTGCATTGGTGCGTTTCGCTTGCAAAACGTGAGAACTAGCAAGATTTCATCGTCCGGAAGTGTAACACGGCGCATCTCGGCCATTTCTCAACGGATTGGTGCGAATCAAGTGTCATACGCGTTTTTAGCGTCTAAAACAGACGGGGACCACGTTTTCGACGCGAAACACTCGCGGATGTCCGAGATACGAGAGATCTTGAACGAATTGAACGAAACGCGTTGCATCGTGCGTTTCGCTTGCAAAACGTGAGAACTAGCAAGATTTCATCGTCCGGAAGTGTAACACGGCGTATCTCGGCCATTTCTCAACGGATTGGTGCGAATCAAGGGTCATACGCGTTTTTAGCGTCTAAAACAGACGGGGACTACGATTTCGACGCGAAACACTCGCGGATGTCCGAGATACGAGAGTTCTTGAACGAATTGAACGAAACGCGGTGCATTGGTGCGTTTCGCTTGCAAAACGTGAGAACTAGCAAGATTTCATCGTCCGGAAGTGTAACACGGCGTATGTCGGCCATTTCTCAACGGATTGGTGCGAATCAAGTGTCATACGCGTTTTTAGCGTCTAAAACAGACGGGGACCAAGTTTTCGACGCGAAACACTCGCGGATGTCCGAGATACGAGAGTTCTTGAACGAATTGAATGAATTCATCGTCCGCAAGTGCAACACGGCGTATCTCGGCCATTTCTCACCGGATTCGTGCGAAACAAGTGTCATACGCGTTTTTAGAGTCTAAAACAGACGGGGACGACGTTTTCGACGCGAAACACTCGTGGATGTCCGAGATACGAGAGTACTTGTACGAATTGAACGAATTCATCGTCCGGAAGTGTAACACGGCGTATCTCGGCCATTTCTAAACGGATTCGTGCGAATCAAGTGTCATGCGCGTTTTTAGCGTCTAAAACAGACGGGGACCACGTTTTCGACGCGAAACACTCGCGGATGTCCGAGATACGAGAGTTCTTGAACGAATTGAACGAAACGCGGTGCATCGTGCGTTTCGCTTGCAAAACGTGAGAACTAGCAAGATTTCATCGTCCGGAAGTGTAACACGGCGTATCTCGGCCATTTCTCAACGGATTCGTGCGAATCAAGTGTCATACGCGTTTTTAGAGTCTAAAACGAACGGGGACCACGTTTTCGACGCGATACACTCGCGGATGTCCGAGATACGAGAGTTCTTGAACGAATTGAATGAATTCATCGTCCGCAAGTGCAACACGGCGTATCTCGGCCATTTCTCACCGGATTCGTGCCAATCAAGTGTCATACGCGTTTTTAGCGTCTAAAACGCACGGGGACCACGTTTTCGACGCGATACACTCGCGGATGTCCGAGATACGAGAGTTCTCGGACGAATTGAACGAATTCATCGTCCGGAAGTGTAACACGGCGTATCTCGGCCATTTCTCAACGGATTCGTGCGAAACAAGTGTCATACGCGTTTTTAGAGTCTAAAACAGACGGGGACCACGTTTTCGACGCGAAACACTCGCGGATGTCCGAGATACGAGAGTTCTTGAACGAATTGAACGAAACGCGGTGCATTGGTGCGTTTCGCTTGCAAAACGTGAGAACTAGCAAGATTTCATCGTCCGGAAGTGTAACACGGCGCATCTCGGCCATTTCTCAACGGATTGGTGCGAATCAAGTGTCATACGCGTTTTTAGCGTCTAAAACAGACGGGGACCACGTTTTCGACGCGAAACACTCGCGGATGTCCGAGATACGAGAGATCTTGAACGAATTGAACGAAACGCGTTGCATCGTGCGTTTCGCTTGCAAAACGTGAGAACTAGCAAGATTTCATCGTCCGGAAGTGTAACACGGCGTATCTCGGCCATTTCTCAACGGATTGGTGCGAATCAAGGGTCATACGCGTTTTTAGCGTCTAAAACAGACGGGGACTACGATTTCGACGCGAAACACTCGCGGATGTCCGAGATACGAGAGTTCATGAACGAAATGGACGAAACGCGGTGCATCGTGCGTTTCGCTTGCAAAACGTGAGAGCTAGCAAGATTTCATCGTCCGGAAGTGTAACACGGCATATCTCGGCCATTTCTCAACGGATTCGTGCGAATCAAGTGTCATACGCGTTTTTAGCGTCTAAAACAGACGGGGACTACGATTTCGACGCGAAACACTCGCGGATGTCCGAGATACGAGAGTTCATGAACGAAATGGACGAAACGCGGTGCATCGTGCGTTTCGCTTGCAAAACGTGAGAGCTAGCAAGATTTCATCGTCCGGAAGTGTAACACGGCATATCTCGGCCATTTCTCAACGGATTCGTGCGAATCAAGTGTCATACGCGTTTTTAGCGTCTAAAACAGACGGGGACCGCGTTTTCGACCCGAAATACTCGCGGATGTCCGAGATACGAGAGTTTTTGAACGAATTGAACGAAACGCGGTGGATCGTGCGTTTCGCTTGCAAAACGTGAGTACTATCAAGATTTCATCGTCCGGAAGTGTAACACGGCGTATCTCGGCCATTTCTCAACGGATTCGTGCGAATCAAGTGTCATACGCGTTTTTAGCTTCTAAAACAGACGGGGACCACGTTTTCGACGCGAAACACTCGCGGATGTCCGAGATACGAAAGTTCTTGAACGAATTGAACGAATTCATCGTCCGGAAGTGTAACACGGCGTATCTCGGCCATTTCTCAACGGATACGTGCGAATCAAGTGTCACACGCGTTTTTAGCGTCTAAAACAGACGGGGACCACGTTTTCGACGCGAAACACTCGCGGATGTCCGAGATACGAGAGTTCTTGAACGAATTGAACGAAACGCGGTGCATCGTGTGTTTCGCTTGCAAAACGCGATAACTAGCAAGATTTCATCGTCCGGAAGTGTAACACGGCGTATCTCGGCCATTTCTCAACGGATTCGTGCGAAACAATTGTCATACACGTTTTTAGCGTCTAAAACAGACGGGGACCACGTTTTCGACGCGAAACACTCGCGCATGTCCGAGATACCAAAGTTCTTGAACGAATTGAACGAAACGCGGTGCATTGGTGCGTTTCGCTTGCAACACGTGAGAACTAGCAAGATTTCATCGTCCGGAAGTGTAACACGGCGTATCTCGGCCATTTCTCAACGGATTGGTGCGAATCAAGTGTCATACGCGTTTTTAGCGTCTAAAACAGACGGGGACCACGTTTTCGACGCGAAACACTCGCGGATGTCCGAGATACGAGAGTTCTTGAACGAATTGAACGAATTCATCGTCCGGAAGTGTAACACGGCGTATCTCGGCCATTTCTCAACGGATTCGTGCGAATCAAGTGTCATACGCGTTTTTAGCGTCTAAAACAGACGGGGACCACGATTTCGACGCGAAACACCCGCGGATGTCCGAGATACGAGAGTTCTCGAACGAATTGAACGAAACGCGGTGCATCGTGCGTTTCGCTTGCAAAACGTGAGTACTATCAAGATTTCATCGTCCGGAAGTGTAACACGGCGTATCTCGGCCATTTCTCAACGGATTCGTGCGAATCAAGTGTCATACGCGTTTTTAGCTTCTAAAACAGACGGGGACCACGTTTTCGACGCGAAACACTCGCGGATGTCCGAGATACGAAAGTTCTTGAACGAATTGAACGAATTCATCGTCCGGAAGTGTAACACGGCGTATCTCGGCCATTTCTCAACGGATACGTGCGAATCAAGTGTCACACGCGTTTTTAGCGTCTAAAACAGACGGGGACCACGTTTTCGACGCGAAACACTCGCGGATGTCCGAGATACGAGAGTTCTTGAACGAATTGAACGAAACGCGGTGCATCGTGTGTTTCGCTTGCAAAACGTGAGTACTATCAAGATTTCATCGTCCGGAAGTGTAACACGGCGTATCTCGGCCATTTCTCAACGGATTCGTGCGAATCAAGTGTCATACGCGTTTATAGCGTCTAAAACAGACGGGGACCACGTTTTCGACGCGATACACTCGCGGATGTCCGAGATACGAAAGTTCTTGAACGAATTGAACGAATTCATCGTCCGGAAGTGCAACACGGCGTATCTCGGCCATTTCTCAACGGATTCGTGCGAATCAAGTGTCATACGTGTTTTTAGCGTCTAAAACAGACGGGGACCACGTTTTCGACGCGAAACACTCGCGGATGTCCGAGATACGAGAGTTCTTGAACGAATTGAACGAAACGCGGTGCATCGTGCCTTTCGCTTGCAAAACGTGATACCTAGCAAGATTTCATCGTCCGGAAGTGTAACACGGCGTATCTCGACCATTTCTCAACGGATTCGTGCGAATCAAGTGTCATACGCGTTTCTAGCGTCTAAAACAGACGGGGACCACGTTTTCGACGCGAAACACTCGCGGATGTCCGAGATACGAGAGTTCTTGAACGAATTGAACGAAACGCGGTGCATCGTGCGTTTCGCTTGCAAAACGTGAGTACTATCAAGATTTCGTCGTCCGGAAGTGTAACACGGCGTATCTCGGCCATTTCTCAACGGATTCGTGCGAATCAAGTGTCATACGCGTTTTTAGCTTCTAAAACAGACGGGGACCACGTTTTCGACGCGAAACACTCGCGGATGTCCGAGATACGAAAGTTCTTGAATGAATTGAACGAATTCATCGTCCGGAAGTGTAACACGGCGTATCTCGGCCTTTTCTCAACGGATACGTGCGAATCAAGTGTCATACGCGTTTTTAGCGTCTAAAACAGACGGGGACCGCGTTTTCGACCCGAAATACTCGCGGATGTCCGAGATACGAGAGTTTTTGAACGAATTGAACGAAACGCGGTGGATCGTGCGTTTCGCTTGCAAAACGTGAGTACTATCAAGATTTCATCGTCCGGAAGTGTAACACGGCGTATCTCGGCCATTTCTCAACGGATTCGTGCGAATCAAGTGTCATACGCGTTTTTAGCTTCTAAAACAGACGGGGACCACGTTTTCGACGCGAAACACTCGCGGATGTCCGAGATACGAAAGTTCTTGAACGAATTGAACGAATTCATCGTCCGGAAGTGTAACACGGCGTATCTCGGCCATTTCTCAACGGATACGTGCGAATCAAGTGTCACACGCGTTTTTAGCGTCTAAAACAGACGGGGACCACGTTTTCGACGCGAAACACTCGCGGATGTCCGAGATACGAGAGTTCTTAAACGAATTGAACGAAACGCGGTGCATCGTGCGTTTCGCTTGCAAAACGTGAGTACTATCAAGATTTCATCGTCCGGAAGTGTAACACGGCGTATCTCGGTCATTTCTCAACGGATTCGTGCGAATCAAGTGTCATACGCGTTTATAGCGTCTAAAACAGACGGGGACCACGTTTTCGACGCGATACACTCGCGGATGTCCGAGATACGAAAGTTCTTGAACGAATTGAACGAATTCATCGTCCGGAAGTGTAACACGGCGTATCTCGGCCATTTCTCAACGGATTCGTGCGAATCAAGTGTCATACGTGTTTTTAGCGTCTAAAACAGACGGGGACCACGTTTTCGACGCGAAACACTCGCGGATGTCCGAGATACGAGAGTTCTTGAACGAATTGAACGAAACGCGGTGCATCGTGCCTTTCGCTTGTAAAACGTGAGAACTAGCAAGATTTCATCGTCCGGAAGTGTAACACGGCGTATCTCGGCCATTTCTCAACGGATTCGTGCGAATCAAGTGTCATACGCGTTTTTAGCGTCTAAAACAGACGGGGACCACGTTTTCGACGCGAAACACTCCCGGATGTCCAAGATACGAGAGTTCTTGAACGAATTGAACGAAACGCAGTGCATCGTGCCTTTCGCTTGCAAAACGTGAGACCTAGCAAGATTTCATCGTCCGGAAGTGTAACACGGCGTATCTCGACCATTTCTCAACGGATTCGTGCGAATCAAGTGTCATACGCGTTTTTAGCTTCTAAAACCGACGGGGACCACGTTTTCGACGCGAAACACTCGCGGATGTCCAAGATACGAGAGTTCTTGAACGAATTGAACGAAACGCGGTGCATCGTGCCTTTCGCTTGCAAAACGTGATACCTAGTGTTACGTCCTGCGTCCTCCACCCGTTTTTTTTACGATTATATTCTCGCAACGAGCTCATCGCACCGCGTATCTAATTAATTAGATGTAAGTCGTACAGGAACTGAAACGCGAGCCGCGGCACCGTGCCACCGAAATTCCTTCACGTAACGCTGACGCCCATCCGGGACGTAATCCGCGCCACGCGAAGGAATTACATAACGACCGCGCACAATAGTAATGTAAGTAGAAATGTAAGAATGCTGACACCGAGTCAGCATAGGCTAACCCCAACGATCGACTAGCGATCCGCGGGAATGCATAGTTCCGAGAACGCCAACTTCCAAACGGAAGCTAGGGTGCCAGTTCCGCGAAGGACCTGGCGACCCTCAGCAAAATCCACCGCTTAAATAGAGCCACAAAAGCGAGCGATAAATCAATTACAATCCTCCGTTCTACAGTTAACGTCACGTTCGAGTCGGGCATTTACTTCCGTTAGGCGCGTTCATCTAAGCTATCCAGCTCACTACAGTTAAGTGCTAGTTCAGTAAACCAATTGTGAACCTCCAACAAGTGTATCAACAGAAATACAACTCCACTTCGATCAAGGTAACCGTCGCAACTATTAATTATCTGCCCCCACAACTATCTCCTTAGAGACGTCCGACCTTCCTCTGAAACCTCCTAACCAACGACCAGCGTAACTTCACCAAATCTCCGCGATAATTCGGTCAACTATCAGTACACTCTTTACTCGGCAGCTTCGGCTACACTCCCAGTCCTTCTCAGAGATCCCTGCGATCTGCGAGCCACCAGCGAGAGTTGATGCCCCCGGGCTCCCTTGCGGCAGCTCCCGTACCGCACTAGACGCGAGCGTTCTGATAGGGGCAACTAGCAGCGAGGTAACTGGGTAGCTTCTGGCTTCCTGCACCCCGCGCTTACTGCCCCGGTCGACCGCCCTCTTGGTTATGGGAAAACCTCTGGGTAAGTGAATTGGAACCAGCCGAAACCTCCGTAGTTTCGCCGTTTACGAACCACCACTAAAGAGACGACCGCCGCGTAGGTCCCCGCCGGAAGTTTCGCCGGAACTCTTGCCGGAAGAGCCCCCGTGCCGGACGACGAATCCAGGCCCGAAGGGAACAAGCCAGACTCCGGGAGTACCTGACCACCCCGCCTGAAACCGAGGTCTCAGTTCCCCTGACCAACCCCTCTCCCTCCTACGGCCCCAGCACGGCCCGTGTTTCCTCCCCCGATCCCCACAATTCCCCTATTCACTCCCCCGAACCAAATCCTCCCCCTGAACCTGTCCCTACGGAATCCTTCGCCGACCCTTACATATTTGACGACGAACTCGGTAGGCATTACTTGTACCCATCCGCCGCATACCTGCGAGACCTAGTTGAGGGAGTCCCGTCCACGGTTACGGTGACGGAACTCTACGAGGACTCGGATATCGAGATACTAAACTAAATGTAACAACGATTCCATAATAAAGCCCGACCAAAGACTCTCAACGTCGACGTATTTCCCATTCCCCCCCCCCCCCCCCCCCGCGCGCTTATAACCATTAAGGTAACCAGTAGGCCGGTTAAACCCCCGCCGAAGCACAAACAGTAGAGCCGTAACCATTCGGACCCATTCCTCTTATATCGCGCGATACGTCAGTGCGCCGCTCCACTGACCAATACAAACAAATAGAGCCGTAGCCATTCGGACGCATTTCTCCTATACCACGCGATACGTCGGTGAGCCGCTCCACTGACCAATACAAACGAATAGAGCCGTAACCATTCGGACGCATATAGAGCCGTAACCATTCGGACGCATTACTCTTACACCACGCGATACGTCGGCACGCCGCTCCGCTGACGGATAAGCCCCCTCTTACGGTGCGATACCCCTTTTCCGTCTGTCCTCTATCCCTGGTATACCCGGTGAACGCAGGGTGCCGAAAACGAGGACGTAACAGAGTACGTTATTTTCTGGTGTCAGAAGTGGGATACTGAAAGACGGAAATCTCCGATCGCACCCTATATTCCTCCCCCTCGCGTGAATCAAATAAAGGCAAGATGGCACAGGACTCCAATGGATCAGCGCAACGCCTCCTGTCCCAAAATGAGATGAATGCCCTGCAAGAAAGGGTCGAAGCAAAAGAGAGAGAACTCGAGCAAAAAGTCGCTGCGATACAAGCGCATGCCAAGGAATTAGGTGGAAAAACCGGAACGGAGCAACCACAGCGACCAACTGCTACCGTGCAAGTCGGCGAACTCCCGGAGGGCCAACCAGAGTGGCACGACGGAGACGCGCCATGGACGTTCCAGACCACCGACCTGGGGACGCGACTGCAGGCGCACCTAGAGCAAGTGAGGAGGACTTCGCGCCCCACTCTCACGGAACCGGCAAGGGGAAGCCAAAGGAGACAAATGTCACCTTCCCCGGCTATTGGCATAAAAGACGCGCTGGAACTGATTCCAGCATACGACGGACACGGAATGTCCGTCTTCCAATTTGCAAAAGCGTGCGAACAAGCACGAGATCTTATACCACCCAGGCACGAAGTGGCCTTCACGCGCCTGATCGCCAACAAATTGAAGGGACACGCCCTCCGATTAACAGGAGGCATCACCTTCACTACCGTCAAAGCCCTGACGGACAGGCTGAAGAGCGTATTCAGCCCCAAGAAATCAGTGAACGGGTACAAGGGAGAACTGAACGAGATCTGCCAGAAGCCCAACGAACACCTGGTGGACTACATCGGGAGGGTCATGGACCTAGTAACAGCGATCACAGACGGACAGGAACAGCTGCATGGGTGGCTGGACACGGAAGCAAGGGAAAGGATCGAATGGGACGCCATGGATAGCTTCGTATCAGGACTACCCAACGACGTCCAAAATAGGTTGCGTGTCATAGGATACGAGAGCCTAGACGACGCTTTCGTCAAGAGCAATCAAGTAGTGGACGCCTTAGAAGCAGAGGCAAGCCGTCGTAGGAAACAAAACCCCCGCGAATACCCACGACGAGAAAATCGACCGCCCTTGTTTGACGATAGAAATCCGCCCCCCGCGCCGCCACGACACTTCCGCGAACCAAGAGGCTACGATCGAGGAAACTACGAGCCAAGGGGCTACGATCAAAGAGGCTACGAGCCGAGGGGCTACGACCAAGGAGGGTACGAACCAAGAGGCTACGGCCAAAGAGCCTATGAACCAAGGGCCTACAATCAAGGGGCCTACCATCTGAGGACCTACGATCGAGGGGCCAACGAGCCCAGGAACTACTACCCGCCGAACCCGCCCGTGCAACGCGGTCAGCGAGATGCCTACCCTCCGAGGCCCAACGATCTAGAAAGGCAGCGGAATCCGCCCCCGCGACGATACGAGGGACCAAGAAACAACTACGCTCCACCCCGTGCAACTACCTATGAGCCCGTCTGCAACTATTGCAAGACGCCGGGACACGACATCCAAGAATGTCGTCGCTTGGCATACAAAAGGGAACAGGAAGGACGGCGAGACAACCAGCCTAGCCGCCCGGGAAACGGTTCGGGCGCCCTGAACCACCGCGACGTCCAGCGGAGCGCCCCGAATACGGGACGTCAGGTAATGGTGGCCGAAGCCACAACGACGACGGAGGAACGTTCGCCGTCGCCACAGTAAATCTGAGCCGATCCAAGCACATACCGGCCATCCAAATCAGCTCGAAGGACCTTAAAGAAATCACTCCCCTCATGGTGGATTCGGGCTCCGAGCTGAACCTCATCAAACAAACTGCACTCGCCGAAAACTCTGAGGTACGTGAAACACCCAGATTCCACTTGCGCGGAATCTCAGACGGGACAGTTTCTACGTTAGGCACGGTAACCATCGACATACTTGGATTACCAACGGAATTTCACATGGTGCCCCACGACTTCCCCATCTCGCAGCACGGAATAATGGGTTCTGCTTTCTTAAACCAAAACTCGGTGAAGATCGACTACCGGAAGAGGCGAATAAAGTGTAACGGGATGTACGTGCCCTTCGACGAAGGGGAAACTATCAGAATCCTTCCCCGAAGCAAGATCCCTTTTCACGTGCGAATCGCAAATCCCGAAGTGGAAGTGGGCTACGTAGCCAGAATGAAAGTATGCGACGGCGTGTACTTAGGCGATGCCGTCGTCACTAACGATAAAGGAAGGGCCTACCTCCCTCTCTTCAACACCACGGAAAAGGATTTCGATCTCGTGATCCCCGCGGTCACGCTATGGCCCTTCGAGACCGAGGACACAGAACAAAAACCCGACAGCATATGCTTTCCAATAAACACTGCCGAAGAGAAACCCCGCGCCGTAGCCGTCCAGGAACTCCTTAGATTAGACCATCTAGACAAAAAGGAGAAGAAAAGCGTCGAAGACTTGATCCAGGAATCTGCCGACCTTTTCCATTTGCCAAACGAACAGTTGGGCGCCACCAATTACGCTGCCCACTCCATACACACAACCGATGATGTACCCGTTAGTACTAAACAATACAGATTCCCGCCGATCCACAAGGAAGAAATTAATAAGCAAGTGCAAGAGCTTCTCACAAACGGAACTATCGAAAATTCGCTGTCCCCTTACAATTCCCCCTTGTGGATCGTACCAAAAAAGGCCGACTCGCATGGGAAAAAGAGATGGAGAATGGTAATCGACTATCGGGCGTTAAACGAAAAAACAATCGGGGATGCATACCCCCTGCCTAACATCACCGAAATCCTGGACCAGTTGGGAGGCGCCAGGTACTTCTCGGTCTTCGATCTAGCGTCGGGTTTTCACCAAATACCGATGTCAGAGAAAGACGCCGTAAAAACGGCGTTCTCCACACCATACGGGCACTACCAATTCAAAAGAATGCCGTTCGGGCTTAAGAACGCACCCGCTACATTTCAAAGACTAATGGATAATGTATTGACGGGATTACAGGGACAAGAGTTATTCGTCTACCTCGATGACATAGTACTCTATGCGAGCTCGCTTCACGAGCACGGGGTCAAGTTCAAAAATTTAGCTGACAGATTAAGAAAGGCGAATCTGAAACTACAACCGGACAAGTGTGAGTTCCTACGACACGAGGTGAACTACCTCGGACATGTAATAGGAGAGGACGGAGTGAAACCCGACCCTAGCAAGGTCGTCGCGGTACAGAACTTCCCTACGCCGAAAAAAGATAAGAATATAAAACAATTCTTGGGCCTAGCCGGCTATTACCGGCGCTTCATCCCAAATTTTTCAAAAACCGCGAAACCTCTGACTGACCTACTACGAAAAGATATAGAATTCCAATGGAGCCCACTGCAAGCAAAGGCATTCGAAACGTTGAAACAGGCACTCATCTCCGAACCCATTCTACAGTACCCAGACTTCACCATCCCTTCAATTTGACTACAGACGCTTCTGGCTACGCCATCGGAGGAGTCCTTAGCCAGGGACTGATAGGGAAAGATCTGCCCATCGGGTACGCCTCGAGACTACTTAATGATCCCGAAACCCGGTACTCGACTATCGAGAAGGAATGTCTCGCCATAGTATACTGTGTGTCGCACTTCAGACCGTACCTATACGGACAAACATTCACTATTATCACCGACCACAAGCCGTTGGTATGGTTACATTCGATTCAAGACCCCACCTCCCGGATGTGGAAATGGAGGCTGAAGTTGTCGGAATTCGACTAAAAGCGGGACGTTAAATTTAAATGCTGACGCACTCTCGCGTAACCCACCAGAGACACCGCAAGAAATGCAAGCTCAGGCATTCCCTGTCCAACCTCGGAAACGAGCGCCGACTCACCAAACTCGCGGCGACCGGACGACTTCCGATTCCGAAACCGAGGATTCCCCTCCGCGGCGGCGAAAAACTCGCGCCCAAACCCTTCCCCCAAAAACTAAAACCCCACCTCACAGCACCGTTCCACAAACTAAACGCCCTCACCCGCACACCTCATCCTCCGACACCGTACCAAAACCACGTCAAAAACGACCAAAGGACAAAGAAACGAGCTCCTCGACAGATATTGAGGATTTCCTTCCCGCAATCTCTACTCCCCCGCACATAGAATCAAATGACGAAGTCCTGCCCCCGACCGCAGCAGACAGAGACTTCTACGACACTTACGACACGGATCGCTCGTGCGACTTCAGAAATTACACTCGCGCCTCAGACCCCGAGTGGCTCCCGACACCTGGCCCCTCACACCTCCCTGATCCCCCGCGACTCCTTGATCCTGCACCGCCCACATACACTACTGACGATGATTCGGTCCCGAATATGAGCTCCGACGAGGAAGAGCTTTCCGGCGACGAAAACCCAAGCTACGAACCGACTGCAAACAGAACACGAATCCGGTACACTGACGACCCCGTCTCGATACGAAAAGACCACCTCGTCATATTCATCGATATGCAAGGGAATCCCTGCGATAACGGGAGTAGGAACCTAGCAGAAAATAAACTCCTTCCGGAATACAAAACTGCGGATTTAACATTGGGGCGCGCCAAAGTAACCCCGTTTAAATCTAAAAAACTAATAGCGTTACCAATCAAAGCGGACGGCAGCGATCGACCGGACGAAAAGATCATGCATGAGGCCGCGTCCTCATTATTGGACGTAGTTTTGGAACTCGGGCTAAGTAGCTTTAGCATAGCGCATACGGTCAGCATAGACGACTATTGGACGTGGACCATAATTGAAACAATAATGCTCAACAAACTAAAGGGACGCATTCCCGAAATCTTTATTTGCACCGCGAGAATCTCGATCCCTCCCCAGGAGCGACGAGCGGAAATTATAAGAGAATACCACTCTTCGGCCCTGGGAGGCCATAAAGGAGTGACCAAGACATACCGCCGAATTCGCGAACGTTACTTCTGGGAACGGATGAAGGAAGAGGTCGCAGAACACATAAGGCAATGCCGTAGCTGCCAGTTGAAAAAACTCACTCGGGTAAAGACAAGACAACCAATGATCATAACAGACACGCCGGGTTCCGCGTTTGATAAAGTCGCCCTTGATATGGTCGGGCCGCTTCCGGTTACACCGCGAGGTAACCGTTATATCCTTACGATGCAAGACCTGCTGACTAAGTATAGCGTGGCCGTCCCACTGCCAAGCGGGGGAGCAATCCCGATCGCTGATGCCATCACAAAAAACCTCATCTGCCGGTTCGGAGCACCACGGGCTATCTTGACCGATCAAGGCACCCCGTTTTGCTCCACAGTTTTTAACCACATCGCGAGGCGATTTAGAATAAAGCAATTCCGAACCACCGCGTACCACCCGCAAACGAACGGGTCATTAGAAAGGTCACACCACGTCCTCGCGGAATATCTGAAGCAATACATCGAGACGAGCGAGGACTGGGACAAATGGACGGAACTCGCGATGTTATCATACAACACAAGCGTGCACGAGAGCACGAAGTACACGCCACACGAGCTAGTGTTCGGCAAACTCGCGCGAGTCCCGTCCAGCATACCGCATATTGAAGACGGTTTAGACATAACGTATAAGGACTACCTCGAGGGCCTATTCCACCGGATACGCGACGTACAGGAGCTCGCCCAAGAGCACCTGATGGCAAGTAAAATCAGGTCGGCCGATTACTACAATCGACGAGCAAATCCAAAAAATTTCAGGCCAGGCGTACACGTATTCCTATTAAAAGAGCCCCGGAAGGGCAAATTCGACAATCAGTACACGGGCCCTCATGTGGTACTCGATATACTGCCACGCAATAACGTCAAAATCGACGTCAACGGAAAGGCCCGGGTAGTCCACCAAGACAAGCTTAAACTCAGTAGAATTTAACCGGGCTATTGTAAAGATTGTGTGCGTAAACCACCGGTGAAAGTCTGATCAATTTGGCGATCCATATACACCCATAGGTAGCATGGCACCCCGCGAACAAATATTTCCACGCGTCATCCCGGAAAGGCCCCACACCAACGGCCTCGCCGCATCGGCATGCGTAATCACGGAACTCTGCGATTACGGAGAAGAATTCTTATGCCGAAGGTGCACACAAGGAATCACGGGCGAAGAGAGACGACGCCACCCCCTGATCATGGTGCACCTGCTGCTGGGTCCCTATACCCCCGAGCCCACATGCGACCGATGTGGTAGGCCACCCCTGATCGCACGACCTGCCGCGAGTTGTGCACTGTGCACAGAAGAATATGAGGAATCCGGAGCACCCCTAGAGGCCCTGGGCCTGTTGGCAAACTACGCCCAATTGATCCGCCAAATAATAGACCAATAAAATAAATGTTCGACCTTACAAATGAAAACGTACCGTAATCATTTTGTCCCGGAAACCACGCGCACACAATCTTAACTCGCCACAAGACACCACCGCTATCGCGCTTACCGTAGAATTAAGGCAAGATGATCGCAAAGGCTGTGTGTGCAAGGATTGGAAGGAGACAAGGAGTCGGAAGGTTGTGGGAATCGCGAGGCACAACGCCGATCCTAGTAGTCAGTATTCCTAGTACTAACCCAGATAACGTTCCTCTCGGAAAGATGCGCCAGCCGCTTTGCAGCCGAAGCCGCGCCGGCGACACCACGCGAGAACGCTCGAGCGGCCACTCCGCACCCAAGATCCAACCCAGTAACACCTGCCATGGCGTACGCACACCCCATACACCCGTTCGCTCAGGCCGTGGCGGACCAAACGGGCCTAAACCAAGCCCGTTGCGCTATAGAGGCATATAAGGAGCACCAGTGGGAGCTACTGTGCCTCCACTGCGCGAGGGCGCACTCCGAGCCGGGAACCCGCGCAGCACAAGGGGTAATACTGCACATGCTGGTGGGACCGAATACGGCCCTCCCGGAGTGTGCCCGGTGCTACCGGCACCCGTTCCGGGTGCGCCCAGCCGCGGAATGCCAGGAGTGCGTGGCGGCTTGGCATCAGCTGGGGCAAGCCGACACGAGCAACGGGCGCCAGGGCGGGTACGTCCAGATACTGGGGGCAATCTTGGCGGATTAGAAACAAAAATAAGAAAAGGGAAAAACACATGCTGAATGTCATAACCACCCACTAACCCTAGGCTAAGATTACTAATATTTTTGTACCTACTGTTTCCACATGTAACCTAGTCGCCCTAAGCAAAAAAAGAAAAATGATGAAAAAAAAATCAAACTAAACACTTAAAACAAACGAAATAAGCACCCAAGGGTGCCCCGCGCACGCACACACAGCCTCGGCATCCCGCGCTCGGCGCCCCGCGTTCGGCGTCCCGCGCCCCGCGCCCCGCGTCCCGCGCTCGGCGTCCCGCGCTCGGCGCCCCGCGCCCCGCGCCCCTCTGCAACCACCGCGATTATTGTCAAGACCAAACTACGTTTACCCATTCGGTTGCAGAGCATGGACGCACGCACCTTTCTCGTCTTAACTAGCTTGTACATTGGCGTGGAGGCACTAATCGGATTCGATTGCGGGGGTCGTCACCTGAATTCCACCACCATTTCTCTACTGGACACCGGAGACTGCAACGTCGATCCGAAGCCATCTAATTCAACCAGAACGTACATTCAGCTCCTGCAATTAGCAGAGTACCAGCACGCCAATGTCTTTCAATGCAAGGTGGAAATCTCCCGGACAATATACTATTGCGGGATGCACTCCCATGTGTCAGTCGTCCACAACGGCCAGTACGAATACCTGCTGGACGTCAGCCGAAAGACCTGTCTACAGATGCACCAGGATGGAACGCTCTCACTAGGACAAGGAGCGTACATAACAGGACTACGGGGAAACCAGACCGAGAGCAGGAGCATCACCTTGGCGGGAAAAATCGGCCAAGGAGGAGACTGTTCAGGGACGCAGTTTTCCGACCCATACGGAACCTGGGATGGCGTAGTCGTGCAAGCAGTTGCGAAGATCACCCTGCAAACCGGAATAGGATCGGTGAAACTGGCTGCGGGAAAGATCACCCTGAGATCAGGCACGACCTGTGCCCTCAGCGACGGAAGCTGTGTGGACTTGTATGACGGCTACACCTTCTGGTCGCCCATGCCCATTCCCACTTGCAACTTCGACCAATATGACGTGTTGTACGAAGGGCACGCCACAAAAATCCAGGAAAGCGGCGAGGGAACGCCCACCCTCTACTCTCTGACGACACAAGACGTCACCTTTGCACTCACGAAGACAACGGAACAACAACTTTGCGGTTACACCCTGCTGAGGACAGAACACCCCAAGCTGTTCGTACTGGAGTCCCCAAAAGGGGATATGTTCAAGGCCAGAACTCGAATCCCAGTCGAGAACCTGGATATCTTCACATATGTAAATTCCAAATTCGTCTACGTGGAAAGACACATTCGCAACCAGATGGCAACTCTCTACCACGACGTCATGCGGCAGAAGTGCAACCTGGAGAAGCAAGTGATAAAAAATGCCCTGGCATTCGGAACCCTACTACCGGACGAATTCGCATACGTCCTAATGAAACAACCAGGATACATGGCCGTCTCCGCAGGCGAAGTCGCCCACATCGTAAAATGCGTACCCGTTGAGGTCACCATCCGGAAGTCCCAGGACTGCTACACAGAGCTACCAGTCACCCACCGGAACCGCTCGTTATTTTTGACGCCCAAGTCAAGAATTCTAACGAAGGCGGGAACCCAAAGGGAATGCAACACCATACTGCCGGTAATGTACCGAATCGAGGGAACTTGGTTCCGGTTCGCCCCATACCCAATGGAGAACGTTGCCCCCGAGGTCGTTCAGCCTCTCACACGACCCTCGTGGACATACCTCACACCAGGACGACTAGCCACCAGCGGAATCTACACCGAAAGCGATATCGAAGCGCTCCGCGATCATATTATGTTTCCAGCCGAAAGACCCGCCGTCCTGAATATGCTGGCCCGAGGCATCGCGGGACAGGGCAACCCCCAAGGCTCCGTCTCCATGATGGGGCTACTCGACGAAGAAACCCTGGCCCAAATTGCAAAATCCACCGCCCAAAGAATCTGGGGCGGACTTACGACCTTTGGATCAGCCACAGCTGGGGTCATCGGCACATTCCTGATCGTACGTTTCATCAAACTAGTGGTGGATACCCTGATACAGGGATACGCACTGCACTCGGTGTATGGATGGAGCCTGCACCTCCTTGGAGCCGTATGGAGCTCCATTGCCAACCTCCTGCTACACCTCAGCCAAGGACGGGCACCCCACCACGACTCGAGGGACGACGAACTCCGGAGCATCGAGGTGCACAACCAAGACCCCCCAGCCGTCGCGCCACGCCAACCAGACGCCGCGAGCAACGAGGATGTGCGTGAGGTCGTTGCAAGAATTGAGCGAATTCACCCATAAATAGGTGAATTCTTTTCCAGGGGGGGAGGTGTTACGTCCTGCGTCCTCCACCCGTTTTTTTTACGATTATATTCTCGCAACGAGCTCATCGCACCGCGTATCTAATTAATTAGATGTAAGTCGTACAGGAACTGAAACGCGAGCCGCGGCACCGTGCCACCGAAATTCCTTCACGTAACGCTGACGCCCATCCGGGACGTAATCCGCGCCACGCGAAGGAATTACATAACGACCGCGCACAATAGTAATGTAAGTAGAAATGTAAGAATGCTGACACCGAGTCAGCATAGGCTAACCCCAACGATCGACTAGCGATCCGCGGGAATGCATAGTTCCGAGAACGCCAACTTCCAAACGGAAGCTAGGGTGCCAGTTCCGCGAAGGACCTGGCGACCCTCAGCAAAATCCACCGCTTAAATAGAGCCACAAAAGCGAGCGATAAATCAATTACAATCCTCCGTTCTACAGTTAACGTCACGTTCGAGTCGGGCATTTACTTCCGTTAGGCGCGTTCATCTAAGCTATCCAGCTCACTACAGTTAAGTGCTAGTTCAGTAAACCAATTGTGAACCTCCAACAAGTGTATCAACAGAAATACAACTCCACTTCGATCAAGGTAACCGTCGCAACTATTAATTATCTGCCCCCACAACTATCTCCTTAGAGACGTCCGACCTTCCTCTGAAACCTCCTAACCAACGACCAGCGTAACTTCACCAAATCTCCGCGATAATTCGGTCAACTATCAGTACACTCTTTACTCGGCAGCTTCGGCTACACTCCCAGTCCTTCTCAGAGATCCCTGCGATCTGCGAGCCACCAGCGAGAGTTGATGCCCCCGGGCCCCTTGCGGCAGCTCCCGTACCGCACTAGACGCGAGCGTTCTGATAGGGGCAACTAGCAGCGAGGTAACTGGGTAGCTTCTGGCTTCCTGCACCCCGCGCTTACTGCCCCGGTCGACCGCCCTCTTGGTTATGGGAAAACCTCTGGGTAAGTGAATTGGAACCAGCCGAAACCTCCGTAGTTTCGCCGTTTACGAACCACCACTAAAGAGACGACCGCCGCGTAGGTCCCCGCCGGAAGTTTCGCCGGAACTCTCGCCGGAAGAGCCCCCGTGCCGGACGACGAATCCAGGCCCGAAGGGAACAAGCCAGACTCCGGGAGTACCTGACCACCCCGCCTGAAACCGAGGTCTCAGTTCCCCTGACCAACCCCTCTCCCTCCTACGGCCCCAGCACGGCCCGTGTTTCCTCACCCGATCCCCACAATTCCCCTATTCACTCCCCCGAACCAAATCCTCCCCCTGAACCTGTCCCTACGGAATCCTTCGCCGACCCTTACATATTTGACGACGAACTAGGTAGGCATTACTTGTACCCATCCGCCGCATACCTGCGAGACCTAGTTGAGGGAGTCCCGTCCACGGTTACGGTGACGGAACTCTACGAGGACTCGGATATCGAGATACTAAACTAAATGTAACAGCGATTCCATAATAAAGCCCGACCAAAGACTCTCAACGTCGACGTATTTCCCATTCCCCCCCCCCCCCCGCGCGCTTATAACCATTAAGGTAACCAGTAGGCCGGTTAAACCCCCGCCGAAGCACAAACAGTAGAGCCGTAACCATTCGGACCCATTCCTCTTATATCGCGCGATACGTCAGTGCGCCGCTCCACTGACCAATACAAACAAATAGAGCCGTAGCCATTCGGACGCATTTCTCCTATACCACGCGATACGTCGGTGAGCCGCTCCACTGACCAATACAAACGAATAGAGCCGTAACCATTCGGACGCATATAGAGCCGTAACCATTCGGACGCATTACTCTTACACCACGCGATACGTCGGCACGCCGCTCCGCTGACGGATAAGCCCCCTCTTACGGTGCGATACCCCTTTTCCGTCTGTCCTCGATCCCTGGTATACCCGGTGAACGCAGGGTGCCGAAAACGAGGACGTAACACTAGCAAGATTTCATCGTCCGGAAGTGTAACACGGCGTATCTCGACCATTTCTCAACGGATTCGTGCGAACCAAGTGTCATACGCGTTTCTAGCGTCTAAAACAGACGGGGACCACGTTTTCGACGCGAAACACTCGCGGATGTCCGAGATACGAGAGTTCTTGAACGAATTGAACGAAACGCGGTGCATCGTGCGTTTCGCTTGCAAAACGTGAGAACTAGCAAGATTTCATCTCCGGAAGTGTAACACGGCGTATCTCGGCCATTTCTCAACGGATTCGTGCGAATCAAGTGTCATACGCGTTTTTAGCGTCTAAAACAGACGGGGACCACGTCTTCGACGCGAAACACCCGCGGATGTCCGAGATACGAGAGTTCTTGAACGAATTGAACGAATTCATCGTCCGGAAGTGTAACACGGCGTATCTCGGCGATTTCTCAACGGATTCGTGCGAATCAAGTGTCATACGCGTTTTTAGCGTCTAAAACAGACGAGGACCGCGTTTTCGACGCGAAATACTCGCGGATGTCCGAGATACGAGAGTTCTTGAACGAATTGAACGAATTCATCGTCGGGAAGTGCAACACGGCGTATCTCGGCCATTTCTCAACGGATTCGTGCGAATCAAGTGTCATACGCGTTTTTAGCGTCTAAAACAGACGGGGACTACGATTTCGACGCGAAACACCCGCGGATGTCCGAGATACGAGAGTTCTTGAACGAATTGAACGAATTCATCATCCGGAAGTGTAACACGGCGTATCTCGGCCATTTCTCAACGGATTCGTGCGAATCAAGTGTCATACGCGTTTTTAGCGTCTAAAACAGACGGGGACCACGTTTTCGACGCGAAACACTCGCGGATGTCCGAGGTACGAGAGTTCTTGAACGAATTGAACGAATTCATCGTCCGGAAGTGTAACACGGCGTATCTCGGCCATTTCTCAACGGATTCGTGCGAATCAAGTGTCATACGCGTTTTTAGCGTCTAAAACAGACGGGGACCACGTTTTCGACGCGAAACACTCGCGGATGTCCGAGATACGAGAGTTCTTAAACGAATTGAACGAAACGCGGTGCATCGTGCGTTTCGCTTGCAAAACGTGAGTACTATCAAGATTTCATCGTCCGGAAGTGTAACACGGCATATCTCGGCCATTTCTCAACGGATTCGTGCGAATCAAGTGTCATACGCGTTTTTAGCTTCTAAAACAGACGGGGACCACGTTTTCGACGCGAAACACTCGCAGATGTCCGAGATACGAAAGTTCTTGAACGAATTGAACGAATTCATCGTCCGGAAGTGTAACACGGCGTATCTCGGCCATTTCTCAACGGATTCGTGCGAAACAAGTGTCATACACGTTTTTAGCGTCTAAAACAGACGGGGACCGCGTTTTCGACGCGAAACACTCGCGCATGTCCGAGATACGAAAGTTCTTGAACGAATTGAACGAAACGCGGTGCATTGGTGCGTTTCGCTTGCAAAACGTGAGAACTAGCAAGATTTCATCGTCCGGAAGAGTAACACAGCATATCTCGGCCATTTCTCAACGGATTCGTGCGAATCAAGTGTCATACGCGTTTTTAGCGTCTAAAACAGACGGGGACCACGTTTTCGACGCGAAACACTCGCGGATGTCCGAGATACGAGAGTTCGTGAACGAATTGAACGAATTCATCGTCCGGAAATGTAACACGGAGTATCTCGGCCATTTCTCAACGGATTCGTGCGAATCGAGTGTCATACGCGTTTTCAGCGTCTAAAACAGACGGGGACCACGTTTTGCAAACAAAACACTCGCGGATGTCCGAGATACGAAGTTCTTGAACGAATTGAACGAATTCATCATCCGGAAGTGTAACACGGCGTATCTCGGCCATTTCTCAACGGATTCGTGCGAATCGAGTGTCATACGCGTTTTCAGCGTCTAACACAGACGGGGACCACGTTTTGGAAACAAAACACTCGCGGATGTCCGAGATACGAAGTTCTTGAACGAATTGGACGAAACGCGGTGCATCGTGCGTTTCGCTTGCAAAACGTGAGAACTAGCAAGATTTCATCGTTTCTCAAGTGTAACACGGCGTATCTCGGCCATTTCTCAACGGATTCGTGCGAATCAAATGTCATACGCGTTTTTAGCGTCTAAAACAGACGGGGACCACGTTTTCGACGCGAAACACTCGCGGATGTCCGAGATACGAGAGTTCTTGAACGAATTGAACGAAAAGCGGTGCATCGTGCCTTTCGCTTGCAAAACGTGAGAACTAGCAAGATTTCATCGTCCGGAAGTGTAACACGGCGTATCTCGGCCATTTCTCAACGGATTCGAGCGAATCGAGTGTCATACGCGTTTTTAGCGTCTAAAACAGACGTGGACCACGTTTTCGACGCGAAACACTCGCGGATGTCCGAGATACGAGAGTTCGTGAACGAATTGAACGAATTCATCGTCCGGAAATGTAACACGGAGTATCTCGGCCATTTCTCAACGGATTCGTGCGAATCGAGTGTCATACGCGTTTTCAGCGTCTAAAACAGACGGGGACCACGTTTTGCAAACAAAACACTCGCGGATGTCCGAGATACGAAGTTCTTGAACGAATTGGACGAAACGCGGTGCATTGGTGCGTTTCGCTTGCAAAACGTGAGAACTAGCAAGATTTCATCGTCCGGAAGAGTAACACAGCATATCTCGGCCATTTCTCAACGGATTCGTGCGAATCAAGTGTCATACGCGTTTTTAGCGTCTAAAACAGACGGGGACCACGTTTTCGACGCGAAACACTCGCGGATGTCCGAGATACGAGAGTTCGTGAACGAATTGAACGAATTCATCGTCCGGAAATGTAACACGGAGTATCTCGGCCATTTCTCAACGGATTCGTGCGAATCGAGTGTCATACGCGTTTTTAGCGTCTAAAACAGACGGGGACCACGTTTTCGACGCGAAACACTCGCGGATGTCCGAGATACGAGAGTTCGTGAACGAATTGAACGAATTCATCGTCCGGAAATGTAACACGGAGTATCTCGGCCATTTCTCAACGGATTCGTGCGAATCGAGTGTCATACGCGTTTTCAGCGTCTAAAACAGACGGGGACCACGTTTTGCAAACAAAACACTCGCGGATGTCCGAGATACGAAGTTCTTGAACGAATTGGACGAAACGCGGTGCATCGTGCGTTTCGCTTGCAAAACGTGAGAACTAGCAAGATTTCATCGTTTCTCAAGTGTAACACGGCTTATCTCGGCCATTTCTCAACGGATTCGTGCGAATCAAGTGTCATACGCGTTTTTAGCGTCTAAAACAGACGGGGACCACGTTTTCGACGCGAAACACTCGCGGATGTCCAAGATACGAGAGTTCTTGAACGAATTGAACGAAACGCAGTGCATCGTGCCTTTCGCTTGCAAAACGTGAGACCTAGCAAGATTTCATCGTCCGGAAGTGTAACACGGCGTATCTCGACCATTTCTCAACGGATTCGTGCGAATCAAGTGTCATACGCGTTTTTAGCTTCTAAAACAGACGGGGACCACGTTTTCGACGCGAAACACTCGCGGATGCCCGAGACACGAGAGTTCTTGAACGAATTGAACGAAACGCGGTGCATCGTGCGCTTCGCTTGCAAAACGTGAGTACTATCAAGATTTCATCGTCCGGAAGTGTAACACGGCATATCTCGGCCATTTCTCAACGGATTCGTGCGAATCAAGTGTCATACCCGTTTTTAGCTTCTAAAACAGACGGGGACCACGTTTTCGACGCGAAACACTCCCAGATGTCCGAGATACGAAAGTTCTTGAACGAATTGAACGAATTCATCGTCCGGAAGTGTAACACGGCGTATCTCGGCCATTTCTCAACGGATTCGTGCGAAACAAGTGTCATACACGTTTTTAGCGTCTAAAACAGACGGGGACCGCGTTTTCGACGCGAAACACTCGCGCATGTCCGAGATACGAAAGTTCTTGAACGAATTGAACGAAACGCGGTGCATTGGTGCGTTTCGCTTGCAAAACGTGAGAACTAGCAAGATTTCATCGTCCGGAAGAGTAACACAGCATATCTCGGCCATTTCTCAACGGATTCGTGCGAATCAAGTGTCATACGCGTTTTTAGCGTCTAAAACAGACGGGGACCACGTTTTCGACGCGAAACACTCGCGGATGTCCGAGATACGAGAGTTCGTGAACGAATTGAACGAATTCATCGTCCGGAAATGTAACACGGAGTATCTCGGCCATTTCTCAACGGATTCGTGCGAATCGAGTGTCATACGCGTTTTCAGCGTCTAAAACAGACGGGGACCACGTTTTGCAAACAAAACACTCGCGGATGTCCGAGATACGAAGTTCTTGAACGAATTGAACGAATTCATCATCCGGAAGTGTAACACGGCGTATCTCGGCCATTTCTCAACGGATTCGTGCGAATCGAGTGTCATACGCGTTTTCAGCGTCTAACACAGACGGGGACCACGTTTTGGAAACAAAACACTCGCGGATGTCCGAGATACGAAGTTCTTGAACGAATTGGACGAAACGCGGTGCATCGTGCGTTTCGCTTGCAAAACGTGAGAACTAGCAAGATTTCATCGTTTCTCAAGTGTAACACGGCGTATCTCGGCCATTTCTCAACGGATTCGTGCGAATCAAATGTCATACGCGTTTTTAGCGTCTAAAACAGACGGGGACCACGTTTTCGACGCGAAACACTCGCGGATGTCCGAGATACGAGAGTTCTTGAACGAATTGAACGAAAAGCGGTGCATCGTGCCTTTCGCTTGCAAAACGTGAGAACTAGCAAGATTTCATCGTCCGGAAGTGTAACACGGCGTATCTCGGCCATTTCTCAACGGATTCGTGCGAATCAAGTGTCATACGCGTTTTTAGCGTCTAAAACAGACGGGGACCACGTTTTCGACGCGAAACACTCGCGGATGTCCGAGATACGAGAGTTCTTAAACGAAATGAACGAAACGCGGTGCATCGTGCGTTTCGCTTGCAAAACGTGAGTACTATCAAGATTTCATCGTCCGGAAGTGTAACACGGCGTATCTCGGTCATTTCTCAACGGATTCGTGCGAATCAAGTGTCATACGCGTTTATAGCGTCTAAAACAGACGGGGACCACGTTTTCGACGCGATACACTCGCGGATGTCCGAGATACGAAAGTTCTTGAACGAATTGAACGAATTCATCGTCCGGAAGTGTAACACGGCGTATCTCGGCCATTTCTCAACGGATTCGTGCGAATCAAGTGTCATACGTGTTTTTAGCGTCTAAAACAGACGGGGACCACGTTTTCGACGCGAAACACTCGCGGATGTCCGAGATACGAGAGTTCTTGAACGAATTGAACGAAACGCGGTGCATCGTGCCTTTCGCTTGTAAAACGTGAGAACTAGCAAGATTTCATCGTCCGGAAGTGTAACACGGCGTATCTCGGCCATTTCTCAACGGATTCGTGCGAATCAAGTGTCATACGCGTTTTTAGCGTCTAAAACAGACGGGGACCACGTTTTCGACGCGAAACACTCGCGGATGTCCAAGATACGAGAGTTCTTGAACGAATTGAACGAAACGCAGTGCATCGTGCCTTTCGCTTGCAAAACGTGAGACCTAGCAAGATTTCATCGTCCGGAAGTGTAACACGGCGTATCTCGGCCATTTCTCAACGGATTCGTGCGAATCAAGTGTCATACGCGTTTTTAGCGTCTAAAACAGACGGGGACCACGTTTTCGACGCGAAACACTCGCGGATGTCCGAGATACGAGAGTTCGTGAACGAATTGAACGAATTCATCGTCCGGAAATGTAACACGGAGTATCTCGGCCATTTCTCAACGGATTCGTGCGAATCGAGTGTCATACGCGTTTTCAGCGTCTAAAACAGACGGGGACCACGTTTTGCAAACAAAACACTCGCGGATGTCCGAGATACGAAGTTCTTGAACGAATTGGACGAAACGCGGTGCATCGTGCATTTCGCTTGCAAAACGTGAGAACTAGCAAGATTTCATCGTTTCTCAAGTGTAACACGGCGTATCTCGGCCATTTCTCAACGGATTCGTGCGAATCAAATGTCATACGCGTTTTTAGCGTCTAAAACAGACGGGACCACGTTTTCGACGCGAAACACTCGCGGATGTCCGAGATACGAGAGTTCTTGAACGAATTGAACGAAACGCGGTGCATCGTGCCTTTCGCTTGCAAAACGTGAGAACTAGCAAGATTTCATCGTCCGGAAGTGTAACACGGCGTATCTCGGCCATTTCTCAACGGATTCGTGCGAATCAAGTGTCATACGCGTTTTTAGCGTCTAAAACAGACGGGGACCACGTTTTCGACGCGAAACACTCGCGGATGTCCGAGATACGAGAGTTCGTGAACGAATTGAACGAATTCATCGTCCGGAAATGTAACACGGAGTATCTCGGCCATTTCTCAACGGATTCGTGCGAATCGAGTGTCATACGCGTTTTCAGCGTCTAAAACAGACGGGGACCACGTTTTGCAAACAAAACACTCGCGGATGTCCGAGATACGAAGTTCTTGAACGAATTGGACGAAACGCGGTGCATCGTGCGTTTCGCTTGCAAAACGTGAGAACTAGCAAGATTTCATCGTTTCTCAAGTGTAACACGGCTTATCTCGGCCATTTCTCAACGGATTCGTGCGAATCAAGTGTCATACGCGTTTTTAGCGTCTAAAACAGACGGGGACCACGTTTTCGACGCGAAACACTCGCGGATGTCCAAGATACGAGAGTTCTTGAACGAATTGAACGAAACGCAGTGCATCGTGCCTTTCGCTTGCAAAACGTGAGACCTAGCAAGATTTCATCGTCCGGAAGTGTAACACGGCGTATCTCGACCATTTCTCAACGGATTCGTGCGAATCAAGTGTCATACGCGTTTATAGCTTCTAAAACAGACGGGGACCACGTTTTCGACGCGAAACACTCGCGGATGCCCGAGACACGAGAGTTCTTGAACGAATTGAACGAAACGCGGTGCATCGTGCGTTTCGCTTGCAAAACGTGAGTACTATCAAGATTTCATCGTCCGGAAGTGTAACACGGCATATCTCGGCCATTTCTCAACGGATTCGTGCGAATCAAGTGTCATACGCGTTTTTAGCTTCTAAAACAGACGGGGACCACGTTTTCGACGCGAAACACTCGCAGATGTCCGAGATACGAAAGTTCTTGAACGAATTGAACGAATTCATCGTCCGGAAGTGTAACACGGCGTATCTCGGCCATTTCTCAACGGATTCGTGCGAAACAAGTGTCATACACGTTTTTAGCGTCTAAAACAGACGGGGACCACGTTTTCGACGCGAAACACTCGCGCATGTCCGAGATACGAAAGTTCTTGAACGAATTGAACGAAACGCGGTGCATTGGTGCGTTTCGCTTGCAAAACGTGAGAACTAGCAAGATTTCATCGTCCGGAAGAGTAACACAGCATATCTCGGCCATTTCTCAACGGATTCGTGCGAATCAAGTGTCATACGCGTTTTTAGCGTCTAAAACAGACGGGGACCACGTTTTCGACGCGAAACACTCGCGGATGTCCGAGATACGAGAGTTCGTGAACGAATTGAACGAATTCATCGTCCGGAAATGTAACACGGAGTATCTCGGCCATTTCTCAACGGATTCGTGCGAATCGAGTGTCATACGCGTTTTCAGCGTCTAAAACAGACGGGGACCACGTTTTGCAAACAAAACACTCGCGGATGTCCGAGATACGAAGTTCTTGAACGAATTGAACGAATTCATCATCCGGAAGTGTAACACGGCGTATCTCGGCCATTTCTCAACGGATTCGTGCGAATCGAGTGTCATACGCGTTTTCAGCGTCTAACACAGACGGGGACCACGTTTTGGAAACAAAACACTCGCGGATGTCCGAGATACGAAGTTCTTGAACGAATTGGACGAAACGCGGTGCATCGTGCGTTTCGCTTGCAAAACGTGAGAACTAGCAAGATTTCATCGTTTCTCAAGTGTAACACGGCGTATCTCGGCCATTTCTCAACGGATTCGTGCGAATCAAATGTCATACGCGTTTTTAGCGTCTAAAACAGACGGGGACCACGTTTTCGACGCGAAACACTCGCGGATGTCCGAGATACGAGAGTTCTTGAACGAATTGAACGAAAAGCGGTGCATCGTGCATTTCGCTTGCAAAACGTGAGAACTAACAAGATTTCATCGTCCGGAAGTGTAACACGGCGTATCTCGGCCATTTCTCAACGGATTCGTGCGAATCAAGTGTCATACGCGTTTTTAGCGTCTAAAACAGACGGGGACCACGTTTTCGACGCGAAACACTCGCGGATGTCCGAGATACGAGAGTTCTTAAACGAATTGAACGAAACGCGGTGCATCGTGCGTTTCGCTTGCAAAACGTGAGTACTATCAAGATTTCATCGTCCGGAAGTATAACACGGCGTATCTCGGTCATTTCTCAACGGATTCGTGCGAATCAAGTGTCATACGCGTTTATAGCGTCTAAAACAGACGGGGACCACGTTTTCGACGCGAAACACTCGCGGATGTCCGAGATACGAGAGTTCTTGAACGAATTGAACGAAACGCGGTGCATCGTGCCTTTCGCTTGTAAAACGTGAGAACTAGCAAGATTTCATCGTCCGGAAGTGTAACACGGCGTATCTCGGCCATTTCTCAACGGATTCGTGCGAATCAAGTGTCATACGCGTTTTTAGCGTCTAAAACAGACGGGGACCACGTTTTCGACGCGAAACACTCGCGGATGTCCAAGATACGAGAGTTCTTGAACGAATTGAACGAAACGCAGTGCATCGTGCCTTTCGCTTGCAAAACGTGAGACCTAGCAAGATTTCATCGTCCGGAAGTGTAACACGGCGTATCTCGACCATTTCTCAACGGATTCGTGCGAATCAAGTGTCATACGCGTTTTTAGCTTCTAAAACAGACGGGGACCACGTTTTCGACGCGAAACACTCGCGGATGTCCAAGATACGAGAGTTCTTGAACGAATTGAACGAAACGCGGTGCATCGTGCCTTTCGCTTGCAAAACGTGATACCTAGCAAGATTTCATCGTCCGGAAGTGTAACACGGCGTATCTCGACCATTTCTCAACGGATTCGTGCGAATCAAGTGTCATACGCGTTTCTAGCGTCTAAAACAGACGGGGACCACGTTTTCGACGCGAAACACTCGCGGATGTCCGAGATACGAGAGTTCTTGAACGAATTGAACGAAACGCGGTGCATCGTGCGTTTCGCTTGCAAAACGTGAGAACTAGCAAGATTTCATCTCCGGAAGTGTAACACGGCGTATCTCGGCCATTTCTCAACGGATTCGTGCGAATCAAGTGTCATACGCGTTTTTAGCGTCTAAAACAGACGGGGACCACGTCTTCGACGCGAAACACCCGCGGATGTCCGAGATACGAGAGTTCTTGAACGAATTGAACGAATTCATCGTCCGGAAGTGTAACACGGCGTATCTCGGCGATTTCTCAACGGATTCGTGCGAATCAAGTGTCATACGCGTTTTTAGCGTCTAAAACAGACGAGGACCGCGTTTTCGACGCGAAATACTCGCGGATGTCCGAGATACGAGAGTTCTTGAACGAATTGAACGAAACGCGGTGCATCGTGTGTTTCGCTTGCAAAACGCGATAACTAGCAAGATTTCATCGTCCGGAAGTGTAACACGGCGTATCTCGGCCATTTCTCAACGGATTCGTGCGAATCAAGTGTCATACGCGTTTCTAGCGTCTAAAACAGACGGGGACCACGTTTTCGACGCGAAACACTCGCGGATGTCCGAGATACGAGAGTTCTTGAACGAATTGAACGAAACGCGGTGCATCGTGCGTTTCGCTTGCAAAACGTGAGAACTAGCAAGATTTCATCTCCGGAAGTGTAACACGGCGTATCTCGGCCATTTCTCAACGGATTCGTGCGAATCAAGTGTCATACGCGTTTTTAGCGTCTAAAACAGACGGGGACCACGTCTTCGACGCGAAACACCCGCGGATGTCCGAGATACGAGAGTTCTTGAACGAATTGAACGAATTCATCGTCCGGAAGTGTAACACGGCGTATCTCGGCGATTTCTCAACGGATTCGTGCGAATCAAGTGTCATACGCGTTTTTAGCGTCTAAAACAGACGAGGACCGCGTTTTCGACGCGAAATACTCGCGGATGTCCGAGATACGAGAGTTCTTGAACGAATTGAACGAAACGCGGTGCATCGTGCGTTTCGCTTGCAAAACGTGAGTACTATCAAGATTTCATCGTCCGGAAGTGTAACACGGCGTATCTCGGCCATTTCTCAACGGATTCGTGCGAATCAAGTGTCATACGCGTTTTTAGCTTCTAAAACAGACGGGGACCACGTTTTCGACGCGAAACACTCGCGGATGTCCGAGATACGAAAGTTCTTGAATGAATTGAACGAATCATCGTCCGGAAGTGTAACACGGCGTATCTCGGCCTTTTCTCAACGGATTCGTGCGAAACAAGTGTCATACACGTTTTTAGCGTCTAAAACAGACGGGGACCACGTTTTCGACGCGAAACACTCGCGCATGTCCGAGATACGAAAGTTCTTGAACGAATTGAACGAAACGCGGTGCATTGGTGCGTTTCGCTTGCAAAACGTGAGAACTAGCAAGATTTCATCGTCCGGAAGAGTAACACAGCATATCTCGGCCATTTCTCAACGGATTCGTGCGAATCAAGTGTCATACGCGTTTTTAGCGTCTAAAACAGACGGGGACCACGTTTTCGACGCGAAACACTCGCGGATGTCCGAGATACGAGAGTTCGTGAACGAATTGAACGAATTCATCGTCCGGAAATGTAACACGGAGTATCTCGGCCATTTCTCAACGGATTCGTGCGAATCGAGTGTCATACGCGTTTTCAGCGTCTAAAACAGACGGGGACCACGTTTTGCAAACAAAACACTCGCGGATGTCCGAGATACGAAGTTCTTGAACGAATTGAACGAATTCATCATCCGGAAGTGTAACACGGCGTATCTCGGCCATTTCTCAACGGATTCGTGCGAATCGAGTGTCATACGCGTTTTCAGCGTCTAACACAGACGGGACCACGTTTTGGAAACAAAACACTCGCGGATGTCCGAGATACGAAGTTCTTGAACGAATTGGACGAAACGCGGTGCATCGTGCGTTTCGCTTGCAAAACGTGAGAACTAGCAAGATTTCATCGTTTCTCAAGTGTAACACGGCGTATCTCGGCCATTTCTCAACGGATTCGTGCGAATCGAATGTCATACGCGTTTTTAGCGTCTAAAACAGACGGCGACCACGTTTTCGAAGCGAAACACTCGCGGATGTCCGAGATACGAGAGTTCTTGAACGAATTGAACGAAAAGCGGTGCATCGTGCATTTCGCTTGCAAAACGTGAGAACTAGCAAGATTTCATCGTCCGGAAGTGTAACACGGCGTATCTCGGCCATTTCTCAACGGATTCGTGCGAATCAAGTGTCATACGCGTTTTTAGCGTCTAAAACAGACGGGGACCACGTTTTCGACGCGAAACACTCGCGGATGTCCGAGATACGAGAGTTCTTAAACGAATTGAACGAAACGCGGTGCATCGTGCGTTTCGCTTGCAAAACGTGAGTACTATCAAGATTTCATCGTCCGGAAGTGTAACACGGCGTATCTCGGTCATTCTCAACGGATTCGTGCGAATCAAGTGTCATACGCGTTTATAGCGTCTAAAACAGACGGGGACCACGTTTTCGACGCGATACACTCGCGGATGTCCGAGATACGAAAGTTCTTGAACGAATTGAACGAATTCATCGTCCGGAAGTGTAACACGGCGTATCTCGGCCATTCTCAACGGATTCGTGCGAATCAAGTGTCATACGTGTTTTTAGCGTCTAAAACAGACGGGGACCACGTTTTCGACGCGAAACACTCGCGGATGTCCGAGATACGAGAGTTCTTGAACGAATTGAACGAAACGCGGTGCATCGTGCCTTTCGCTTGTAAAACGTGAGAACTAGCAAGATTTCATCGTCCGGAAGTGTAACACGGCGTATCTCGGCCATTTCTCAACGGATTCGTGCGAATCAAGTGTCATACGCGTTTTTAGCGTCTAAAACAGACGGGGACCACGTTTTCGACGCGAAACACTCGCGGATGTCCAAGATACGAGAGTTCTTGAACGAATTGAACGAAACGCAGTGCATCGTGCCTTTCGCTTGCAAAACGTGAGACCTAGCAAGATTTCATCGTCCGGAAGTGTAACACGGCGTATCTCGACCATTTCTCAACGGATTCGTGCGAATCAAGTGTCATACGCGTTTTTAGCTTCTAAAACAGACGGGGACCACGTTTTCGACGCGAAACACTCGCGATGTCCAAGATACGAGAGTTCTTGAACGAATTGAACGAAACGCGGTGCATCGTGCCTTTCGCTTGCAAAACGTGATACCTAGCAAGATTTCATCGTCCGGAAGTGTAACACGGCGTATCTCGACCATTTCTCAACGGATTCGTGCGAATCAAGTGTCATACGCGTTTCTAGCGTCTAAAACAGACGGGGACCACGTTTTCGACGCGAAACACTAGCGGATGTCCGAGATACGAGAGTTCTTGAACGAATTGAACGAAACGCGGTGCATCGTGCGTTTCGCTTGCAAAACGTGAGAACTAGCAAGATTTCATCTCCGGAAGTGTAACACGGCGTATCTCGGCCATTTCTCAACGGATTCGTGCGAATCAAGTGTCATACGCGTTTTTAGCGTCTAAAACAGACGGGGACCACGTCTTCGACGCGAAACACCCGCGGATGTCCGCGATACGAGAGTTCTTGAACGAATTGAACGAATTCATCGTCCGGAAGTGTAACACGGCGTATCTCGGCGATTTCTCAACGGATTCGTGCGAATCAAGTGTCATACGCGTTTTTAGCGTCTAAAACAGACGAGGACCGCGTTTTCGACGCGAAATACTCGCGGATGTCCGAGATACGAGAGTTCTTGAACGAATTGAACGAAACGCGGTGCATCGTGTGTTTCGCTTGCAAAACGCGATAACTAGCAAGATTTCATCGTCCGGAAGTGTAACACGGCGTATCTCGGCCATTTCTCAACGGATTCGTGCGAATCAAGTGTCATACGCGTTTCTAGCGTCTAAAACAGACGGGGACCACGTTTTCGACGCGAAACACTCGCGGATGTCCGAGATACGAGAGTTCTTGAACGAATTGAACGAAACGCGGTGCATCGTGCGTTTCGCTTGCAAAACGTGAGAACTAGCAAGATTTCATCTCCGGAAGTGTAACACGGCGTATCTCGGCCATTTCTCAACGGATTCGTGCGAATCAAGTGTCATACGCGTTTTTAGCGTCTAAAACAGACGGGGACCACGTCTTCGACGCGAAACACCCGCGGATGTCCGAGATACGAGAGTTCGTGAACGAATTCATCGTCCGGAAATGTAACACGGAGTATCTCGGCCATTTCTCAACGGATTCGTGCGAATCGAGTGTCATACGCGTTTTCAGCGTCTAAAACAGACGGGGACCACGTTTTGCAAACAAAACACTCGCGGATGTCCGAGATACGAAGTTCTTGAACGAATTGAACGAATTCATCATCCGGAAGTGTAACACGGCGTATCTCGGCCATTTCTCAACGGATTCGTGCGAATCGAGTGTCATACGCGTTTTCAGCGTCTAACACAGACGGGGACCACGTTTTGGAAACAAAACACTCGCGGATGTCCGAGATACGAAGTTCTTGAACGAATTGGACGAAACGCGGTGCATCGTGCGTTTCGCTTGCAAAACGTGAGAACTAGCAAGATTTCATCGTTTCTCAAGTGTAACACGGCGTATCTCGGCCATTTCTCAACGGATTCGTGCGAATCAAATGTCATACGCGTTTTTAGCGTCTAAAACAGACGGGGACCACGTTTTCGACGCGAAACACTCGCGGATGTCCGAGATACGAGAGTTCTTGAACGAATTGAACGAAAAGCGGTGCATCGTGCCTTTCGCTTGCAAAACGTGAGAACTAGCAAGATTTCATCGTCCGGAAGTGTAACACGGCGTATCTCGGCCATTTCTCAACGGATTCGTGCGAATCAAGTGTCATACGCGTTTTTAGCGTCTAAAACAGACGGGGACCACGTTTTCGACGCGAAACACTCGCGGATGTCCGAGATACGAGAGTTCTTAAACGAATTGAACGAAACGCGGTGCATCGTGCGTTTCGCTTGCAAAACGTGAGTACTATCAAGATTTCATCGTCCGGAAGTGTAACACGGCGTATCTCGGTCATTTCTCAACGGATTCGTGCGAATCAAGTGTCATACGCGTTTATAGCGTCTAAAACAGACGGGGACCACGTTTTCGACGCGATACACTCGCGGATGTCCGAGATACGAAAGTTCTTGAACGAATTGAACGAATTCATCGTCCGGAAGTGTAACACGGCGTATCTCGGCCATTTCTCAACGGATTCGTGCGAATCAAGTGTCATACGTGTTTTTAGCGTCTAAAACAGACGGGGACCACGTTTTCGACGCGAAACACTCGCGGATGTCCGAGATACGAGAGTTCTTGAACGAATTGAACGAAACGCGGTGCATCGTGCCTTTCGCTTGTAAAACGTGAGAACTAGCAAGATTTCATCGTCCGGAAGTGTAACACGGCGTATCTCGGCCATTTCTCAACGGATTCGTGCGAATCAAGTGTCATACGCGTTTTTAGCGTCTAAAACAGACGGGGACCACGTTTTCGACGCGAAACACTCGCGGATGTCCAAGATACGAGAGTTCTTGAACGAATTGAACGAAACGCAGTGCATCGTGCCTTTCGCTTGCAAAACGTGAGACCTAGCAAGATTTCATCGTCCGGAAGTGTAACACGGCGTATCTCGACCATTTCTCAACGGATTCGTGCGAATCAAGTGTCATACGCGTTTTTAGCTTCTAAAACAGACGGGGACCACGTTTTCGACGCGAAACACTCGCGGATGTCCAAGATACGAGAGTTCTTGAACGAATTGAACGAAACGCGGTGCATCGTGCCTTTCGCTTGCAAAACGTGATACCTAGCAAGATTTCATCGTCCGGAAGTGTAACACGGCGTATCTCGACCATTTCTCAACGGATTCGTGCGAATCAAGTGTCATACGCGTTTCTAGCGTCTAAAACAGACGGGGACCACGTTTTCGACGCGAAACACTCGCGGATGTCCGAGATACGAGAGTTCTTGAACGAATTGAACGAAACGCGGTGCATCGTGCGTTTCGCTTGCAAAACGTGAGAACTAGCAAGATTTCATCTCCGGAAGTGTAACACGGCGTATCTCGGCCATTTCTCAACGGATTCGTGCGAATCAAGTGTCATACGCGTTTTTAGCGTCTAAAATAGACGGGGACCACGTCTTCGACGCGAAACACCCGCGGATGTCCGAGATACGAGAGTTCTTGAACGAATTGAACGAATTCATCGTCCGGAAGTGTAACACGGCGTATCTCGGCGATTTCTCAACGGATTCGTGCGAATCAAGTGTCATACGCGTTTTTAGCGTCTAAAACAGACGATGACCGCGTTTTCGACGCGAAATACTCGCGGATGTCCGAGATACGAGAGTTCTTGAACGAATTGAACGAAACGCCGTGCATCGTGTGTTTCGCTTGCAAAACGCGATAACTAGCAAGATTTCATCGTCCGGAAGTGTAACACGGCGTATCTCGGCCATTTCTCAACGGATTCGTGCGAATCAAGTGTCATACGCGTTTCTAGCGTCTAAAACAGACGGGGACCACGTTTTCGACGCGAAACACTCGCGGATGTCCGAGATACGAGAGTTCTTGAACGAATTGAACGAAACGCGGTGCATCGTGCGTTTCGCTTGCAAAACGTGAGAACTAGCAAGATTTCATCTCCGGAAGTGTAACACGGCGTATCTCGGCCATTTCTCAACGGATTCGTGCGAATCAAGTGTCATACGCGTTTTTAGCGTCTAAAACAGACGGGGACCACGTCTTCGACGCGAAACACCCGCGGATGTCCGAGATACGAGAGTTCTTGAACGAATTGAACGAATTCATCGTCCGGAAGTGTAACACGGCGTATCTCGGCGATTTCTCAACGGATTCGTGCGAATCAAGTGTCATACGCGTTTTTAGCGTCTAAAACAGACGAGGACCGCGTTTTCGACGCGAAATACTCGCGGATGTCCGAGATACGAGAGTTCTTGAACGAATTGAACGAAACGCGGTGCATCGTGCGTTTCGCTTGCAAAACGTGAGTACTATCAAGATTTCATCGTCCGGAAGTGTAACACGGCGTATCTCGGCCATTTCTCAACGGATTCGTGCGAATCAAGTGTCATACGCGTTTTTAGCTTCTAAAACAGACGGGGACCACGTTTTCGACGCGAAACACTCGCGGATGTCCGAGATACGAAAGTTCTTGAATGAATTGAACAAATTCATCGTCCGGAAGTGTAACACGGCGTATCTCGGCCTTTTCTCAACGGATACGTGCGAATCAAGTGTCACACGCGTTTTTAGCGTCTAAAACAGACGGGGACCACGTTTTCGACGCGAAACACTCGCGGATGTCCGAGATACGAGAGTTCTTGAACGAATTGAACGAAACGCGGTGCATCGTGTGTTTCGCTTGCAAAACGCGATAACTAGCAAGATTTCATCGTCCGGAAGTGTAACACGGCGTATCTCGGCCATTTCTCAACGGATTCGTGCGAAACAAGTGTCATACACGTTTTTAGCGTCTAAAACAGACGGGGACCACGTTTTCGACGCGAAACACTCGCGCATGTCCGAGATACGAAAGTTCTTGAACGAATTGAACGAAACGCGGTGCATTGGTGCGTTTCGCTTGCAAAACGTGAGAACTAGCAAGATTTCATCGTCCGGAAGTGTAACACGGCGTATCTCGGCCATTTCTCAACGGATTGGTGCGAATCAAGTGTCATACGCGTTTTTAGCGTCTAAAACAGACGGGGACCACGATTTCGACGCGAAACACCCGCGGATGTCCGAGGTACGAGAGTTCTTGAACGAATTGAACGAATTCATCGTCCGGAAGTGTAACACGGCGTATCTCGGCCATTTCTCAACGGATTCGTGCGAATCAAGTGTCATACGCGTTTTTAGCGTCTAAAACAGACGGGGACCACGTTTTCGACGCGAAACACTCGCGGATGTCCGAGATACGAGAGTTCTTAAACGAATTGAACGAAACGCGGTGCATCGTGCGTTTCGCTTGCAAAACGTGAGTACTATCAAGATTTCATCGTCCGGAAGTGTAACACGGCGTATCTCGGCCATTTCTCAACGGATTCGTGCGAATCAAGTGTCATACGCGTTTATAGCGTCTAAAACAGACGGGGACCACGTTTTCGACGCGATACACTCGCGGATGTCCGAGATACGAAAGTTCTTGAACGAATTGAACGAATTTATCGTCCGGAAGTGTAACACGGCGTATCTCGGCCATTTCTCAACGGATTCGAGCGAATCGAGTGTCATACGCGTTTTCAGCGTCTAAAACAGACGGGGACCACGTTTTGGAAACAAAACACTCGCGGATGTCCGAGATACGAAGTTCTTGAACGAATTGGACGAAACGCAGTGCATCGTGCATTTCGCTTGCAAAACGTGAGAACTAGCAAGATTTCATCGTTTCTCAAGTGTAACACGGCGTATCTCGGCCATTTCTCAACGGATTCGTGCGAATCAAATGTCATACGCGTTTTTAGCGTCTAAAACAGACGGGGACCACATTTTCGACGCGAAACACTCGCGGATGTCCGAGATGCGAGAGTTCTTGAACGAATTGTACGAAATGCGGTGCATCGTGCGTTTCGCTTGCAAAACGTGAGAACTAGCAAGATTTCATCTCCGGAAGTGTAACACGTCGTATCTCGGCCATTTCTCAACGGATTCGTGCGAATCAAGTGTCATACGCGTTTATAGCGTCTAAAACAGACGGGGACCACGTTCTCGACGCGAAACACTCGCGGATGTCCGAGATACGAAAGTTCTTCAACGAATTGGACGAATTCATCGTCCGGAAGTGTAACACGGCGTATCTCGGTCATTTCTCAACGGATTCGTGCGAATCAAGTGTCAGGCGCGTTTTTAGCGTCTAAAACAGACGGGGACCACGTTTTCGACGCGAAACACTCGCGGATGTCCAAGATACGAGAGTTCTTGAACGAATTGAACGAAACGCGGTGCATCGTGCGTTTCGCTTGCAAAACGTGAGATCTAGCATGATTTCATCTCCGGAAGTGTAACACGGCGTATCTCGGCCATTTCTCAACGGATTCGTGCGAATCAAGTGTCATACGCGTTTTTAGCGTCTAAAACAGACGGGGACCACGTTTTCGACGCGAAACACTCGCGGATGTCCGAGATACGAGAGTTCTTGAACGAATCGAACGAAACGGGGTGCACCGTGCGTTTCGCTTGCAAAACGTGAGAACTAGCAAGATTTCATGGTCCGGAAGTGTAATACGGCGTATCGCGGCCATTTCTCAACGGATTCGTGCGAATCAAGTGTCATACGCGTTTTTAGCGTCTAAAACAGACGGGGACCACTTTTTCGACGCGAAACACTCGCGGATGTCCAAGATACGAGAGTGCTCGAACGAATTGAACGAAACGCGGTGCATCGTGCGTTTCGCTTGCAAAACGTGAGAACTAGCATGATTTCATCTCCGAAAGTGTAACACGGCGTATCTCGGCCATTTCTCAACGGATTCGTGCGAATCAAGTGTCATACGCGTTTTTAGCGTCTAAAACAGACGGGGACCACGTTTTCGACGCGAAACACTCGCGGATGTCCGAGATACGAGAGTTCTTGAACGAAATGAACGAAACGCGGTGCACCGTGCGTTTCGCTTGCAAAACGTGAGAACTAGCAAGATTTCATGGTCCGGAAGTATAATACGGCGTATCGCGGCCATTTCTCAAGGGATTCGTGCGAATCAAGTGTCATACGCGTTTTTAGCGTCTAAAACAGACGGGGACCACGTTTTCGACGCGAAACACTCGCGGATGTCCGAGATACGAGAGTTCTTGAACGAATTGAACGAAACGGGGTGCATCGTGCGTTTCGCTTGCAAAACGTGAGAACTAGCAAGATTTCATCGTCCGGAAGTGTAACACGGCGTATCTCGGCCATTTCTGAACGGATTCGTGCGAATCAAGTGTCATACGCGTTTTTAGCGTCTAAAACAGATGGGGACCACGTTTTCGACGCGAAACACTCGCGGATGTCCGAGATACGAAAGTTCTTGAACGAATTGAACGAATTCATCGTCCGGAAGTGTAACACGGCGTATCTCGGCCATTTCTAAACGGATTCGTGCGAATCAAGTGTCATACGCGTTTTTAGCGTCTAAAACAGACGGGGACCACGTTTTCGACGCGAAACACTCGCGGATGTCCGAGATACGAGAGTTCTTAAACGAATTGAACGAAACGCGGTGCATCGTGCGTTTCGCTTGCAAAACGTGAGTACTATCAAGATTTCATCGTCCGGAAGTGTAACACGGCGTATCTCGGCCATTTCTCAGCGGATTCGTGCGAATCAAGTGTCATTCGCGTTTATAGCGTCTAAAACAGACGGGGACCACGTTTTCGACGCGATACACTCGCGGATGTCCGACATACGAAAGTTCTTGAACGAATTGAACGAATTCATCGTCCGGAAGTGTAACACGGCGTATCTCGGCCATTTCTCAACGGATTCGTGCGAATCAAGTGTCATACGCGTTTTTAGCGTCTAAAACAGACGGGGACCACGTTTTCGACGCGAAACACTCGCGGATGTCCAAGATACGAGAGTTCTTGAACGAATTGAACGAAACGCGGTGCATCGTGCGTTTCGCTTGCAAAACGTGAGATCTAGCAAGATTTCATGGTCCGGAAGTGTAATACGGCGTATCGCGGCCATTTCTCAACGGATTCTTGCGAATCAAGTGTCATACGCGTTTTTAGCGTCTAAAACAGACGGGGACCACGTTTTCGACGCGAAACACTCGCGGATGTCCGAGATACGAGAGTTCTTGAACGAATTGAACGAAACGGGGTGCATCGTGCGTTTCGCTTGCAAAACGTGAGAACTAGCAAGATTTCATCGTCCGGAAGTGTAACACGGCGTATCTCGGCGATTTCTCAACGGATTCGTGCGAATAAAGTGTCATACGCGTTTTTAGCGTCTAAAACAGACGGGGACCACGTTTTCGACGCGAAACACTCACGGATGTCCGAGATACGAGAGTTGTTGAACGAATTGAACGAAACGCGGTGCATCATGCGTTTTGCTTGCAAAACGTGAGAACTAGCAAGATTTCATCGTCGGAAGTGTAACACGGCGTATCTCGGCCATTTCTCAGCGGATTTGTGCGAATCAAGTGTCATTCGCGTTTATAGCGTCTAAAACAGACGGGGACCACGTTTTCGACGCGAAACACTCGCGAATGTCCGAGATACGAGAGTTCTTGAACGAATTGAACGAAACGGGGTGCATCGTGCCTTTCGCTTGCAAAACGTGAGAACTAGCAAGATTTCATCGTCCGGAAGTGTAACACGGCGTATCTCGGCCATTTCTCAACGGATTCGTGCGAATCAAGTGTCATACGCGTTTTTAGCGTCTAAAACAGACGGGGACCACGTTTTCGACGCGAAACACTCGCGGATGTCCGAGATACGAGAGTTCTTGAACGAATTGAACGAATTCATCGTCCGGAAATGTAACACGGAGTATCTCGGCCATTTCTCAACGGATTCGTGCGAATCAAGTGTCATACGCGTTTTTAGCGTCTAAAACAGACGGGGACCACGTTTTCGACGCGAAACACTCGCGGATGTCCGAGATACGAAGTTCTTGAACGAATTGAACGAAACGCGGTGCATCGTGCGTTTCGCTTGCAAAACGTGAGATCTAGCATGATTTCATCGTTTCTCAAGTGTAACACGGCGTATCTCGGCCATTTCTCAAGGGATTCGTGCGAACCAAGTGTCATACGCGTTTTTAGCGTCTAAAACAGACGGGGACCACGTTTTCGACGCCAAACACTCGCGGATGTCCGAGATACGAGAGTTCTTGAACGAATTGAACGAAACGGGGTGCATCGTGCGTTTCGCTTGCAAAACGTGAGAACTAGCAAGATTTCATCGTTTCTCAAGTGTAACACGGCGTATCTCGGCCATTTCTCAACGGATTCGTGCGAATCAAGTGTCATACGCGTTTTTAGCGTCTAAAACAGACGGGGACCACGTTTTCGACGCGAAACACTCGCGGATGTCCAAGATACGAGAGTTCTTGAACGAATTGAACGAAACGCGGTGCATCGTGCCTTTCGCTTGCAAGACGTGAGAACTAGCAAGATTTCATCTCCGGAAGTGTAACACGGCGTATCTCGGCGATTTCTCAACGGATTCGTGCGAATCAAGTGTCATACGCGTTTTTAGCGTCTAAAACAGACGGGGACCACGTTTTCGACGCGAAACACTCGCGGATGTCCGAGATACGAGAGTTCTTGAACGAATTGAACGAATTCATCGTCCGGAAGTGTAACACGGCGTATCTCGAACATTTCTCAACGGATTCGTGCGAATCAAGTGTCATACGCGTTTTTAGCGTCTAAAACAGTCGGGGACCACGTTTTCGACGCGAACAACTCGCGGATGTCCGAGATACGAGAGTTCTTGAACGAATTGTACGAAACGCGGTGCATCGTGCGTTTCGCTTGCAAAACGTGAGAACGAGCAAGATTTCATCTCCGGAAGTGTAACACGGCGTATCTGGGCCATTTCTCAACGGATTCATGCGAATCAAGTGTCATACGCGTTTATAGCGTCTAAAACAGACGGGGACCACGTTTTCGCCGCGAAACACTCGCGGATGTCCGAGATACGAAAGTTCTTCAACGAATTGGACGAATTCATCGTCCGGAAGTGTAACACGGCGTATCTCGGCCATTTCTCAACGGATTCGTGCGAATCAAGTGTCATGCGCGTTTTTAGCGTCTAAAACAGACGGGGACCACGTTTTCGACGCGAAACACTCGCGGATGTCCGAGATACGAGAGTTCTTGAACGAATTGAACGAATTCACCGTCCGGAAGTGTAACACGGCGTATCTCGGCCATTTCTCAACGGATTCGTGCGAATCAAGTGTCATACGCGTTTTTAGCGTCTAAAACAGACGGGGACCACGTTTTCGACGCGAAACACTCGCGGATGTCCAAGATACGAGAGTTCTTGAACGAATTGAACGAAACGCGGTGCATCGTGCGTTTCGCTTGCAAAACGTGAGATCTAGCATGATTTCACCGTCCGGAAGTGTAACACGGCGTATCTCGACCATTTCTCAACGGATTCGTGCGAATCAAGTGTCATACGCGTTTTTAGCGTCTAAAACAGACGGGGACCACGTTTTCGACGCGAACAACTCGCGGATGTCCGAGATACGAGAGTTCTTGAACGAATTGAACGAAACGCGGTGCATCGTGCGTTTCGCTTGCAAGACGTGAGAACTAGCAAGATTTCATCTCCGGAAGTGTAACACGGCGTATCTCGGCCATTTCTCAACGGATTCGTGCGAATCAAGTGTCATACGCGTTTATAGCGTCTAAAACAGACGGGGACCACGTTTTCGACGCGAAACACTCGCGGATGTCCAAGATACGAGAGTTCTTGAACGAATTGAACGAAACGCGGTGCATCGTGCCTTTCGCTTGCAAAACGTGAGACCTAGCAAGATTTCATCGTCCGGAAGTGTAACACGGCGTATCTCGACCATTTCTCAACGAATTCGTGCGAATCAAGTGTCATACGCGTTTAAAGCGTCAAAAACAGACGGGGACCACGTTTTCGACGCGAAACACTCGCGGATGTCCGAGATACGAGAGTTCTTGAACGAATTGAACGAAACGCGGTGCATCGTGCGTTTCGCTTGCAAAACGTGAGAACTAGCAAGATTTCATCGTCCGGAAGTGTAACACGGCGTATCTCGGCGATTTCTCAACGGATTCGTGCGAATCAAGTGTCATACGCGTTTTTAGCGTCTAAAACAGACGGGGACCACGTTTTCGACGCGAAACACTCACGGATGTCCGAGATACGAGAGTTGTTGAACGAATTGAACGAAACGCGGTGCATCATGCGTTTTGCTTGCAAAACGTGAGAACTAGCAAGATTTCATCGTCGGAAGTGTAACACGGCGTATCTCGGCCATTTCTCAACGTATTCGTGCTTATCAAGTGTCATACGCGTTTCTAGCGTCTAAAACAGACGGGGACCACGTTTTCGATGCGAAACACTCGCGGATGTCCGAGATACGAGAGTTCTTGAACGAATTGAACGAAACGCGGTGCATCGTGCGTTTCGCTTGCAAAACGTGAGAACTAACAAGATTTCATCTCCGGAAGTGTAACATGGCGTATCTCGGCCATTTCTCAACGGATTCGTGCGAATCAAGTGTCATACGCGTTTTTAGCGTCTAAAACAGACGGGGACCACGTCTTCGACGCGAAACACTCGCGGATGTCGGAGATACGAGAGTTCTTGAACGAATTGAACGAATTCATCGTCCGGAAGTGTAACACGGCGTATCTCGGCCATTTCTCAACGGATTCGTGCGAATCAAGTGTCATACGCGTTTTTAGCGTCTAAAACAGACGGGGACCACGTTTTCGACGCGAACAACTCGCGGATGTCCGAGATACGAGAGTTCTTGAACGAATTGTACGAAACGCGGTGCATCGTGCGTTTCGCTTGCAAAACGTGAGAACGAGCAAGATTTCATCTCCGGAAGTGTAACACGGCGTATCTCGGCCATTTCTCAACGGATTCGTGCGAATCAAGTGTCATACGCGTTTTTAGCGTCTAAAACAGACGGGGACCACGTTTTCGACGCGAAACACTCGCGGATGTCCGAGATAGGAGAGTTCTTGAACGAATTGAACGAATTCACCGTCCGGAAGTGTAATACGGCGTATCTCGGCCATTTCTCAACGGATTCGTGCGAATCAAGTGTCATACGCGTTTTTAGCGTCTAAAACAGACGGGGACCACGTTTTCGACGCGAAACACTCGCGGATGTCCGAGATACGAGAGTTCTTGAACGAATTGAACGAAACGCGGTGCACCGTGCGTTTCGCTTGCAAAACGTGAGAACTAGCAAGATTTCATGGTCCGGAAGTGTAATACGGCGTATCGCCGCCATTTCTCAACGGATTCGTGCGAATCAAGTGTCATACGCGTTTTTAGCGTCTAAAACAGACGGGAACCACGTTTTCGACGCGAAACACTCGCGGATGTCCGAGATACGAGAGTTCTTGAACGAATTGAACGAAACGGGGTGCATCGTGCGTTTCGCTTGCAAAACGTGAGAACTAGCAAGATTTCGTCGTCCGGAAGTGTAACACGGCGTATCGCGGCCATTTCTCAACGGATTCGTGCGAATCAAGTGTCATACGCGTTTTTAGCGTCTAAAACAGACGGGGACCACGTTTTCGACGCGAAACACTCGCGGATGTCCGAGATACGAGAGTTCTTGAACGAATTGAACGAAACGCGGTGAATCGTGCGTTTCGCTTGCAAAACGTGAGAACTAGCAAGATTTCATCTCCGGAAGTGTAACACGGCGTATCTCGGCCATTTCTCAACGGATTCGTGCGAATCTAATGTCATACGCGTCTTTAGCGTCTAAAACAGACGGGGACCACGTTTTCGACGCGAAACACTCGCGGATGTCCAAGATACGAGAGTTCTTGAACGAATTGAACGAAACGCGGTGCATCGTGCCTTTCGCTTGCAAAACGTGAGACCTAGCAAGATTTCATCGTCCGGAAGTGTAACACGGCGTATCTCGACCATTTCTCAACGGATTCGTGCGAATCAAGTGTCATACGCGTTTTTAGCGTCAAAAACTGACGGGGACCACGTTTTCGACGCGAAACATTCGCGGATGTCCGAGATACGAGAGTTCTTGAACGAATTGAACGAAACGCGGTGCATCGTGCGTTTCGCTTGCAAAACGTGAGAACTACCAAGATTTCATCGTCCGGAAGTGTAACACAGCGTATCTCGGCCATTTCTCAACGGATTCGTGCGAATCAAGTGTCATACGCGTCTTTAGCGTCTAAAACAGACAGGGACCACGTTTTCGACGCGAAACACTCGCGGATGTCCAAGATACGAGAGTTCTTGAACGAATTGAACGAAACGCGGTGCATCGTGCGTTTCGCTTACAAAATGTGAGATCTAGCATGATTTCATCTCCGGAAGTGTAACACGGCGTATCTCGGCCATTTCTCAACGGATTCGTGCGAATCAAGTGTCATACGCGTTTTTAGCGTCTAAAACAGACGGGGACTACGTTATCGACGCGAAACACTCGCGGATGTCCGAGATACGAGAGTTCTTGAACGAATTGAACGAAACGCGGTGCACCGTGCGTTTCGCTTGCAAAACGTGAGAACTAGCAAGATTTCATGGTCCGGAAGTGTAATACGGCGTATCGCGGCCATTTCTCAACGGATTCGTGCGAATCAAGTGTCATACGCGTTTTTAGCGTCTAAAAAAGACGGGGACCACGTTTTCGACGCGAAACACTCGCGGATGTCCAAGATACGAGAGTTCTTGAACGAATTGAACGAAACGCGGTGCATCGTGCGTTTCGCTTGCAAAACGTGAGAACTAGCATGATTTCGAGTGTAGCCCAATTGCGCACAAGACCGATTGCGCACGTGCCGATTGCACACGTTCCAATTGCGCACGTCCCGATTGCACACGTTCCGTTTGACACAAGACCTATTGCGCACGTTCCTTTTGCGCACAAGACCGATTGCTCACGTTCCGATTGCACACGAGCCGATTGCGCACGTCCTGAAGCCGATGTCCCTTTTGCACACAAGCACTATTGCGCACGTCCCTTTTGCGCACAAGGCCGATTGCTCACGTTGCGATTGCACACGGACTGTTTGCGCACAAGACTCATTGCACACGACGATTGCATACGGGCCGGCTGCAACCCGGATCATTTGCACACGGGCGAGTTGCATAGTAAAGTGCCAATAAAATAGTGGATGGACAGTGCGTATTTACATTGCGGGCTACGTGTCAACGGCGTGACGTTCATGGACGTTAAATATAACATAAATAGTGCAGAGTTACAGTGCGGGGCGCGTGGAATATCTGCAGAATCGTTCCCGCGCCAGTCTGAACCATTCATATAGAGAATCACTCGTGAAATCGACTTGTAAAGTTTGAAAATACATGTGACACGTGGGAGCATAACCTGATCCAAGGTGGCCTAAATCGTCCGTCGTTCGGAACAAGGCACAATTTCTTCGAAAATCATCTTTGACATGGTTCTAACTCATTCAAAAGAAACTAAGGAGAACGATTGAAAGGTATGTATGGATCGAATTAGTTTGTTTTTCGGTTATTTTATGAAATGGCTATGTTATTTTTATAAGTAAAGAGGCTCGTCATTAATGAATATAAATCTTTTTATTTCAGATATCATACTGTATCAACACTGCATTAGCTAATAGTTACTTTAAGGTTTTATGCAAGTGAACTTGGAGACTGGATTATAGAGATGGTTACAGAAGCTATAACGTCTTTGAGTCTACAGGACGCAAAAGAACGCAGTATAGTTCTAAGGACATTCAAGATTAATGCGGTGGTGAATGGCAGGGGCCAAATTTAGGGTGACAAATTGCTCTGAATACATCATGTGTAAGCAACTAATAAGAATAGACTTAAAGGGTGTGTATGCAATAACATATGAAATGAAATGTGTAATTTCAACTTTATTTTTTTTATTTTACTTATAATAGAATTATGTCTCAAAATATATATCCTGTTATGGATTATAGAAACGACCATTCACTGCCGGTTGAAACCAAGACACCTTCTGATCATAATGAAGTCCTGGACGAGGATAGAGATGTTTGAAGCAATTCCGATTCCGCACTACAAATTTGGAAAATAGTAACATAAAGATATTAATAATAAGATTACAGAGAAGACTGCTATCAGAGAATACATTAATATTTTACAAAGTAATAACGTATTTACGTCCTCAATATATCCATTGCCCCAATGGAAATCTGAATTTACAGGACACAAAAGAATGCTGTATCCCGGACTAAGCGAATGCAAGATGGTTGCGTTGGGGAACAGCAGGAGCCAATTGTTTCTTTTAAAAGAATGAATCCGAGTGGATCGTGACACAAAAGATTAATTGTTTCACGTTAAATGTCGAGGATTTCTTGGATATCCATTTAAATCAGTCCTTTTCAGGGCTACAACGTGAATCCAAACGTTGACAACTCTCGTTCAATAAAATTTCCTATGTACACACGTATAATTATTTCAATGACTTGTATGAAAGTACTGTTGTGCCGGCCTATTGGCATCGACTAGTTTACTTTAAGATACGCGAAATGTAATAGGTGGTAACGAAATCGAGTTCGAAAGTCTTTCAGTTCAAGAGTTTTATTTTAGGACTAACTGACAGAGTGACGGTGTCTATGCCAGGACTGGAGATGGTCTTTTGCGGTCCTGGGTACCTTTATATGTTTCTAAAAGGAGCTTGGAGGTGGAATTTGAAAAAGGACAGAATGTTTTAGGAAGGAAGTATTTTTCGAGTTTGCTCAGGTGTTGATACGTAATCAAAGTGAAATTTTATCATTATGTCAAGCTCAACAATTGAAGGGAATTTTTATGGGTTTATGTTCCTGTTGAGGGTTTGCTTACTTTGGCGGAACCTTTGGCAACGGAAAGGTTTATCGGTAGGTTTGTTCAGGAAGGAATTTGTGGAAGTCCGACTAATGTGACGATTGGATTGGAAAATGTGATAGGAAGGCATAACAGTACGTTATTTCCAGAGTTAGATGACTACAATCGGAATGACCGTCTAGGTTTCCATGCAGAAGGGAGACCGTGCGAAATGACAAAATGGGCAAATGACGTAGAAATGTGCAGGATATATGAAAGTTGTGTCGGGCTAAAATCCAAACAATTTGAGATCTCAGATTGAATCAAATGTTGTATGGGGATGTTCGATTGTCTTCAAGAATCGATTTTATAAGGTAAACAATAGATTCGTCGAAAAGTCGTGGATAATAATTGTTATGTTGGTTGGTTGCTACGCGCCGTAGAATCGATTTTGTAAGTTAAGTAATCGTTAATAATAAATAGAATGATTGGTTGGTTATTACGTCGAAGATTCTATTTTTTAGAATTATAACATACCTACAAACATTTAATGAAATTTGAAACCTGAAATTGGTTAGTTTTTGAACTTTCACAACTTTCATAAATACCTGCATATTTATACATTATTTGCCCATTTTCTCATATTTCTGGGTCCCTCTTGTATATTGAAACCAAGTATGTCATTCCGCTTGTAGCCATCTAACGCTGACAACAACATACTTCCATATGGCTTCCATACAAGCCATAGAAATAATCAGGAATATTTTATTGAACGAGAGTTGTCAACATTTGGAATCACTTTGAGGCCCTGAAAAGGGCTGTTTTGAATGGATATCAAGGAAATCCTTGAATCTTGACATCAGAAAACCAGTCGCTTGTCTCCTGCGGCACACAGATTGATTCTCTTGAAACCAAGATTTAGCTCCAGCTGTTCCCTACCACTTCCACTCTGCGTTTGCTTAGGCCTGCATGCAGCTTTCTTTTGTAACCAGTAGACTCCGGTTTCAATTAGGACAGTGGATATGTTGTGGATGAAAAGATTTTATTGCTTGTGTAATCTTCTTTATAATCCAGCCGACGATAGGATTGCAAATAGCACAAAAATCAGCAATCAGAAGTCCACAGAATCTAGTTGCATAGAACCTTAAAGTAACTATATCCACGCAAGTAAAACTCTATAAGAATTCAACATATCCTCGACTATATCAACATGTATACATATATATATACTGACTTAGAATTGTTCGAGAAGCACGCGGGTCTCTCTTTTATAGGAATTTTTGTAAATTACACGTTTTTGTGTCATTTTAATTGATTCGAACCCACGCCCTTTCGGACTGGTGCCTAAAGAACGAAAAGGATACTTGGAGGAACAGGCGAGGACGGAAACAGAAAGGTGCAATCTCTCTCTCCCGGGTTTTTGCACAGTTTTCCCTGGGAGCGACGGGTGAATGCCGGAGACGAGTGTTTCCGACGGCCGTGCAAGCTATCTTGGAATCCACATGCACCCAGAAATCATCATTTCCTCCTAATAATTCGGAAGATACCGTACAAACGATTTCGTCCGGAAGAAGGAGCTGGGAGCTGCCTGGAGGTCCATCGCTACCTGAAGATATAGGCATAAAGTATTGTTAAATTAATAGGATAAGAACGTTCAGTCATTTATTCAAAATGAGTCGGAGAAAGAGAAATGCAAAGCGAGCTAGGTAGGTTGGTAAATTATACATCAGGATCGGAAATTTCAAATGGGTTAGAGGTCGAGGATGTGGCCGTTGAAAATTGTCCCGTACAACCTTTGCCTAAAACAAGGGGATTTGAAATAGTAAGTATGGTGCCAGCAGAAGGAAATTCTGTTGTGGAAAATCTGCTAAATGAAGGATCTGTCGGGGAAATTGATAGCGCCAGTACTTTTATTGACCCCGCTAAAAACAATCGGTGTTTTATGTCTTTTAAATTCGCAGCGGAATCAATACCCAAATTCGATGGAAATTCATGTTCATTACAAAAATTCATTAGTCAGAGTGAGTTGGCGAATTCGGTCATAAATCCCAGGGAACGAAAAAACCTTTTCCTTTTAATTAAAAATCGGATTGGGGGTCGAGCTGAGCGGCTAATAGCAAACCGTCAACAGCCCAGGAATCTAGAAGAACTTTTAGACTTATTAAGATCTATTTATTTGCGATCTTTTAATTTAGACCAAATACAAGATAAAATGAAAGAAATTAAGCAGGGTTGAAATGAAAATTTAAAGGATTATCGGTTGAGAATTGAAGATATTCTTAATCAGGGAAGAGAAGTCGCAAAAGGAAAATTTTCGAAGGAACAATGCCAGGGAATAACAATGCTCTTGAATAAGACAGCCGTTCGGAATTTTCGTTTAGGTCTTCAAAATAATCTTTTAAGTAATATGCTGGTAGATCAAAGTCAAAATTTGTTACAGATCATGGACGAAGCACTATTTTGCGAACAGGAAATTACTTAAAATCTGTGGTCTCACACGTTATACTCTTCAAAACACAAAAATCTATCAAACAATTACAGATTATCGTAAATGCTATCAATGTGGAAAATTATGCCATATACGAAGGAATTGTTCTCAGAATTGAATGAGTCAGCCTCACTCACAGAATTTCAATTGTACCCGTTGCAATATTTGCGGAGACCCGAATCACACGGGGAACGAGGGTTTTAGAAGGCCGAAAGGAAATTATTGGCCTGTATAAAGAGCGCAGGAACCTGGAGTGTGCAATTCTTTCCAAAAGTCCGATAAAATAAAATGCCACACTGCTCCACCAAATGGCGGACCGGGGAGCAGAAAATTCATTGCACGCCGGAACCCAGCAACTGATTTAAAATAAATGTGAACATCAGCCATATACCCACAATAACCCTTCATGACCAATTATTTAGAGGAGGAATTTCGAAATTTCTAATGGACAAAGGCTCTCAACATAATAAAAAGGGGGGAATTAATTAACAATGTGAATATGAATACAGATGTTTGTTATAAGCTTACCGGTATTGGTCCTGAGATAGTCTGCACAAATGGGGAAGAATCCATTCATATTTGTGGTGTGAAAGTGAAATTCCAATTTGTTGCAGATGAGTTTCTGAAAAGGAAATTCTGCAGCACGGTAAGTACGCTTAACCTGAACTATAACTAATATCTACAATGGTACTGCAATGTAGTTCTTAAAATTTACAGGCGGAATTTACAGCTTGGTAACGTACGCTTCACGGTTTAGATGAATCTAACACAAATTAACAATGCAGGAATATCGAAAAGTACTTCAGAGAATAAGCAAAGGTTTAATAGCGAAGAATTGAATGAAATTATGTGAGAAATGATATAATAGAATCGTAACAGTATCTGTCTTGCTAGATTATGCCGGTGTGAGCTGCCAGGCCCTCGGAAAATTCTCGGAAATGGTACTAACCGTCCTATTATCATGCCGGAACTCGGAAAAAATTGAACGTGCGGAAAGCCGGGGTGTTAGCAGGCAGTACTGTCTAGTACGTTGGAATGCGGATAATCCGCTGCTTACTCTCTAACACTTTCCCATTGCAGTAGCGGGTATCCTGGGAATACGGTTTCTGTAAAATCAGAATGCAATAGTTAAATTGAATAATTCTAGTCCAAATTCTATTCAGATCGGGGACAAAGAAATTTTACTCGAGGATAGTTCTACATTCCATTTGCCAGCGCGTATTAAAGTGTTGGTCACAATTCCTGTAAAGAATAAAGGAATCAAATCGGGTTATGTAAGAAATTTTAATGTTAATCCAGAAGCTTACGTAGGTGAAGCTTTGGTTACACACATAAATGGCTTTGCAAAATTATTTGCCATAAATACCACTTCAGATCAAATTAAGTTTTCCTTACCTCCGGTAGAACTAGAAGAGTTTGAGGTTATGCCTCCAGCACCATGATCAGCAAGTTGGAAATTTTAATAATGCTCAGGCCAAAGCAGATGCGCAGAGTTTTTCTAAAATTGTTGAATCATTACATTTACGTCTTAATAATTTGGAGGTAACAAGCCTTCTCAAACTAATATATATGAATTTTCATATCAATTTCATCTTCCAAATGACAAGTTTCAAGCAACAAAGCTCGCAAAACATTCAATAATTACCACTGATGAAGTCCCAAGAAGTGCAAAACAATATCGCTTTCCATGTATACATAAGCAGGAGATAAAAGAACAAGTAGATTCTTTGCTTGAGAATGATATTATTCAACCATCCTCATCTGCATTCAATTCTCCCTTATGGATTGTTCCAAAAAAACCTGATGCTACTGGAAAGCCTCAATGACGGATGGTTATTGATTATCGGAAGTTGAACGAGAAAACCATCAGCGACTCATATCCTATTCCAAACATAGTGGACATTTTAGATGATCTTGGTGGTGCCAAGTATTTTAGTATTCTTGATTTGGCTTCAGGGTTCCATCAAACACCCATGGACACCGAATCCAAGTCAACGACAGCGTTCTCAACTATCAATGGACACTACAACATTTCAACAGTGCATGGACTTATTATTATCTGGGTTACAGGGAATTGAAATGTTTATTTATATGGATGATATTGTTATTTATGCAAGCTCATTGGCAGAACATTCCCAGAGATTAAAACATATTTTAGCACGTTGACAAAACGCTGGACTAACCTTATAACCTGGAAAGTGCCAATTCCTTCGTCGTGAAATAACATATTTGGGGCATCTTATAACATTGAAGGGTGTAAAACCTGATCCAGGCAAAGTCAAGGCTGTCAAGAATATCCCAATAACTAAAAATAAGAAAAGTTTAAAACAATTCTAAGGCCTTGTTGATTATTACAGGAGATTTATGGATGGAATGGCCAAAATAGCAAAGCTACAGTAAATTCTGTCACATTGTCACTACTGGAGCTCCAGTCACATTGTCAATGGGCTGCGTCTGCGCCAATGTATGCGTCATTCCTACGCCTATGTTACCTCGAGCGGAGTCAGTCAAGCGTGTGATGTTTATGAGGCGTGAAGCGACACGGCTCCTTTGTCGAGAGTTTGCGGTTTGGTTTTTTATAATACAATCACATAATTTTTTACATTTTGCTTTTTGTTTTATCTAAAATAGAGATTAATATATTGATGAGATTTTTCCGCGTAAAATGAAATCAAACATGATATTAATCGGACCATATTTACTTATTTATTACTGTGACGTTCTATTTTCATATACGCTGCATATATACATTATTAAATTTGTACGAATAATAAATAAAAAAGAATCGAATAAAAAAACATAAATCGATGACGAGGACGAGTTAAAAATAATAAAAAACAACAACAAATAAAATAAATAAATCTACGAACATTTCCTAATTTATTTACCGGGCTTGTCTGCTTATCTTCCTAATAATATAAATCCTGGACGATAGGACCAGTCACAATTTAAAATACATATCTAAAATCTCAGTTTCACATGTTCCGCGTCACACTTATTTATAATATTCTATCCCGGTCGTGGAGATATAACATTAATACATTTAAAATATAGGGCTTAGTCCTTATCGCTACTCGGCTCTACTCTTACTCGCATACTATTTTACATTGCCAGTGAGCTGAGATCCGTAGTACGACAACGTGAGAGAGAAGGACGCGAGCCGCGAAAACCATGTCCTTCTCTGTCACATTGTCATACTACGGTTTTCAGCTCACTGACAATGTGAGAGAGTACACTACGATCAGTAAATGTGATCTCAATTACACCATGTTTGATCTCATTTTTATCCCAATAATTTCATGATTACGTTATACAATTTTTCATACAGGAAAATTTAATAATAAAAAGCGATAAGAATCGTCTTTAATATAGCATTTGGTACGCTGAGTTTTAAATGGCTCAGTTGCCTCGACTGTGCTTTTTTACTCTCTTTTGTTCGCTGTTCTTTTCTTCGTTCGGCGAACTACAAAGGCGGGTCGCGAGGCTCGAAAACCGTGTCTACTATCTCCAAATGGTCCGAACCATTGAACTATATACACCTGGAATCAGAACATTGTTACGGGACCGTCGGTGGTAAAGGTCTTCCTTGAGTATAAATAACTCTACGTTTGGTTGTTTTAAGAAAAACAGGTTTTTATTGTTGCTTATTCGTGGATAATTTTACACTTTGTTAAACGCACTTGGTAACTCCAGACTCGGTGGTTTCTGGCTAACTGACTTTTGGGTGAAAAGGGCCTTTCTTAAGTACTACGGGCGCGGACCCTAACCCTCAGACCTAAGGGGTGGGGGTAGGTCTAGCGTTACACCCCCTTGGTTGGATTCGTCTTGCTCCTGGCAGACGTGGTTCGAGCCGCCTGGTTGTTTCAACCAGTGTTCCAGTTGTGGCTAATTTACTCAACGGTGTCAGTCGAAGCTCCCCTTGTGACGTCTGTATTACCGTTGCCAGTAGGAACACTATTAATATTGTCGTCATCTATAACAGATTGGTAATAAGGTTTAGTTCTATCAATGTGCACTCTAATGTGTTTGTTGTTTTGGAGTATGGTGAGATTGTTATTGTCGTGGGCTTCTGTCACGGCGTATGGTCCAAGCCATTCACTGTCAAGTTTTTTGAGTCTGCGCTCATTATGGAGTAATATTAAGTCTCCAACTTCATAAAGTGGATGTTTCCTGGTAATTTTGGAATCTTGGTATTTCCTTGATCGTTCCTTTGCTTGTTGGATTCTTTGTCTGGCAAGGTTGATGCCAGACTCGTGCCTCTGTCGCCATTTTTCCACCAGTTGATTGTAGGAGACACTTGATGTTCCGGCTAGTGCTGATGGTATTGGTGCCTTTCTACCGAAGGTTAATTCGAAAGGTGTAAATTCGTGGCTTTCGTGGACTGAGGTATTATACGCAAACGCGATAGACTGTAGAGTCTCGTCCCAATACTGGTTTCTTTGCGCACATTCGAGACTGGTTTTAATTAGATCCCGTATTACTGCATGTGCGCGTTCTAAACTTCCATTTCCTTGTGGATGGTAAGCGGTGGTTTTAATGTGGTCGATTTGGAATACTCGTTCGAATTCCTTCATCGTGTCGGATATGAAATTCGAACCTTGGTCGGTTAGAATGTTTTTTGGTGTAGAGAACGTATAAATGTAATGTTCCAGCAGGGCGGTGAATACTTCTTCGGATGTTATTCCTTTTAGTGGACACAGTAAGATATATTTCGTCAGAACGTCTTGTATGGGGAGAACGTATCGATTCCTCTTTTGGGAGAGAGGTAGTGGGCCGAATATATCAAGTGCGATTTTGTCATTCGGTGCAGTAGGTGTATCAGGTATTATCGCAGGCGCCTTTTGCAGATTCGCACCAATTTTTCTATCTGGTATTGTTGGCATTTCCTGATGTATTCTACCATGTCTTGGTCCATATTGACCCAATCGTGTTGTTCCTTGAGTCTTTTAATCGAACGGTTCTCTCAAAAATGTTGCGTGGCGGTTTTTCCAGGGCATTCTGCTGGTAACTGTTGTTTTTGTTCGTGTGTCAGTTTGTTGTGTGAAGTGAAGCAAATCTTAATGACGCTCTGCAGTTTGTTACCCAGGAAGTTAAACATATCTTTGAGGACTTCTCTTTCCCAAGTGGTGATGGTTGGATCGGTAATTCGGAACTGGTACATCTTAATGTTGCCCTTTTTGAGGAAGGCGATTGCCAACCCGAGTTCCCCTATCCATTTGGCCTCGTTATACGGTCCTAGTGACGCGATGTCCTCGTCTTCGGTGGTGTCCTAGGAAACTTTCATCCAATGTCCTTTGTTGGTTGACTGGAGTATTCTTATTTTGTCTTCCGGGTGTACGCTCTGGTTCCATAAAGTGTATTCATTATACCAATTAGTTGTTTGTAATGCGTCAATTTCATCGTTGGCTTCGTCTTCTCCCTGGTCGATTCTTGTCGGTGGTTCGTCAGCTTCAGGTACATCTCGTGTGGGTAAAACTCTCGAAAGAGCATCTGCGGCTGGATTCTCCTGTCCTTTGACGTATTCGATGGTGTAGTCATATTCCTCAAGTTTTAGTCTCCAATGAAGTAGTCGTGATGACGGGTCCTTTACATTGAATAGCCATACTAAGGATCGATGGTCTGTCTGAATTTTAAACTTTCTGCCTAGTAGGTATTGTCTGAGTCTTTTGAAACTCCAAACTATACCAAGCAGTTCCTTTTCAGTTGTGTTGTAATTTCTTTCACGTGCGTTTAGTACTCGTTATATGTAGCAACACGGGTGCCCGTTTTGTGATGGCACTGCTCCGAGTCCTACGTTTGATGCGTCAGTTGTCAATGTAAATTCCTGCCCGTAGTCTGGATACTTAAAAACCGGGGACATACAGAGTTTTGCTTTTAACGCCTCAAAACTGGCTTGGCATTCACTCGTCCACTTGAAGTCTACGTCTTTTTTTGTGAGTTCCGTAAGAGGCTTTCCAATAGTCGAAAAATTCTTGATGAATTTACGGTAATAACCTGCAAGTCCCAGGAAGGATTTTATTTCCTTCGGTGTTCGTGGCTGCTTAAATTCGTTCACAGCATCAAGTTTTGCAGGATTTGGCTTTACTCCGTCCTTGGTTATGATATGGCCTAAATACTCGAGTTCTGATCTGAGGTACTCACATTTGTCAGGCTGAAGTTTCATCCCTGCTTGTCGAAGTCGATCCAGTAGTATTATCAGGTTTTCGTTATGCTCTTGCATCGTTGAGCCAAATACTACTATATCGTCTAGGTAGGCGAAACATATTTTGCCAATTAGTCCTTTCAACGCCATGTCCATCATGCGTTGGAATGTGGCTGGGGCATTTTTTAATCCGAAGGGCATACGGTTGTAATCGAAGTGTCCTTCAGGAGTGGAGAATGCCGTGAATTTTTTCGATTCTTCCTCCATAGGAATCTGGTGGAACCCTGAGCTAAGGTCAAAGGCTGAAAAGAACTTTGCCTTTCCTAAGTGGTCGAGTATGTCGTCGATCACGGATAAAGGGTAAGCGTCTTGTTCTGTTTTCTCGTTTAGCTTCCTGAAGTCGATCACTATTCTCCACTTTTTTTCACCTGATGCATCGGTTTTCTTCGGTACAACCCATATGGGTGAGTTGTACGGAGATGTCGAATGCGCGACGATTCGTATGTTCAACATATCCCTTATTTGTTTGGATATCTCCTGTCTATGGCACTCTGGTGGTCTGTACGAGGCGTTGTTGATCGGCTTATTGTCTGTAAGTTTGATGGTATGTTCAGCTACTTTAGAAGAGGGTAGCGGGTCACCTGGTAGTGTAAACACGTCAGGGTAGTTGGAGATAATCTTCCATATGTTGTTCCGATCTGAATCTTCGGCGTGGTCGAGTCGGGTGTTTTCCAGTAGCAGTTGTACTCTGCTACTAATTTCCATTGGTGAAATCTGATTTACTCTATTTCTCTGAATTCGGATAGGCTGCATGTTTATTTCCTGGTGTTTGATATTAACATCATTTGTGGTGTTGTTGTAGATGGGTACGCGTACCCTATGGTTATTTACTGTGTATACCGAATCTGGTATTTCCGGATGGTCAAAAATGCTTACATGCCCTTTCTTGAGTCCGCATTGCACGTTAAGAACGCGTGTTGTTTGTGCGGGGACATAATAGCCATCGTCATAAAGACGGTGACTAATGACGTCGAGCGTCAGCGTGTTGTTGTTAAGATTATACCTGAATGATTGTAGCAAGGGTTGTCCTATAATCCCGTCCTCAGGTATTGGGAATTCTGACGGTACTGCATGAAATGTGTGTTTCTTTCTATGTAGCATGAGGGTCACGGAACATGGTGATATGTGCTTGTCGTTGCCCATCAAAAACTTTTTTTTGTTTGTTCTCGGTCGGTTGTTGGTGGAATCAGAGTTTCTTTCACAATGTTTATTGAGGATCCGGAGTCGATGAGGTATCGTCCTGTTCTGCCGGTTTGTCCCAATTTCCATTGGCATGACTGTAGTCGGGCGGAGATAGCACTGACTCGGTCAAGTACTGCTCCTGAAGCTGGTCTATCAGTTCGTCGCTTATCTCGTCGTCTCAATTGTCCTGGATTCGGTTCACTTGTTGAGGCAGGCGCCTTAGACCTGGGTCTCCCCGAAAATTTTTGCGGAAGCACTGAGCCTCGGTGTGCCCAAGTTTCTTGCAAAAATTGCAGGTCAACTTTGCACATTCTTCGAAGGGCCTGCTGTAGGTTGGTGGATTGGCAGAGGCAGGTCGATTCTGGGAAGGTGGCCTTTGTTCATTTGTCCGTCGGTACTGGAAATGGTTGGTACCTGCAGGACGTGGGGGTGGTGCGGAGGGTCGAATACGGTTTGCCTTTTCCCGGATCCATACCTCGGTTTCCATTGCATCTGTTTGTGCTTCGTTCAGGTCAGTGGGTCTTAGGCTCCGAACTTGGGTACCTATGTCGTCGCGTAGACCCATTATGTATGATTTTACCGCGTTCCTCTCCTCTGTTTTTATGGCTATGCGTCGCTCGGTCGCATTTGTCTCATTTTGTATAGCGTATTTTAGTTCGTTTAATTTTTCGCGGAATCGTTGACTGTATGACTGTACGCTTTCACTGTGCAGCTGTCTTGTTTGTAAGAGCTTGGAGCGGGCGAGTTCATAGGACGTCGTGCCGCTTAGATTTTGCCGAAGGGCCAGGTACAGCTCTTCGTATGTATTCGTTTGGGTAAAACGAATAGCACGTTCGGCATTGCCGATTATTTTCTCGTCGAGGATGAAGTCGAGCAGGCGGTCGGGCTCTTTGCACTGTATTCGAGCTTTCCTCACGGATTGTATGAAATCCTCGACCCCTGCGTCATCGTGTCCTTTTATTGTGCGCACAGTGCGGATTATTTCGCTGGCTGGCGCGAGTTCTCTGTTGCGATCGCCCTAGGAACCGGTATGTCTGGGCGGACTATTTTCTGGGGAACTCCCGTGATCGTGGCGTCCCGTGGGTTGCTCCTTTCGTGAGTTCGTCGATAGTCCGCTGGCCTCATCTTCGGTGAAATCTGTTCCCAGGTGTCTCCAAATATCCTTATTTTCTTTATATCGCTTTACGTTTTCTTCTCCCAGTGTACGTATAGCTGCAGTGGACGCGTCCAATTTCGTTTCTAGCTGCTCCAATTTTTGGACCAGAAGTGCCATGGGGTCCGTCTCCTGAGGCGTTGTTGTCGGGGACTGTGCCTTCGACATCCTCGAGTTTGAGTTAAGCGGGTTCTGGATACGTTCAATCACGTCACTGTCCGAACTGCTGGGGCTTTCCGTGGAATAGCCTCGTTTAGTGCGGTATTTGATGAACGCCAGAGTTCAGTAATAAGTGAACTTTCTTTCCCCTTTCTCTCCTTTTTTATTTATGGTCACGTGGTATTAATACCGTGCAATCCTCGCAAGTTGCTACAAACTTGTCTGGATGTACAGGTAAATTTTTTATTTTTGTTAACGAGAGATATGGGCTCGCAGGCTCAGTCTCACGGAGTTAGGTTACCTTTATTTCCTTTTCTGGATGTTCCAAGCTCCTCCTTGAAATGGCTCAGCGATGATTTCCTCACTTTTAAATTTTCAAACACGTTCCAATGGTTCGTGGTCAAGGATTGTTCCCGTTGATCGTTCAGAGTCCGTGTTGATCTTCGTATAACGCAACGCGTTCAGGGACGATTTCTTCTTCCGGAATAACGTCGTGAGAGACAATCCTGGCAGGATCGCCAATATGTTACGGGACTGTCGGTGGTAAAGGTCTTCATTGAGTATAAATAACTCTACGTTTGGTTGTTTTAAGAAAAACAGGTTTTTATTGTTGAAAAGGGCCTTTCTTAAGTACTACGGGCGCGGACCCTAACCCACAGACCTAAGGGGTGGGGGTAGGTCTAGCGTTACAAACATCCATATGTAAAGTCGCCGAAAAGCGGGACAGAGAGAGAGAGAGAGTATGATTCCAGGGATACCTGTCCTTTGTTAACTGTACGATCCGTTTCAAAAATATCGGTGTAGCAGACGACAGCCCAGTCAAGAAATTAAACCGCGTAAATCGGTGGATTATAAACAAGTGCAAACGTGCAAACCAGTTGAATCAAGGCACTTTATCCAAGCGGCAGAAACTAGGTTATGTCGTGTTGTATTAAAAATTGCAAAAGCGTGCGGACGAAGAATGGGGATATTACTTTTCACAGGTAATTAGGAATAAAAGTAAAACTGCGTAGCATATATGAGGAATAGTGTCAGCATATGGAGTTCTGAACACCATTCGTGTCGGCCCTGATTGGACCTAAGCTGTGCGCATCGCACACAGACTGACAGACGCGCACGTACACTGCGACACAAATGGTGTTCAGAGCTCCATATGCTGACACTGATGAGGAAAAGCATTTTTTATTCCCAATTAATTATATCCAAATTGTCTTTATTTACAGCTTTCCCAAGGATCCGGCATCATTTGCAGAATTTGTAACGGTAATACCGCCGACATTCGTAAAAAAAATTACGAAGTACACCACCATTTGCAGTAAACATTTTATATATGATTCATTTCAGGTAACACCATCTGGACAGAACCGCCTAAAGCAGAGAGCAATACCCACATTGTTTGACTACGATGTGAATTATTCAATAGCAAGTAGTTCAACAAATGTGGTATGTAAATATCTATATCGTGCATATTACTTAAACATTCTAGTGAAACTTATCGCCTCGGATACCCACTATGGGTCAATTTGACCCGAAGCCTGAAGATCGTCAACCCATTTTTTGAGCAAAATAAAAATGTTCGCCTACGTACATTTTCGCGACATTGCAATATATTTTAAACGTTGACAATTTGTTTATAAATTGTTTATAAATTTTTTTACAAAATTAAAATTTTTGCTTCCGTGCATTATAGCGACGTTGCAATGTATTTTACGATTGTTGATAATTTGTTTATAAATTGTTCACAACTTCTTTCGAGCAAAATTTATAAAATTTTCTGCGACATGGTCGTTAGTATTTTATAACGCGTTGAATTTACTTTGCGGTTCTCGTCTCACATAAATTTATACAAATAAAATGTCGGGTTGCCCTCATGCAGGATGGGTCAGAATAACGTGGGATTGCGTGTCTCCTTTTTTCAGTTGGGTGTCCGAGAGTTAAAGTATTTCAAATATGTTAACGATGTAAGTACAATTGTATTATTACTTTAATCACAAGGCACCATGATTGATTTAGGTTCAACCTTCAACGAGTACAGGGATCATACAAAATTTGCATGCAGGACCCAGCAAATATTCAACAAATATTGAGGATACCGATAACGAAATGGTAGGTTGTATGACATACTAAATAGGACCGCGCCAGTAATATAAGGCATGTGTGTTTATAAGTGTAAATTGAGAAACTGTTATAAATTTATATTATATTATAGATAATAGAAGCTGCAAATACCAGCTGTGATACAAATGTCACACTTCACCAGAACTGCTCTTCTAATGATGATGTGTTGCATGCTGAAAAGTTACATGTATGTTATTATGTTTTGTTTTATGATCTTTCATTCATATTTTGTAAAATGTTAATAGTATCAAGTGTGTCATATTCAAGGTAGAATTTATCTTTACAGTCAGGACCTGCAATCAACAGAAGATCACAGGACATTGGCACACAAACATCATCCCGGATTTTAAGCAGACAGGATAAAATGGTAACTTTGCGTAAAAAAGTAAGAGTGCTACAGAAGCGGTTGCAGCGACGCAACAATAGATTAAAAACGATGAAAGACTTGGTTCGGCATTTAATACTATTCTGTCCATTGTTACCTGTACTACCCTGTACTTCAATAATGTTGTGTACGCCGTTAAAATATACGGAACTGAACTATCTTTGCTGTACTACCCTTTGTTGCTTCTATGACGAAAGGGTTTATGGTAAGTCGTAATAAAAACAGAATGTGTTTGAAGAAAAACTGTTCCCATACAAGAAATATAGAGTATATATGTTTCATAATTTGCAATTTGTATACAGAGAGATAATTCCAAATGTGTATAATCAATCAGGCATCTATTACAATTTCTGACTGTGGCAATAGCATGTGAAACTTGTTAATTACCAGTATATATATTATTTTATTCCTAAATAAATGTTAATGGGTGAACCTGAACGAGGAAACACTACTTTCAAACGCATAGAAAAATTAAAAAAAAGTAACACCGACTTCAAAAATCGAACATTATTTTATATTGTTCAGTGCATTTTTGAAGTCTGTCAAATAGGATACTTTCTCAAACAAAATTAATAATATCAATCAAAATTATTGTAATATTTATTTCATTTATGGTCTATGTCTATTTGGAAAAAACAAAAAATGAGCAATTATTATATTTTTACATCCACCATGAACAATTCCCAAAGGAAAGCAATTTCGATATGTATTAACAATTAACCTTCACTACTTCTAAAACAACAAATCATGTGTAATTTGAATGCGTTTGATAATATTTTTTACTTTATTTTGTGATCATATACATTAATTTCTGTGACATACTGACATCACCTAATGAAATATCTAAATAGAAGAGAGCAACTCTTTTCGAACCGGTCATATCTAGTCAAATCTCTGTGGAACTTACGTCGAACGGCGCAAATCGACTGTATGTCGCAAAGGTCCAGTGGTAAGAGTGAGACAGAATACCAAAATATCTTACTTCTCTCTCTAACAGCGAGGCGCGGCTGTTCCTGCACCCGTGCACATTCCAGGTATTCTATAGTTCAATGTAGCCAATTGAATGGTGGAGTCGCAAGCGGTCTTGCACGGAACTACAAAAGTTACTAGGAATATATATACGTTGGTTTCCAAATCATTGGACTCGCGACGTGCACATTATACACAATAACGCACGTTTAAAATAAATTATTTATATGAAATTGAAGTAATAGTGTAACATAAAATAGTGTGTATATATATACATGTAATAGTATATATAATACGGTAATTTTTATTATATTTACGTGCCATTATACACAATAACGCAGGTTTAAAATGAATTATTTATATGAAATTAAAGTAATAGTGTAACATAATATAGTGTGTATATATATATATAAGTAATAGTATATGTAATACGATATTTTTATTATATTTGAAGGGTTACATTAAAGTAAATTCATAATAACACTGTAATCAATTTATTAATCCTATTATAATTCACCTAAATATACATCAAATATCAGTGACATATGTGAAGTACATTTTAGTTTACAAACAATGGTATTTATTCGCGTCGTCAAATCAATAAAACGTATCCTATCCATATAAACTGACAGACATTCAAAAGCTGCGTAACGTGATCTCGCCTGTATGTATGGCGAAGTAGTATTCACCTCTGAATTCCTCTTCCTCACGATATCCTGGCCACATGTTGGAATAGCATATGTGTATTTCCCCCGGATATTCGTTATGTCGGTATTGATTGTCCTTACGATTTTCCGAAGATGTCATCATGCTAAGTGGGTTCATACAAAATTGTTTTAATAATGTGAAGAACTGATGAAATTTATATTGACAGTCAATAGCTAAAAATATAAATGTACACGTACCTCAGATCAATTGTCTCATAATGTACATGACTTTTGCAGTCCATGTTACTTCCAGTCACCAATATGGGGCCAGAACAATTTAGTGCTCAGGTCATTCTTTATAATATAATATAGGCAATGAACCTGTAAAATGAAGACATTTATTACATTGAAACTTCATACCAAATCCAATGCCCTGAACAGGGACCAACCCACCATAGCAGCAACAACATTTTACATTTGTTTCCAACACCAAGTTGAACAGCGGAATCAAGAAAAGAATCGTATACATAATGTATAATGTAGGATTGCCCTCTTCTGGGTTGAGAATGGAATGAATCAATATATTTCAACCCTTACATGTTTCAAAACAATTAGTTTCCTCATCAGGGGTCTATAACATACAAAAGTGAACTAATGTAAATGTCTATTACATTTTAGTTGTAGATCTAGCGGATGTATCCTATTGTGGTGGTACTCACGTAAATTGATATAGGATGCAGTATTGAGATGGTATGTTTGAAAATTTAACCAATTTTTCCTATGTGATCCATTCAATTTTTTCACATTGCACAGTGTCTAAAAGCAAATCAGTGCGTTGAAGAAACCATGGCCAGAAATATGCAAAGCTTACACAATTTTCAACATTTCTCACATTGTAAAATTTTAACTCTCCAAGATTTGACACATTTCTGCATTTTAATTTTGTAATATTAACCAATCTCACCGGTCTTCGCCAATCGCTGATTGGATTAGGATCGTTTCGTTTCACGTTTGAACAATATTTTGGATGCTTTCTAATACAACACATACTTACGGATGAATATATTTATGTTAAAGTATATGACTCGATGTCTCCCAAGAAGTGTTTGTGGGGTCGGTATGTTTACCTTTAGCAGAGTGAAGGGCCGGCATTAAACGTTTCAACCCCACAGATAGCAATTTTTCTTAAGGAAACGGGGGCGCACCGAAGAAAAAAAAATGTTGCAGAACAATTTTCAGAGCGCGGCACCCTATAAGGTACCCACTTTGCCGAATAATAGGCCCTTCACTATACGTAGTACCCTGCAAGACCGCTTGCGACTCCACCGTTCATATTGGCTTCATTCCCCAGATCCTGATCTCGCATCCATTGTATAGAGATCAGTGCTCCGTCCCCTTATTCCTATGTCCATGTCCGCAACACGTGGCGGCAATCGGTCGGCGCGACAAAGTTGCGTCGCCAGCCACCTGTGAACCGGGTTAATCTCTATCCAACTTTATCCTATACAACGTCAGTTTGTCTCGACCATTCTCAACCGTTCTGAGTTCTGACACAGACGAGGTATAGAATAGACACCGCATCTTATGGACCTTCGTGTCACACGTCTAGACATACCGACGGAGCAGAAAACGAGGCAAGTTGGAGCGCCCTCTGCGTATGCGAACGGCAAAAGTCATGGGCCCGTATTCAAATACTGCGCTTAGGCCTCGGCTTGAGTCGGGATTACGCAAACCTGGCTCAGACGCGTAATCCGGGTTCAGAAACCTGGCTTGGATCAGATTCTCAAACCAGGATGCCATTTGCGTGCCCCCACTCCGATTAAGCTCCGCCCACCGTGTTGTTACACGGGTACACAGGCTTCTCGCATAAAAGTGTAGTGGTAGGTCGGAGTGGGGGTCGAGAAATGTAAGCCTGGCCTGAGACGCCTTGGAAAGGCCTCTTGAGCCGGGATTACGGCCGTTTTTCGCGCCAAATCTGTAAAAATATAACCAAACGTTTACACGACTGTTTAGCAGTTCAGCAGTGTTAAGGTTGGTTAAGGTAATGTTCACCCATGGACAATCAGCAAGAAGTAAATTGAGGAGAAGAATAGAGAACTGCAGTTTCGAAATAGACAGATTGTTCGCGATGATGAGCTCATTCAGGGTGTTGCAGTAGTACAAAGTGTAGAGGATTTGCAAATTTATGAAAGAAAACTTAAAACTTCTGCATTTTTACAAAAATCGGTAATTTTTTTTAATAACATCTTTCGTGTAAAACATACAACAAAAATGACCTTTCGATCAATAGTTACGTCGCAGTCTCAAAAATATAATAGTAATTACAATACAGACTTATAAGTTAAGGTTATTTATTATTTATTATTACATTTATAGTAGAACTTGGTAATTGAGGATTAATCGAAATAATATATTCTATAACATAAATTGGCTTGAATTATTTACAATGTTAAACAGAATCATATGGAGAGTGTAATATTGAATAAATATTCTTGGAACTTTGAGGCAATATTCCGTGTCATATTCATGCAATATTCCCACAAGTTACGAAGAGGCGGACATAGTAATATCGCTGCAACATTCTTGCAATAATCCGGCGAAGTCACCTGCAAGGTTTCGCATTGTAAAGTAATATTTATACAACCTTCCAACAATATTCCTTGCTGTCTGGGTAGCCGAGATTCAGACAAGTAGAACGGTACATGAGCGAGTGAATAAATGCTGCTTTTCATTAGTTGTAATGCAAAATCTGTAAAAACAACCAAAAGCGTCCACACGACTGTTCAGTAGTGTTCTGGTAATGTTCAGCCATGGACAACCAGCAAGAAGTAAATATTGAGGAGGAGAATTTGAAACTTGCAGTTCCGAGACGGATTGTTCGCCATAATTGGTATAATTAATCAATCGGCAAGGCATCGATTTCAACGCACATCTTGTTAAAATTGGAATTGGGTGGCCGTGAAAACTATCTCGAATATTCCGCCTTTTTGGTGGCATTACACCTCAACGCTCCGTGGGGCCCATGGGTGATTTGGCCGATGGTGTTGATACAAGACTGTTACGCAGCATGCGGAATATTATATAAGTAAGTTCCTGTGGCTCATGTCTGACGATAATACAACACTCTTCTCTCATTCGTGGTCCTAAATCGGATAATTCCGAAGTTTCCCGCAAGCGAAGCAAGCCGCTTGCAGTGTCAGCATATCGACTCTGAACACCATTCGTGTCGCAGGTATGTGCGTGTCGGCGTGCGATGCGCGCAGCTTAGGCCCAATCAGGGCCTTAGCATCGCACACAGGCGAGCACGTACACTGCAACACGCATGGTGTTTAGAGCTCGATATGCTGGCACTGGCCGCATGGCACGCCTTGGCCACGCCCATTATCCAATGACTGCCAGGATCTCCCTTCCACGCGACGTCTAAACCGCGTTTGTGAATACACGAAAAATCTGAACCCGGATTACGCATCTGAGCCATGTTTACGTAATCCCGACTCAAGCCAAGGTCGAAGCGCAGTATTTGAATACGGGCCTCAGAATCGGCTATCATGCAGCTTCTCCCTTTGGCCAATGGCGGCGTTTGCGAGCTGCACGATAGCCGAAACCGAAATTGTTAATTACGGGCAAACTAGGATTTCGTAAACTGCGAAATCGATACAGCTGCTTGCGAAAACTATTCGTATACGATTGAGACCGTTAGAGATGAGATATGTCAGAATTATTTCGTTACTCTATGTCCGAAGAGCGATTCTCGCCTCGGCCAACGGCGGCGCTTGCGAGCTGCACGTTAGCCGATCCTGAAATTGTTAATAACGAGCAAAATACGATTTCGTAAACTCCGAAATCGATACAGTAGCTGGCGAAAACTATTCGTAAACGATTGAGACCGTTATACACGAAATACGTCAAAGTTATTTCGCCACTTTCTGCATCTCCTTTCGCCAACGGCGGCGCTTGCGAGCAAATCAACGCTGCACGATAGCCGATTATGAAATTGTTAATTACAGGCAAACTACGACTTCGCAAACTCTGAAATCGTTACAGTGGCTTGCGTAAACTATTCGTAAACGATTGAGACCGTTAGAGATGAGATACGTCAAAATTATTTCGTTACTCTATGTCCAAAGAGCGATTCTCGCCTCGGCCAACGGCGGCGCTTGCGAGCTGCACGTTAGCCGTTCCTGAAATTGTTAATAACGAGCAAAATACGATTTCGTAAACTCCGAAATCGATACAGCAGTTTGCGAAAACTATTCGTAAACGATTGAGACCGTTACACACCAGATACGTCAAAATTATTTCGCCAGAGTTTGCATCTGGTCAGCTTCTGCTTTCGGCCACTGGAGGCGTTTGCAAGACCTACATTACCCGATTCTCGAAATTGTTAATTACGGCCAAACTACGATTTCGTAATCTCTCAAATCGATACAGCATCTTGCGAAAACTATTCGTAAACGATTGAGACCGTTACACACGACATACGTCGAAATTATTTCGCCACGTTCTACATGTGGACAGCTTCGCTCCCCGGCCACTGTGGCGCTGCGCGGTAGCAGACGATAATTACTAGATATTAAAATTGTTAATTACGGGCAAACTACGATTTCGTAAACTCTGAAATCGATTGCGCAAACTTGCGTAAACTATTCGTAAACGATTGAGACCAAAATAAGCGAAATAGGTGATAGTCGTCTGCTAACTATACACCCACCTAAAAATTGTTAATTACGGGCAAACTACGATTTCGTAAACTCTGAAATTGATTGCGTAAACTTGCGTAAACTATTCGTAAACGATTGAGACCAAAATAAGCGAAATCGGTGATAGTTGTCTGCTAACTATACGGCGGTGAACATATCAATCTAAATCAAGATAGGGCGATAGCGTTTGAACGGCTTTGTAAAAATGCTGAAAAGCAGAAGCAACGTTTCGATAAAACGCGCAGAAAAAAATTGTATATAAAGACGGCGACTCTGTTTTTGTAAAACCCGCCGATACAAGAAGGGCGAAAACAGACCGTAAGTTTGAGGGTTCATTTGTAATTTTGAAAACCCTGGCAAATGATCGTTATGAGATATTGGGCAAAAGTGGTAGGCCACAAATTGTGCCTAAGGACCGATTGCGTCCTTGGAAGGGCGAATGGACGGCTGATAACGATGCCACTGATAGTGAGCGAGAGAACACGGATGAGCCATGTTAGCGATATATGTTTATGTTTGCTTATGTTTGTTTATGTTTTTCTATGTTTGTTATGTTTGCTTATATTTTATTAATACTATGTGAGATCGTTTGTAGCTGAGTTGTTTTGATCCTCTTGCATGGAAAATAGAAAATAAATAAATAAAAAAAAAAAAAATTAAATGACTATAAAAAGTACGTTTTTGTCATTGCCTTTTTCTTTGTTCTCACATATAAAAACTTTACTATCCATGAATGAGGCTGCATGATTGAAAACGTATGTTGGAAGATGGAAGTTGGTTGCGTTTGATTGTAACGATAGCACGATGCAGGTTGCTGCGCGTGGCTGTAGACGTTACGATCTCTGGAAGACGCTGTGTGATGGAAATGCGCGTGCACGGTCCATCTGCCGACACACTCGTGAGTGTTGTCTGGGTTTTTGGGTAAGGTGCTTGAAGGCACTGTCGCATATTGTTGTGTGACGTGGTTTAGCCTTGTGTTTGAGACCACGGGGCCGAAGTGACGCTTTGTGTCTGTTGGCAAGTTTGCAATGAGTGATTGCTGCGATGTAACACTATGTGGTGGCTGCTAGCTGTATTACATTGGAAAATATTGTTGTATTGAAAGCTGTTATGCATGAGAGAATAAGAGTTTTGCTCAAAGGTTCTCGAGAACGCGAAGCAGGTCAGTTTGGCCGTGTTAGCGATGAATTTGATTTCGCCCATAACACGCGGTAATTCGACAGTGGCACACGACAGTGCGTTGCTGTGTCACCTGTTTTTGGAGGCGCCGAGAGTCGCGGATCATATGTTTACCTCGGCGGCCGGTGCATTGACCTGCGTCTCAGTAAGAGTAAGCATTGTAAACAAATGCGAGAGTGAATCTCGCCGAAGATCGGAGCAGGCTTTGCCTGTTGGAAAGAGGACGGAGCTTGACCCCTCTGCACTTCCCCCAGAATCGCTAAAACGAACACATCTCGTCGAGCTGTTTTGCGGGTTTCTAACATGCCTGTGCATGCTGCCTGTGCTTGCTGCCTGTGCTTGCTGCCTGTGCTTGCTGTACTTGCTGTGCTGCCTGTGCTTGCTGTGCTGCCTGTGCTTGCTGCCTGTGCTTGCTGTGCTGCCTGTGCTTGTTGCCTGTGCTTGCTGTGCTGCCTGTGCTTGCTGCCTGTGCTTGCTCTGCTGCCTCTGCTTGCTGCGCTGCCTGTGCTTGCTGCCTGTACTTGGTGTGCTGCCTGTGCTTGCTGCCTGTGCTTGCTGTGCTGCCTGTGCTTGGTGTGCTGCCTGGGCTTGCTGCCTGTGCTGGCTGTGCTTGCTGTACTGCCTGTGCTTGCTGCCTGTGCCTGCTGTGCTGCCTGTGATTGCTGCCTGTGCTTGCTGTGCTGCCTGTGCTTGCTGTACTTGCTGTGTTGCCTGTGCTTGCTGTGCTGCCTGTGCTTGCTGGCTGTGCTTGCTGTGCTGCCTGTGCTTGGTGTGCTGCCTGTGCTTGCTGCCTGTGCTGGCTGTGCTTGCTGCCTGTGCTTGCTCTTCTTGCTGTGCTGCCTGTGCCTGCTGTGCTGCCTGCGCTTGCTGCCTGTGCTTGCTGCCTGTGCTTGCTGTGCTGCCTGTGCTCGCTGTGCTTGCTGCGCTGCCTGTGCTTGCTGCCTGTGCTTGCTATGCTGCCTGTGCAAGCTGCCTGTGCTTGCTGTGCTTGCTGTGCTGCCTGTTAGCGATGCATTTGATTCCGCCCATAACACGCGGTAATTGGACAGTGGCACACGACAGTGCATTGCTGTGTCACCTGTTTTTGGAGGCGCCGAGAGTCGCGGATCATATGTTAACCTCGGCGGCCGGTGCATTGACCTGCGTCTCAGTAAGAGTAAGCATTGTAAACAAATGCGAGAGTGAATCTCGCCGAAGATCGGAGCAGGCTTTGCCTGTTGGAAAGAGGACGGAGCTTGACCCCTCTGCACTTCCCCCAGAATCGCTAAAACGAACACATCTCGTCGAGCCGTTTTGCGGGTTTCTAACATGCCTGTGCATGCTGCCTGTGCTTGCTGCCTGTGCTGCCTGTGCTTGCTGTGCTGCCTGTGCTTGCTGTGCTGCCTGTGCTTGCTGCGCTGCCTGTGCTTGCTGCCTGTACTTGGTGTGCTGCCTGTGCTTGCTGCCTGTACTTGCTGTGCTTGCTGTGCTGCCTGTGCCTGCTGCCTGTGCTTGCTGTGCTGCCTGTGCTTGCTGCCTGTGCTTGCTGTGCTGCCTGTACTTGCTGCGCTGCCTGTGCTTGCTGCCTGTACTTGCTGTGCTGCCTGTGCTTGCTGCCTGTGCTTGCTGTGCTGCCTGTGCTTGCTGCCTGTGTTTGCTGCGCTGCCTGTGCTTGCTGCCTGTACTTGGTGTGCTGCCTGTGCTTGCTGTGCTGCCTGTGCTTGCTGCCTGTGTTTGCTGTGCTGCCTGTGTTTGCTGCCTGTGCTTGCTGTGCTGCCTGTGCTTGGTGTGCTGCCTGGGCTTGCTGCCTGTGCTGGCTGTGCTTGCTGCCTGTGCCTGCTGTGCTGCCTGTGCTTGCTGCCTGTGCTTGCTGTGCTGCCTGTGCTTGCTGCGCTGCCTGTGCTTGCTGCCTGTACTTGGTGTGCTGCCTGTGCTTGCTGTGCTGCCTGTGCTTGCTGCCTGTGTTTGCTGTGCTGCCTGTGTTTGCTGCCTGTGCTTGCTGTGCTGCCTGTGCTTGGTGTGCTGCCTGGGCTTGCTGCCTGTGCTGGCTGTGCTTGCTGTACTGCCTGTGCTTGCTGCCTGTGCCTGCTGTGCTGCCTGTGCTTGCTGCCTGTGCTTGCTGTGCTGCCTGTGCTTGCTGTACTTGCTGTGCTGCCTGTGCTTGCTGTGCTGCCTGTGCTTGCTGGCTGTGCTGCCTGTGCTTGGTGTGCTGCCTGTGCTTGCTGCCTGTGCTGGCTGTGCTTGCTGCCTGTGCTTGCTCTTCTTGCTGTGCTGCCTGTGCCTGCTGTGCTGCCTGCGCTTGCTGCCTGTGCTTGCTGCCTGTGCTTGCTGTGCTGCCTGTGCTCGCTGTGCTTGCTGCGCTGCCTGTGCTTGCTGCCTGTACTTGCTGTGCTGCCTGTGCTTGCTATGCTGCCTGTGCAAGCTGCCTGTGCTTGCTGTGCTGCCTGTGCTGCCTGTGCTTGCTGCCTGTGCTTGCTGTGCTCTCTGTGCTTGCTGCCTGTGCTTGCTGTGCTGCCTGTGCTTGCTGCCTGTGCTTGCTGTGCTGCCTGTGCTTACTGTGTTGCCTGTGATTGCTGCCTGTGCTTGCTGTGCTGCCTGTGCTTGGTGTGCTGCATGCGCTTGCTGCCTGTGCTTGCTGTGCTGCCTGTGCTTGCTGCCTGTGCTTGCTGTGCTGTCTGTGCTTGCTGTGCTGCCTGTTAGCGATGCATTTGATTCCGCCCATAACACGCGGTAATTGGACAGTGGCACACGATAGTGCATTGCTGTGTCACCTGTTTTTGGAGGCGCCGAGAGTCGCGAATCATATGTTAACCTAGGCGGCCGGTGCATTGACCTGCGTCTCAGTAAGAGTAAGCATTGTAAACAAATGCAAGAGTGCATCTCGCCGAAGATCGGAGCAGGCTTTGCCTGTTGGAAAGAGGACGGAGCTTGACCCCTCTGCACTTCCCCCAGAATCGCTAAAACGGACACATCTCGTCGAGCTATTTTGCGGGTTTCTAGCATACCTGTGCTTGCTGCCTGTGCTTACTGTGCTGCCTGTGCTTGCTGCCTGTGCTTGCTGTGCTGCCTGTGCTTGTTGCCTGTGCTTGCTGCCTGTGCTTGCTGTGCTGCCTGTGCTTGCTGCGCTGCCTGTGCTTGCTGCCTGTACTTGGTGTGCTGCCTGTGCTTGCTGCCTGTACTTGCTGTGCTTGCTGTGCTGCCTGTGCCTGCTGCCTGTGCTTGCTGTGCTGCCTGTGCTTGCTGCCTGTGCTTGCTGTGCTGCCTGTGCTTGCTGCGCTGCCTGTGCTTGCTGCCTGTACTTGCTGTGCTGCCTGTGCTTGCTGCCTGTGCTTGCTGTGCTGCCTGTGCTTGCTGCCTGTGCTTGCTGCGCTGCCTGTGCTTGCTGCCTGTACTTGGTGTGCTGCCTGTGCTGCCTGTGCTTGCTGCCTGTGTTTGCTGTGCTGCCTGTGTTTGCTGCCTGTGCTTGCTGTGCTGCCTGTGCTTGGTGTGCTGCCTGGGCTTGCTGCCTGTGCTGGCTGTGCTTGCTGTACTGCCTGTGCTTGCTGCCTGTGCCTGCTGTGCTGCCTGTGCTTGCTGCCTGTGCTTGCTGTGCTGCCTGTGCTTGCTGTACTTGCTGTGCTGCCTGTGCTTGCTGTGCTGCCTGTGCTTGCTGGCTGTGCTTGCTGTGCTGCCTGTGCTTGGTGTGCTGCCTGTGCTTGCTGCCTGTGCTGGCTGTGCTTGCTGTGCTGCCTGTGCTTGCTGCCTGTGCTTGCTCTTCTTGCTGTGCTGCCTGTGCCTGCTGTGCTGCCTGCGCTTGCTGCCTGTGCTTGCTGCCTGTGCTTGCTGTGCTGCCTGTGCTCGCTGTGCTTGCTGCGCTGCCTGTGCTTGCTGCCTGTACTTGCTGTGCTGCCTGTGCTTGCTATGCTGCCTGTGCAAGCTGCCTGTGCTTGCTGTGCTGCCTGTGCTGCCTGTGCTTGCTGCCTGTGCTTGCTGTGCTCTCTGTGCTTGCTGCCTGTGCTTGCTGTGCTGCCTGTGCTTGCTGCCTGTGCTTGCTGTGCTGCCTGTGCTTACTGTGTTGCCTGTGATTGCTGCCTGTGCTTGCTGTGCTGCCTGTGCTTGGTGTGCTGCGTGCGCTTGCTGCCTGTGCTTGCTGTGCTGCCTGTGCTTGCTGCCTGTGCTTGCTGTGCTGTCTGTGCTTGCTGTGCTGCCTGTTAGCGATGCATTTGATTCCGCCCATAACACGCGGTAATTGGACAGTGGCACACGACAGTGCATTGCTGTGTCACCTGTTTTTGGAGGCGCCGAGAGTCGCGGATCATATGTTAACCTCGGCGGCCGGTGCATTGACCTGCGTCTCAGTAAGAGTAAGCATTGTAAACAAATGCAAGAGTGAATCTCGCCGAAGATCGGAGCAGGCTTTGCCTGTTGGAAAGAGGACGGAGCTTGACCCCTCTGCACTTCCCCCAGAATCGCTAAAACGGACACATCTCGTCGAGCTATTTTGCGGGTTTCTAGCATACCTGTGCTTGCTGCCTGTGCTTGCTGTGCTGCCTGTGCTTGCTGTGCTGCCTGTGCTTGCTGCCTGTGCTTGCTGTGCTGCCTGTGCTGTGCTTGCTGTGCTGCCTGTGCTTGCTGTGCTGCCTGTGCTTACTGCCTGTGCTTACTGTGTTGCCTGTGCTTGCTGCCTGTGCTTGCTGTGCTGCCTGTGCTTGCTGTACTTGCTGTGCTGCCTGTGCTTGCTGTGTTGCCTGTGCTTGCTGCCTGTGCTTGCTGTGCTGCCTGTGCTTGCTGCCTGTGCTTGCTGTGCTGCCTGTGCTTGCTGTGCTGCCTGTGCTTGCTGCCTGTGCTTGCTGTGCTGCCTGTGCTTGCTGCCTGTGCTTGCTGTGCTGCCTTTGCTTGCTGTGCTGCCTGTGCTTGCTGCCTGTGCTTGCTGTGCTGCCTGTGCTTGCTGCCTGTACTTGGTGTGCTGCCTGTACTTGGTGTGCTGCCTGTGCTTGCTGCCTGTGCTTGCTGTGCTGCCTGTGCTTGCTGCCTGTGCTTGCTGTGCTGCCCGTGCTTGCTGCCTGTGCTTGCTGCCTGTGCTTGCTGTGCTGCCTGTGCTTGCTGCCTGTGCTTGCTATGCTGCCTGTGCAAGCTGCCTGTGCTTGCTGTGCTGCCTGTGCTTGCTGCCTGTGCTGCCTGTGCTTGCTGTGCTGACCGTGCTTGCTGCCTGTGCTTGCTGTGCTGCCTGTGCTTGCTGCCTGTGCTTGCTGTGCTGCCTGTGCTTCCTGTGCTGCCTGAGCTTGCTGCCTGTGCTTGCTGCCTGTGCTTACTGTGCTGCCTGTGCTTGCTGCCTGTGCTTGCTGTACTTGCTGTGCTGCCTGTGCTTGCTGCCTGTGCTTGCTGTGCTGCCTGTGCTTGCTGCCTGTGCTTGCTGCCTGTGCTTGCTGCCTGTGCTTGCTGTGTTTGCTGTGCTGCCTGTGCCTGCTGTGCTGCCTGCGCTTGCTGCCTGTGCTTGCTGCCTGTGCATGCTGTGCTGCCTGTGCCTGCTGTGCTGCCTGCGCTAGCTGCCTGTGCTGCCTGTGCTTGCTGCCTGTGCTTGCTGTGCTGCCTGTGCTTGCTGCCTGTGCTTGCTGTGCTTGCTATGCTGCCTGTGCAAGCTGCCTGTGCTTGCTGTGCTGCCTGTGCTTGCTGCCTGTGCTTGCTGCCTGTGCTTGCTGTGTTTGCTGTGCTGCCTGTGCCTGCTGTGCTGCCTGCGCTTGCTGCCTGTGCCTGCTGTGCTGCCTGCGCTTGCTGCCTGTGCTTGCTGCCTGTGCTTGCTGTGCTGCCTTTGCTTGCTGTGCTGCCTGTGCTTGCTGCCTGTGCTTGCTGTGCTGCCTGTGCTTGCTGCCTGTACTTGGTGTGCTGCCTGTGCTGCCTGTGCTTGCTGCCTGTGCTTGCTGCCTGTGCTTGCTGTGCTTGCTATGCTGCCTGTGCAAGCTGCCTGTGCTTGCTGTGCTGCATGTGCTTGCTGCCTGTGCTTGCTGTGCTGCCGGTGCTTGCTGTGCTGAGTGTGTTTGCTGCCTGTGCTTGCTGTGCTGCCTGTGCTTGTTGCCTGTGCTTGCTGTGCTGCCTGTCCTTGCTGCCTGTGCTTGCTGTGCTGCCTGTGCTTGCTGTGCTGCCTGTGCTGCCTGTGCTTGCTGCCTGTGCTTGCTGTGCTGCCTGTGCTTGCTGCCTGTGCTTGCTGTGCTGCCTGTGCTTGCTGCCTGTGCTGCCTGTACTTGCTGTGCTGCCTATGCTTGCTGTGCTGCCTGTGCTTGCTGCCTGTGCTTGCTGTGCTGCCTGTGCTTGCTGCCTGTGCTTGCTGTGCTGCCTGTGCTTGCTGCCTGTGCTTGCTGTGCTGCCTTTGCTTGCTGCGCTGCCTGTGCTTGCTGCCTGTACTTGGTGTGCTGCCTGTGCTTGCTGCCTGTGCTTGCTGTGCTGCCTGTGCTTGCTGCCTGTGCTGCCTGTGCTTGCTGTGATGCCTGTGCTTGCTGTGCTGCCTGTGCTTGCTGGCTGTGCTTGCTGTGCTGCCTGTGCTGTGCTGCCTGTGCTTGCTGCCTGTGCTTACTGTGTTGCCTGTGCTTGCTGCCTGTGCTTGCTGTGCTGCCTGTGCTTGCTGCCTGTGCTTGCTGTGCTGCCTGTGCTTGCTGCCTGTGCTTGCTGTGCTGCCTGTGCTGTGCTTGCTGTGCTGCCTGTGCTTGCTGCCTGTGCTTGCTGTGCTGCCTGTTCTTGCTGCCTGTGCTTGCTGCGCTGCCTGTGCTTGCTGCCTGTGCTTGCTGTGCTGCCCGTACTGTGCTGCCTGTGCTTGCTGTGCTGCCCGTACTGTGCTGCCTGTGCTTGCTGCCTGTGCTTGCTGTGCTGCCTGTTAGCGATGCATTTGATTTCGCCCATAACACGCGGTAATTCGACAGTGGCACACGACAGTGCGTTGCTGTGTCACCTGTTTTTGGAGGCGCCGAGAGTCGCGGATCATATGTTAACCTCGGCGGCCGGTGCATTGACCTACGTCTCAGTAAGAGTAAGCATTGTAAACAAATGCGAGAGTGAATCTCGCCGAAGATCGGAGCAGGCTTTGCCTGTTGGAAAGAGGACGGAGCTTGACCCCTCTGCACTTCCCCCAGAATCGGTAAAACGAACACATTTCTTCGAGCTATTTTGCGGGTTTCTAACATGCCTGTGCTTGCTGCCTGTGCTTGCTGTACTTGCTGTGCTGCCTGTGCTTGCTGTGCTGCCTGTACTTGCTGTGCTGCCTGTGCTTGCTGTGCTGCCTGTTCTTGCTGCCTGTGCTTGCTGCGCTGCCTGTGCTTGCTGCCTGTGTTTGCTGTGCTGCCTGTGCTTGCTGTGCTGCCCGTACTGTGCTGCCTGTGCTTGCTGTGCTGCCCGTACTGTGCTGCCTGTGCTTGCTGCCTGTGCTTGCTGTGCTGCCTGTTAGCGATGCATTTGATTTCGCCCATAACACGCGGTAATTCGACAGTGGCACACGACAGTGCGTTGCTGTGTCACCTGTTTTTGGAGGCGCCGAGAGTCGCGGATCATATGTTAACCTCGGCGGCCGGTGCATTGACCTACGTCTCAGTAAGAGTAAGCATTGTAAACAAATGCGAGAGTGAATCTCGCCGAAGATCGGAGCAGGCTTTGCCTGTTGGAAAGAGGACGGAGCTTGACCCCTCTGCACTTCCCCCAGAATCGGTAAAACGAACACATTTCTTCGAGCTATTTTGCGGGTTTCTAACATGCCTGTGCTTGCTGCCTGTGCTTGCTGTACTTGCTGTGCTGCCTGTGCTTGCTGTGCTGCCTGTGCTTGCTGCCTGTGCTTGCTGTGCTGCCCGTGCTTGCTGCCTGTGCTTGCTGCCTGTGCTGGCTGTGCTGCCTGTGCTTGCTGCCTGTGCTTGCTGTGCTGCCTGTGCTGCCCGTGCTTGCTGCCTGTGCTTGCTGTGCTGCCTGTGCTTACTGTGTTGCCTGTGATTGCTGCCTGTCCTTGCTGTGCTGCCTGTGCTTGGTGTGCTGCGTGTGCTTGCTGCCTGTGCTTGCTGTGCTGCCTGTGCTTGCTGCCTGTGCTTGCTGTGCTGCCTGTGCTTGCTGCCTGTGCTTGCTGTGCTGCCTGTGCTTGCTGCCTGTGCTTGCTGCCTGTGCTTACTGTGCTGCCTGTGCTTGCTGCCTGTGCTTGCTGTACTTGCTGTGCTGCCTGTGCTTGCTGCCTGTGCTTGCTGTGTTTGCTGTGCTGCCTGTGCCTGCTGTGCTGCCTGCGCTAGCTGCCTGTGCTTGCTGCCTGTGCATGCTGTGCTGCCTGTGCCTGCTGTGCTGCCTGCGCTTGCTGCCTCTGCTTGCTGTGCTGCCTGTGCTTGCTGCCTGTGCTTGCTGCCTGTGCTTGCTGTGCTGCCTGTGCTTGCTGCCTGTGCTTGCTGTGCTTGCTATGCTGCCTGTACAAGCTGCCTGTGCTTGCTGTGCTGCCTGTGCTTGCTGTGCTGCCTGTGCTGCCTGTGCTTGCTGCCTGTGCTTAATGTGCTTGCTGTGCTGCCTGTGCTTACTGTGCTGCCTGTGCTTGCTGCCTGTGCTTGCTGTGCTGCCTGTGCTTGGTATGCTGCCTGTGCTTGCTGCCCGTGCTTGCTGTGCTGCCTGTGCTTGCTACCTGTGCTTGCTGTGCTGCCTGTGCTTGCTGTGCTGCCTGTGCTTGCTGCCTGTGCTTGCTGTGCTGCCTGTTAGCGATGCATTTGATTTCGCCCATAACACGCGGTAATTCGACAGTGGCACACGACAGTGCGTTGCTGTGTCACCTGTTTTTGGAGGCGCCGAGAGTCGCGGATCATATGTTTACCTCGGCGGCCGGTGCATTGACCTGCGTCTCAGTAAGAGTAAGCATTGTAAACAAATGCGAGAGTGAATCTCGCCGAAGATCGGAGCAGGCTTTGCCTGTTGGAAAGAGGACGGAGCTTGACCCCTCTGCACTTCCCCCAGAATCGCTAAAACGAACACATCTCTTCGAGCTATTTTGCGGGTTTCTAACATGCCTGTGCATGCTGCCTGTGCTTGCTGCCTGTGCTTGCTGTGCTGCCTATTCTTGCTGTGCTGCCTGTGCTTGCTGCCTGTGCTTGCTGCCTGTGCTTGCTGCCTGTGCTTGCTGCCTGTGCTTGCTGTACTTGTTGTGCTGCCTGTGCTTGCTGTGCTGCCTGTGCTTGCTGCCTGTGCTTGCTGTGCTGCCTGTGCTTGCTGCCTGTGCTTGCTGTGCTGCCTGTGCTTGATGCCTGTGCTTGCTGCCTGTGCTTGCTGCCAGTGCTTGCTGCCTGTGCTTGCTGTGCTGCCTGTGCTTGCTGCCTGTGCTTGCTGTGCTACCTGTGCTTGCTGCCTGTGCTTGCTGCCTGTGCTTGCTGTGCTGCCTGTTAGCGATGCATTTGATTTTGCCCATAACACGCGGTAATTCGACAGTGGCACACGACAGTGCGTTGCTGTGTCACCTGTTTTTGGAGGCGCCGAGAGTCGCGGATCATATGTTTACCTCGGCGGCCGGTGCATTGACCTGCGTCTCAGTAAGAGTAAGCATTGTAAACAAATGCGAGAGTGAATCTCGCCGAAGATCGGAGCAGGCTTTGCCTGTTGGAAAGAGGACGGAGCTTGACCCCTCTGCACTTCCCCCAGAATCGCTAAAACGAACACATATCGTCGAGCTATTTTGCGGGTTTCTAACATGCCTGTGCTTGCTGCCTGTGCTTGCTGTGCTGCCTGTGCTTGTGTGCTGCCTGTGCTTGCTGCCTGTGCTTGCTGTGCTGCCTGTGTTTGCTGTGCTGCCCGTGCTTGCTGTGCTGCCCGTGCTTGCTGCCTGTGCTTGTGTGCTGCCTGTGCTTGCTGCCTGTGCTTGCTGTGCTGCCTGTGCTTGCTGCCTGTGCTTGCTGTGCTGCCTGCGCTTGCTGCCTGTGCTTGCTGTGCTGCCTGAGCTGCCTGTGCTTGCTATGCTGCCTGTGCAAGCTGCCTGTGCTTGCTGCCTGCGCTTGCTGTGCTACCTGTGCTTGGTGTGCTGCCTGTGCTTGCTGCCTGTGCTTGCTGTGCTGCCTGTGCTTGCTGCCTGTGCTTGCTGTGCTGCCTGTGCTTGCTGCCTGTGCTTGCTGTCTGTGCTTACTCTGCTGCCTGTGCTTGCTGCCTGTGCTTGCTGTACTTGCTGTGCTGCCTGTGCTTGCTGCCTGTGCTTGCTGTGCTGCCTGTGCTTGCTGCCTGTGCTTGCTGTGCTGCCTGTGCTTGCTGCCTGTGCTTGCTGCCTGTGCTTGCTCTGTTTGCTGTGCTGCCTGTGCCTGCTGTGCTGCCTGCGCTTGCTGCCTGTGCTTGCTGCCTGTGCATGCTGTGCTGCCTGTGCCTGCCGTGCTGCCTGTGCTTGCTGCCTGTGCTTGCTGTACTTGCTGTGCTGCCTGTGCTTGCTTTGCTGCCTGTGCTTGCTGCCTGTGCTTGCTGCCTGTGCTTGCTCTGCTGCCTCTGCTTGCTGTGCTGCCTGTGCTTGCTGCCTGTGCTTGCTGTGCTTGCTGTGCTGCCTGTGCTTGCTATGCTGCCTGTGCAAGCTGCCTGTGCTTGCTGCCTGTGCTTGCTGTGCTACCTGTGCTTGGTGTGCTGCCTGTGCTTGCTGCCTGTGCTTGCTGTGCTGCCTGTGCTTGCTGCCTGTGCTTGCTGTGCTGCCTGTGCTTGCTGCCTGTGCTTGCTGTGCTGCCTGTGCTTGCTGCCTATGCTTGCTGCCTGTGCTTACTGTGCTGCCTGTGCTTGCTGCCTGTGCTTGCTGTACTGCCTGTGCTTGCTGCCTGTGCTTGCTGTGCTGCCTGTGCTTGTTGCCTGTGCTTGCTATGCTGCCTGTGCTTGCTGCCTGTGCTTGCTGTGCTGCCTGTGCTTGCTGCCTGTGCTTGCTATGCTGCCTGTGCTTGCTGCCTGTGCTTGCTGCCTGTGCTTGCTGCCTGTGCTTGCTGTACTTGCTGTGCTGCCTGTGCTTGCTGTGCTGCCTGTGCTTGCTGCCTGTGCTTGCTCTGCTGCCTGTTAGCGAAGCATTTGATTTCGCCCATAACACGCGGTAATTCGACAGTGGCACACGACAGTGCATTGCTGTGTCACCTGTTTTTGGAGGCGCCGAGAGTCGCGGATCATATGTTTACCTCGGCGGCCGGTGCATTGACCTGCGTCTCAGTAAGAGTAAGCATTGTAAACAAATGCGAGAGTAAATCTCGCCGAAGATCGGAGCAGGCTTTGCCTGTTGGAAAGCGGACGGAGCTTGACCCCTCTGCACTTCCCCCAGAATCGCTAAAACGAACACATCTCTTCGAGCTATTTTGCGGGTTTCTAACATGCCTGTGCTTGCTGCCTGTGCTTGCTGCCTGTGCTTGCTGCCTGTGATTGCTGTACTGCCCGTGCTGTGCTGCCTGTGCTTGCTGCCTGTGCTTGCTGTGCTGCCTGTTAGCGATGCATTTGATTTCGCCCATAACACGCGGTAATTCGACAGTGGCACACGACAGTGCGTTGCTGTGTCACCTGTTTTTGGAGGCGGCGAGAGTCGCGGATCATATGTTAACCTCGGCGGCCGGTGCATTGACCTGCGTCTCAGTAAGAGTAAGCATTGTAAACAAATGCAAGAGTGAATCTCGCCGAAGATCGGAGCAGGCTTTGCCTGTTGGAAAGAGGACGGAGCTTGACCCCTCTGCTCTTCCCCCAGAATCGCTAAAACGAACACACCTCGTCGAGCTATTTTGCGGGTTTCTAGCATACCTGTGCTTGCTGCCTGTGCTTGCTGTGCTGCCTGTGCTGCCTGTGCTTGCTGTGCTGCCTGTGCTTGCTGCCTGTGCTTGCTGCCTGTGCTTGCTGCCTGTGCTTGCTGTACTTGCTGTGCTGCCTGTGCTTGCTGCCTGTGCTTGCTGTGCTGCCTGTGCTTGCTGCCTGTGCTTGCTGTGCTGCCTGTGCTTGCTGCCTGTGCTTGCTGTGCTGCCTGTGCTTGCTGCCTGTGCTTGCTCTGCTGCCTCTGCTTGCTGCCTGTGCTTGCTATGCTGCCTGTGCAAGCTGCCTGTGCTTGCTGCGCTGCCTGTGCTTGCTGTGCTGCCTGTGCTTGCTGCCTGTGCTTGCTGTGCTTGCTGTACTTGCTGTGCTGCCTATGCTTGCTGTGCTGCCTGTGCTTGCTGCCTGTGCTTGCTGTGCTGCCTGTGCTTGCTGCCTGTGCTTGCTGTGCTGCCTGTGCTTGCTGCCTGTGCTTGCTGTGCTGCCCGTGCTTGCTGCCTGTGCTTGCTGTGCTGCCTTTGCTTGCTGCGCTGCCTGTGCTTGCTGCGCTGCCTGTGCTTGCTGCATGTACTTGGTGTGCTGCCTGTGCTTGCTGCCTGTGCTTGCTGCCTGTGCTTGCTGTGCTGCCTGTGCTTGCTGCCTGTGCTTGCTGTGGTGCCTGTGCTTGCTGCCTGTGCTGCCTGTGCTTGCTGTGCTGCCCGTGCTTGCTGCCTGTGCTTCCTGTGCTGCCTGAGCTTGCTGCCTGTGCTTGCTGCCTGTGCTTACTGTGCTGCCTGTGCTTGCTGCCTGTGCTTGCTGTGCTGCCTGTGCTGCCTGTGCTTGCTGCCTGTGCTTGCTGTGCTGCCTGTGCTTGCTGTCTGTGCTTGCTGCCTGTGCTTGCTGTGTTTGCTGTGCTGCCTGTGCCTGCTGTGCTGCCTGCGCTTGCTGCCTGTGCTTGCTGCCTGTGCATGCTGTGCTGCCTGTGCCTGCTGTGCTGCCTGCGCTTGCTGCCTGTGCTGCCTGTGCTTGCTGCCTGTGCTTGCTGCCTGTGCTTGCTGTGCTTGCTATGCTGCCTGTGCAAGCTGCCTGTGCTTGCTGTGCTGCCTGTGCTGCCTGTGCTTGCTGCCTGTGCTTGCTGTGCTTGCTGTGCTGCCTGTGCTTGCTGCCTGTGCTTGCTGTGCTGCCTGTGCTTGCTGCCTGTGCTTGTTGTGCTGCCTGTGCTTGGTATGCTGCCTGTGCTAGCTGGCTGTGCTGCCTGTGCTTGCTGTGCTGCCTGTGCTTGCTGCCTGTGCTTGCTGTGCTGCCTGTGCTTGCTGCCTGTGCTTGCTGTGCTGCCTGTGCTTGCTGCCTATGCTTGCTGTGCTGCCTGTGCTTGCTGCCTGTGCTTGCTGCCTGTGCTTGCTGTGCTGCCTGTGCTTGCTGTGCTACCTGTGCTTGCTGCCTGTACTTGCTGTGCTGCCTGTGCTTGCTGCCTGTGCTTGCTGCCTGTGCTTGCTGCGCTGCCTGTGCTTGCTGCCTGTGTTTGCTGTGCTGCCTGTGCTTGCTGTGCTGCCTGTGCTTGCTGTGCTGCCTGTGCTCCCTGCCTGTGCTTGCTGTGCTGCCCGTGCTTGCTGCCTGTGCTTGCTGCCTGTGCTTGCTGTGCTGCCTGTGCTTGCTGCCTGTGCTTGCTGTGCTGCCTGTGCTTGCTGCCTGTGCTTGCTGTGCTGCCTGTGCTTGCTGTGCTGCCTGTGCTTGCTGCCTGTGCTTGCTATGCTGCCTGTGCTTGCTGTGCTAGCTGTCAGCGATGCATTTGATTTCGCCCATAACACGCGGTAATTCGACAGTGGCACACGACAGTGCGTTGCTGTGTCACCTGTTTTTGGAGGCGCCGAGAGTCGCGGATCATATGTTTACCTCGGCGGCCGGTGCATTGATCTGCGTCTCAGTAAGAGTAAGCATTGTAAACAAATGCGAGAGTGAATCTCGCCGAAGATCGGAGCAGGCTTTGCCTGTTGGAAAGAGGACGGAGCTTGACCCCTCTGCACTTCCCCCAGAATCGCTAAAACGAACACATATCGTCGAGCTATTTTGCGGGTTTCTAACATGCCTGTGCTTGCTGCCTGTGCTTGCTGTGCTGCCTGTGCTTGCTGCGCTGCCTGTGCTTGCTATCGCTGCTTGCTGTGCTGCCTGTGCTTGCTGTGCTGCCTGTGCTTGGTGTGCTGCCTGTGCTTGCTGCCTGTGCTTGCTGTGCTGCCTGTGCTTGCTGCCTGTGCTGCCTGTGCTTGCTGCCTGTGCTTGCTGTGCTGCCTGTGCTTGCTGCCTGTGCTTGCTGTGCTGCCTTTGCTTGCTGCGCTGCCTGTGCTTGCTGCATGTACTTGGTGTGCTGCCTGTGCTTGCTGCCTGTGCTTGCTATGCTGCCTGTGCTTGCTGCCTGTGCTTGCTGTGGTGCCTGTGCTTGCTGCCTGTGCTGCCTGTGCTTGCTGTGCTGCCCGTGCTTGCTGCCTGTGCTTGCTGTGCTGCCTGTGCTTGCTGCCTGTGCTTGCTGCCTTTGCTTGCTGTGCTGCCTGTGCTGCCTGTGCTGCCTGTGCTTGCTGCCTGTGCTTGCTGTGGTGCCTGTGCTTGCTGCCTGTGCTGCCTGTGCTTGCTGTGCTGCCCGTGCTTGCTGCCTGTGCTTGCTGTGCTGCCTGTGCTTGCTGCCTGTGCTTGCTGTGCTCCCTGTGCTTGCTGCCTTTGCTTGCTGTGCTGCCTGTGCTGCCTGTGCTGCCTGTGCTTGCTGCCTGTGCTTGCTGTGCTGCCTGTGCTTGCTGTGCTGGCTGTGCTTGCTGTGCTGCCTGTGCTTGCTGTGCTCCCTGTGCTTGCTGCCTGTGCTTGCTGTGCTGCCTGTGCTTGCTGTGCTGCCTGTGCTGCCTGTGCTTGCTGCCTGTGCTTGCTGTGCTTGCTGTGCTGCCTGTGCTTGCTGTGCTGCCTGTGCTTGCTGGCTGTGCTTGCTGTGCTGCCTGTGCTTGCTGCCTGTGCTTGTTGTGCTGCCTGTGCTTGCTGCCTGTGCTTGCTGTGCTGCCTGTTCCTGCTGTGCTCCCTGCGCTTGCTGCCTGTGCTTGCTGCCTGTGCTTGCTGTGCTGCCTGTGCTTGCTGCCTGTGCGTGCTGTGCTGCCTGTGCTTGCTGTGCTGCCTGTTAGCGATGCATTTGATTTCGCCCATAACACGCGGTAATTCGACAGTGGCACACGACAGTGCGTTGCTGTGTCACCTGTTTTTGGAGGCGCCGAGAGTCGCGGATCATATGTTTACCTCGGCGGCCGGTGCATTGACCTGCGTCTCAGTAAGAGTAAGCATTGTAAACAAATGCAAGAGTGAATCTCGCCGAAGGTCGGAGCAGGCTTTGCCTGTTGGAAAGAGGAAGGAGCTTGACCCCTCTGCACTTCCCCCAGAATCGCTAAAACGAACAAATCTCGTCGAGCTATTTTGCGGGTTTCTAGCATACCTGTGCTTGGTGTGCTGCCTGTGCTTGCTCTGCTGCCTGTGCTTGCTGCCTGTGCTGCCTGTGCTTGCTGTGCTGCCTGTGCTGCCTGTGCTTGCTGCCTGTGCTTGCTGTTCTGCCTGTGCTTGCTCCCTGTGCTTGCTGTGCTGGTTATGCTGCCTGAGCAAGCTGCCTGTGCTTGCTGTGCTGCCTGTGCTTGCTGTGCTGCCTGTGCTTGCTGTGCTGGCTGTGCTTGCTGTGCTGCCTGTGTTTGCTGCCTGTGCTGCCTGTGCTTGCTGTGCTGGCTGTGCTTGCTGGCTGTGCTTGCTGTGCTGCCTGTGCTTGCTGGCTGTGCTTGCTGTGCTGCCTGTGCTTGCTGTGCTGCCTGTGCTTGCTGCCTGTGCTTGCTGCCTGTGCTTGCTGTGCTGCCTGTGCTTGCTGCCTGTGCTTGCTGTGCTGCCTGTGCTTGCTGCCTGTGCTTGCTGTGCTGCCTGTGCTTGCTGCCTGTGCGTGCTGTGCTGCCTGTGCTTGCTGTGCTGCCTGTGCTTGCTGCCTGTGCTTGCTGTGCTGCCTGTGCTTGCTGCCTGTGCTGCCTGTGCTTGCTGTGCTGCCTGTGCTGCCTGTGCTTGCTGCCTGTGCTTGCTGTGCTGCCTGTGCTTGCTGTGCTGCCTGTGCTTGCTGCCTGTGCTGCCTGTGCTTGCTGCCTGTGCTTGCTGCCTGTGCTTGCTGTGCTGCCTGTGCTGCCTGTGCTTGCTGCCTGTGCTTGCTGTTCTGCCTGTGCTTGCTCCCTGTGCTTGCTGTGCTGGCTATGCTGCCTGAGCAAGCTGCCTGTGCTTGCTGTGCTGCCTGTGCTGCCTGTGCTTGCTGCCTGTGCTTGCTGTGCTGGCTGTGCTTGCTGTGCTGCCTGTGTTTGCTGCCTGTGCTGCCTGTGCTTGCTGTGCTGCCTGTGCTTGCTGCCTGTGCTTGCTGTGCTGCCTGTGCTTGCTGCCTGTGCTTGCTGTGCTGCCTGTGCTTGCTGCCTGTGCTTGCTGTGCTGGCTGTGCTTGCTGGCTGTGCTTGCTGTGCTGCCTGTGCTTGCTACCTGTGCTTGCTGTGCTGCCTGTGCTTGCTGCCTGTGCTTGCTGTGCTGCCTGTGCTTGCTGCCTGTGCTTGCTGTGCTGCCTGTGCTTTCTGCCTGTGCTTGCTGTGCTGCCTGTTAGCGATGCATTTGATTTCGGCCATAACACGCGGTAATTCGACAGTGGCACACGACAGTGCGTTGCTGTGTCACCTGTTTTTGGTGGCGCCGAGAGTCGCGGATCATATGATTACCTCGGCGGCCGGTGCATTGACCTGCGTCTCAGTAAGAGTAAGCATTGTAAACAAATGCGAGAGTGAATCTCGCCGAAGATCGGAGCAGGCTTTGCCTGTTGGAAAGAGGACGGAGCTTGACCCCTCTGCACTTCCCCCAGAATCGCTAAAACGAACACATCTCGTCGAGCTATTTTGCGGGTTTCTAGCATACCTGTGCTTGCTGTGCTGCCTGTGCTTGCTGCCTGTGCTTGCTGCCTGTGTTTGCTGTGCTGCCTGTGCTTGCTGCCTGTGCTTGCTGCCTGTGCTTGCTATGCTGCCTGTGCTTGCTGCCTGTGCTTGCTGTGGTGCCTGTGCTTGCTGCCTGTGCTGCCTGTGCTTGCTGTGCTGCCCGTGCTTGCTGCCTGTGCTTGCTGTGCTGCCTGTGCTTGCTGCCTGTGCTTGCTGTGCTGCCTGTGCTTGCTGTGCTACCTGTGCTGCCTGTGCTGCCTGTGCTGCCTGTGCTTGCTGCCTGTGCTTGCTGTGCTGGCTGTGCTTGCTGTGCTGCCTGTGCTTGCTGTGCTCCCTGTGCTTGCTGCCTTTGCTAGCTGTGCTGCCTGTGCTGCCTGTGCTGCCTGTGCTTGCTGCCTGTGCTTGCTGTGCTTGCTGTGCTGCCTGTGCTTGCTGTGCTGGCTGTGCTGGCTGTGCTGCCTGTGCTTGCTGTGCTCCCTGTGCTTGCTGCCTGTGCTTGCTGTGCTGCCTGTGCTTGCTGTGCTGCCTGTGCTTGCTGTGCTGCCTGTGCTTGCTGTGCTGCCTGTGCTTGCTGGCTGTGCTTGCTGTGCTGCCTGTGCTTGCTGCCTGTGCTTGTTGTGCTGCCTGTGCTTGCTGCATGTGATTGCTGTACTTGCTGTGCTGCCTGTTCCTGCTGTGCTGCCTGCGCTTGCTGCCTGTGCTTGCTGTGCTCCCTGTGCTTACTGCCTGTGCTTGCTGTGCTGCCTGTGCTTGCTGCCTGTGCGTGCTGTGCTGCCTGTGCTTGCTGTGCTGCCTGTTAGCGATGCATTTGATTTCGCCCATAACACGCGGTAATTCGACAGTGGCACACGACAGTGCGTAGCTGTGTCACCTGCTTTTGGAGGCGCCGAGAGTCGCGGATCATATGTTTACCTCGGCGGCCGGTGCATTGACCTGCGTCTCAGTAAGAGTAAGCATTGTAAACAAATGCAAGAGTGAATCTCGCCGAAGATCGGAGCAGGCTTTGCCTGTTGGAAAGAGGACGGAGCTTGACCCCTCTGCACTTCCCCCAGAATCGCTAAAACGAACACATCTCGTCGAGCTATTTTGCGGGTTTCTAGCATACCTGTGCTTGCTGTGCTGCCTGTGCTTGCTGTGCTGCCTGTGCTTGCTGCCTGTGCTTGCTCTGCTGCCTGTGCTTGCTGCCTGTGCTGCCTGTGCTTGCTGTGCTGCCTGTGCTGCCTGTGCTTGCTGCCTGTGCTTGCTGTTCTGCCTGTGCTTGCTCCCTGTGCTTGCTGTGCTGGCTATGCTGCCTGAGCAAGCTGCCTGTGCTTGCTGTGCTGCCTGTGCTGCCTGTGCTTGCTGCCTGTGCTTGCTGTGCTGCCTGTGCTTGCTGTGCTGCCTGTGTTTGCTGCCTGTGCTGCCTGTGCTTGCTGTGCTGCCTGTGCTTGCTGCCTGTGCTTGTTGTGCTGCCTGTGCTTGCTGCCTGTGCTTGCTGTGCTGCCTGTGCTTGCTGCCTGTGCTTGCTGTGCTGCCTGTTAGCGATGCATTTGATTTCGGCCATAACACGCGGTAATTCGACAGTGGCACACGACAGTGCGTTGCTGTGTCACCTGTTTTTGGTGGCGCCGAGAGTCGCGGATCATATGTTTACCTCGGCGGCCGGTGCATTGACCTGCGTCTCAGTAAGAGTAAGCATTGTAAACAAATGCAAGAGTGAATCTCGCCGAAGATCGTAGCAGGCTTTGCCTGTTGGAAAGCGGACGGAGCTTGACCCCTCTGCACTTCTCCCAGAATCGCTAAAACGAACACATCTCGTCGAGCTATTTTGCGGGTTTCTAACATGCCTGTGCTTGCTGCCTGTGCTTGCTGTGCTGCCTGTGCCTGCTGCGCTGCCTGTGCTTGCTGCCTGTGCTTGCTGTGCTGCCTGTTAGCGATGCATTTGATTTCGGCCATAACACGCGGTAATTCGACAGTGGCACACGACAGTGCGTTGCTGTGTCACCTGTTTTTGGAGGCGCCGAGAGTCGCGGATCATATGTTTACCTCGGCGGCCGGTGCATTGACCCGCGTCTCAGTAAGAGTAAGCATTGTAAACAAATGCGAGAGTGAATCTCGCCGAAGATCGGAGCAGGCTTTGCCTGTTGGAAAGAGGCCGGAGCTTGACCCCTCTGCACTTCCCCCAGAATCGCTAAAACGAACACATCTCGTCTAGCTATTTTGCGGGTTTCTAGCATACCTGTGCTTGCTGTGCTGCCTGTGCTTGCTGCCTGTGCTTGCTGTGTTGCCTGTGCTTGCTGCCTGTGCTTGCTGTGCTGCCTGTGCTTGCTGTGCTGCCTGTGCTTGTTGCCTGTGCTTGCTGTGCTGTCTGTGCTTGCTGCCTGTGCTTGCTGCGCTGCCTGTGCTTGCTGCCTGTGCTTGCTGCCTGTGCTTGCTGTGCTGCCTGTGCTTGCTGCCTGTGCTTGCTGTAGTGCCTGTGCTTGCTGCCTGTGCTTGCTGTGCTTGCTATGCTGCCTGTGCAAACTGCCTGTGCTTGCTGTGCTGCCTGTGCTTGCTGTGCTGCCTGTGCTTGCTACCTGTGCTTGCTGTGCTGCCTGTGCTTGCTGCCTGTGCTTGCTGTGAGGCCTGTGCTTGCTGCCTGTGCTTGCTGTGCTGCCTGTTCTTGCTGCCTGTGCTTGCTGTACTTGCTGTGCTGCCTGTGCTTGCTGTGGTGCCTGTGCTTGCTGCCTGTGCTTGCTGCCTGTGCTTGCTGCCTGTGCTTGCTGTGCTGCCTGTGCTTGCTGCCTGTGCTTGCTGTGCTGCCTGTGCTTGCTGTGCTGCCTGTTCCTGCTGTGCTGCCTGCGCTTGCTGCCTGTGCTTGCTGTGCTCCCTGTGCTTGCTGCCTGTGCTTGCTGTGCTGCCTGTGCTTACTGTGCTGCCTGTTAGCGATGCATTTGATTTCTCCCATAACACGCGGTAATTCGACAGTGGCACATGACAGTGCGTTGCTGTGTCACCTGTTTTTGGAGGCGCCGAGAGTCGCGGATCATATGTTTACCTCGGCGGCCGGTGCATTGACCTGCGCCTCAGTAAGAGTAAGCATTGTAAACAAATGCGAGAGTGAATCTCGCCGAACATCGGAGCAGGCTTTGCCGGTTGGAAAGAGGACGGAGCTTGACCCCTCTGTACTTCCCCCAGAATCGCTAAAACGAACACATCTCGTCGAGCTATTTTGCGAGTTTCTAGCATACCTGTGCTTGCTGCCTGTGCTTGCTGCCTGTGCTTGCTGTGCTGCCTGTGCTTGCTGTGCTGCCTGTGCTTGCTGCCTGTGCTTGCTGTGCTGCCTGTGCTTGCTGCCTGTGCTTGCTGTGCTGCGTGTGCTTGCTGCCTGTGCTTTCTGTGCTGCCTGTTCTTGCTGCGCTGCCTGTGCTTGCTGTGCTGCCTGTGCTTGCTGCCTGTGCTTGCTGTGCTGCCTGTGCTTGCTGCCCGTGCTTGCTGTGCTGCCTGTGCTTGCTGCCTGTGCTGCCTGTGCTTGCTGCCTGTGCTTGCTGGGCTGCCTGTGCTTGCTGCCTGTGCTTGCTGCCTGTGCTTGCTGTGCTGCCTGCGCTTGCTGCCTGTGCTTGCTGCCTGTGCTTGCTGTGCTGCCTGTGCTTGCTATGCTGCCTGTGCTTGCTGCCTGTGCTTGCTGTGCTGCCTGTGCTTGCTGCCTGTGCTTGCTGTGCTGCCTGTTCTTGCTGCCTGTGCTTGCTGTACTTGGTGTGCTGCCTGTGCTTGCTGTGCTGCCTGTGCTTGCTGCCTGTGCTTGCTGCCTGTGCTTGCTGTGCTGCCTGTGCTTGCTGCCTGTGCTTGCTGTGCTGCCTGTTAGCGATGCATTTGATTTCGCCCATAACACGCGGTAATTCTACAGTGGCACACGACAGTGCGTTGCTGTGTCACCTGTTTTTGGAGGCGCCGAGAGTCGCGGATCATATGTTTACCTCGGTGGCCGGTGCATTGACCTGCGTCTCAGTAAGAGTAAGCATTGTAAACAAATGCGAGTGTGAATCTGGCCGAAGATCGGAGCAGGCTTTGCCTGTTGGAAAGAGGACGGAGCTTGACCCCTCTGCACTTCCCCCAGAATCGCTAAAACGAACACATCTCGTCGAGCTATTTTGCGGGTTTCTAACATCAGAAGTGGGATGTAGTGAATTTTACGCGCCTTAGCTGCAAAGCTAATTCTTGATTCATTTTCGTTGATTTTATTGTGCTGTGGATTGTGTCGTGTTGTGTTTCTTTGTGTGCTTTTGTTGGTTTCCTCGTTTTATTTTTTTTTCCCTTTCGTTTTGTTCGGGACGTGATCGGGACACGAAAAAATGGAGAACTCGCGTGCTCCCCCGTCCTTGGAGGACATCATCCGCCAAGTGGTAGCCGAAATTGCATGAGGCGTAATGCCGGCTACCCCGAAGATTATTAATGCAACGACACCTCCTCTTTTGGATATAGTGCCGCAATTCCGTGGTACCGAACTGAATGACGACGCTAATGCTTGGTGCAACGAAGTGGAACATATCACTCGTGATTCGACCCCGCAACAGCGGTTGAGTGCCGCCACCCATGCGCTTGCGGGTTCTGCTAAAGTATGGTACCAAGAATGGAAAGGGAGACCCCGAACGTGGGAAAAATTCAAGGAGGACTTGTGCGCCATTTTCGGTCCGCAGAAGAAACTCCACGAATGCTTGCTACGGGCGCTGACCTATAACAGCGACGACGCGACCACGTACGTGGAATATGCAAGGAAAAAAATGGGCTGTCTCGAGAAGGCGCGTGTAGCATTTCGACCCGAAGAATTGGTGGACCTGACAATAAGCACAATCACAGATCAGAACGTGCGACAGGCCATGCTGTCCGCGAATTACGCGACGCCATCGGCGCTGATCACGGGCACGACCAATTTCGTAAAAGATACGAAACGAAGGGAACGATTTGCACGCGATGGCGGAGAACGCGCTCCGAACCGACAAGACGGCAGATGCTACCAATGCAATGAGCTGGGACATAAACGGGTGAATTGCCCGAAAAGGAGAAAATTATTACCGCAACGGGAAACCCCCAGCGTAACTAACTGCAATTTTTGCAAAAAGAGGGGCCATACCGAATCGCAATGTTGGGCGAAGCAGCGAACAGCCCAAAACAATCAAGGTTCGAAGAAACCCGAAGCCAACGTGTGCTACTCAGTAGAACACAAACTGACACCAATACTATTGAGACAGATGATCGTACGACGCTGTTTGATCGACAATGGCGCAACATGTTCCCTCGTGAGAGAAAGTGTTGCCGACCGGGCAAACTGCAAAGTAAACGCGTACACGACGACAATGCAAGGACAGTGTGAGTCTAGCACGACGACCGTCGGATGCATATCAGCATTAATTCAGACGGAGGATGTGTCCACTGAGTTGGATTTGTTTGTTGTCCCGGATACTGCAATACCGTACGAGGTCATCATCGGGAAGAATGTCCTGGTGCATGCCGATCTACGCATTGTGACGGAACCTGATGGGACGACGAGGCTTCAACGGTGCGGACTTGTCACGGCAGAAAGGAACGAGGCTACAACGAAGGCACCGTGCTTCACACTCTACGTTGCGGTCGATTCTCTTAGAGATCTTTTAAGATAATTCGAGCGAATGTTGACCACTGGCAATCACGTGCGGTCCGTAAGTACGGCGGAACTCAAAATAATTACTCAGGAGAACAAGGTAATAAATTAGCACCCTTACCGTCTGTCACTTTCGGAACGGGAGAAATTAAGGGGGATCATAGATGACCTCATAAGTAACGGCATAATACGCGAAAGCAACTCGCCGTTTGCAAGCCCCGTTATCTTAGTGAAAAAGAAAAATGGAGAGGACCGTCTCTGCGTGGATTTCGGGGCGTTAAATAGAATTACGGTTCAAGACAGATACCCTTTACCACTAATCGACGATCAATTGGATCGTTTGGGAGAGGGTAGGGTATTTACTACGCTAGACATGGCCGCGGGATTTCACCAAATACCCATTGCCGCCGATTCAATTTGTAAAACTGCGTTTGTTACCCCCGACGGGCATTATGAGTATATGCGTATGCCCTTCGGCCTTTGTAATGCGCCCGCTGTCTTTCAGAGAGCCATTAACGCGGCTCTAGGCAACCTAAGAAATATCATCGCATTAGTCTATATGGACGATATTTTGATCCCATCGCAAACGGTCGAGGAAGGGCTACAGAGTTTAGAGCGCGTGTTGGAGGTATTGGACAAGGCAGGATTCACGTTAAACATCGCAAAATGTAAATTTGTTGAAACTTCGATCAATTACCTGGGTCGAGAGATATCATCCGAAGGCATAAAGGCAGGCAAAGAAAAAGTTAAAACCCTAGTAGAATCACCAGTTCCGAACAATGTGAAGCAGATAAGACAATTTATTGGCCTAGCGAGTTATTTCCGGAAGTTTGTACCTGAATTCGCGGTGCGAACGGCGTGCTTGACAAAATTAACAAAACATAATGAGCCGTGGGTATGGGGTAAAGAACAGGAAGAAGCGCGATCGTACATCATAGACAAACTGAGTACACACCCTTTGCTCGTAATATTCGACCCAACGCGAGATACGGAGCTCCACACCGACGCTAGTTCCATTGGATATGGTGCAATCCTCTTCCAAAGAGTGGAAAAGGAACTACGCGTAGTCGCATATTTTAGTCGTCGTACCAGTCCAGAGGAATCGCGCTACCATTCGTATGAACTAGAGACACTCGCGATTGTGAACGCACTGAAATACTTCCGCGTATATCTGCTTGGTGTGCAGTTTAAAATTGTCACCGACTGTAATGCCATTAAGGCTACGCAAAACAAAAAAAATTTATTACCACGCGTAGCTCGTTGGTGGATATTTCTACAAGACTTTTCCTTTGATCTTGAATATAGGAAAGGCAAATACGTAGAGCACGTGGATTATTTAAGTAGAAATCCGTGTAAAAACTATCGCGTAAACGTAATTTGTGAGGGCTCCTGGCTAGAAATCGCGCAGAAAAATGATGAAGAAACGCAAAACATGATCGAGCGGGTAAAGTCGAACGAAACTTTTATTACGGATTTCGAGCTAAGAGACGGTATACTGTGTCGAAAAACAATCCGGGACACAGGCCGAGTGATCTACCGAAGTTTTGTCCCGAAGGGAAGCCGCCTTGGTTTGTTGCGTCTGTACCATGACGAAAACTGTCATGTAGGCTTTGAAAAAACATACGACCGCATCGCCAAAAAATACTGGTTCCCAAAAATGCTAAGATTTGTCCGTAAGTACATCGATCACTGCATTACTTGCGTAGTATGCAAACGACAGACCGGACCGAAACAAGGGAAATTGCACCCAATTGAAAAGAAGCCTTTCCCCTTCGACACGATACACTGTGACTGTGTCGGTCCATTTGAAAAAACGAAAGATGGATATGAACACCGCCGTATAGTTAGCAGACAACTATCACCGATTTTGCTTATTTTGGTCCCAATCGTTTACGATAGTTTACGCAAGTTTACGCAATCGATTTCAGAGTTTACGAAATCGTAGTTTGCACGTAATTAACAATTTCGAGAATGGGGTAATGTAGGTCTTGCAAGCGCAGCCAGCGGCCGAAAGCAGAAGCTGACCAGATGCGGAACCTGGCGAAATATCTTTTACGTATCTCGTGTGCAACGGTCTCAATCGTTTACCAATAGTTTTCGCAAGCTGCTGTATCAATTTCGGAGTTTACGAAATCGAATTTTGGCCGTAATTAACAATTTCGAGAATGGGGTAATGTAGGTCTTGCAAGCGCCTCCAGTGGTCGAAAGCAGAAGCTGACCAGATGCAAACTCTGGCGAAATAATTTTGACGTATCTCGTGTATAATGGTCTCAATCGTTTACGAATAGTTTTCGCAAGCTGCTGTATCGATTTCGGAGTTTACGGAATCGTATTTTGCTCGTTATTAACAATTTCAGGAACGGCTAACGTGCAGCTCGCAAGCGCCGCCGTTGGCCGAGGCAAGAATCGCTCTTTGGACATAGAGTAACGAAATAATTTAGACGTATCTCATCTCTAACGGTCTCAATCATTTACGAATAGTTTACGCAAGCCACAGTAACGATTTCAGAGTTTACGAAGCCGTAGATTGCCTGTAATTAACAATTTGATAATCGGCTATCGTGCAGCGTTGATTTGCTCGCAAGCGCCGACGTTTCCCGAAGGGAGAAGCTGACCAGATACAGAAAGTGGCGAAATAACTTTGACGTATCTCGTGTGTAATGGTCTCACTCGTTTACGAATAGTTTACGCAAGCTGCTGTATCGATTTCGGAGTTTACGAAATCATAATTTGCCCGTAATTAACAATTTCAGAATCGGCTATCGTGCAGTGTTGATTTGCTCGCAAGCGCCTCCGTTGGCCGAAGGGAGAAGCTGACCAGATGTATACCCTGAGCAAGTAGTTTTGACTTTTGACGTATCTCACGTCTTCCATCGACAAGTAGTAGAAGAAAAATATTGTATCGTGGAATTGAGCAATGGGTTGCAAGTGATTCCAACCTGTTGGTTAAATGCCAACAAAAGTGTAAGCAAATGGCCAGGCCACGTCAAGTCGCTGAACAAATTAGAGAAATTAATAATTTCCGAGGCTTTATCTCAAACCTCGTGAGAGGATTGTGCAGTTATTAGCGTTGCTTTGGGTCGACAGGTATGTATAGTGGATATTATTAATAATGTGTGTATGTGTTTATATATAATATGGATGTCTATATTTTTTATACCTAGAAGACCTGTCGATGTCATAATAATAAACAATTATATACTTTGTAGATGATTGAGTATGGGCCCAAGAAAAATTAAATGAGGCACAGGACACATCTGATGTTTTCTATTCGGATGAGTTCTTGGAATATGAGTTAGCTGCGGCCTTAAAAAACCGAAGGAGGGCTAAGGTTAAAAGGGTCATATCCTCGGAAGAAGAGAGTATGGAGTCCATATCTAAAAACGCAAGAAAAAATCAACATATGACGACATATTCACAGACGAGCGGAGAGTACATTAACCAATCTACTAATTACACCTGTAATGCTTGAACCCTTATTCGATTCATCAACACCTGGGGGTTTGACGTTCATTGCATATGATGAGAATGAACACCCTACCACTGTTTACATAGCCATGGAGGTAAGCTTCATATTATCGGAGTGTATTCATAATAATCATGATTATTGCAAATGTTTCTCATCTTTTTCTAATGTCCCTTAGCTACTGAAACTATTGCAGCTCAAGGCAGTGCCTGTGGAGACTGGGAGCATCATCCATACACCTTAGAAATTGGTAAATAAAACAAATAAACCATTCATATCAATGCTTCTACCTTCTGTTTTCCATATTTTAGGATTTCAAAATATGTTTACAAAATGCTGTCTACGATATCTTTACAAATAAAGGATCTGAACACAAAAGTCGATTGTTTGTTGGAGTCCAAAAATTAAAATGCCGAAGTTGATGAGGACGAAACATCCGAAAATGAATTGCAGCGGGTTCCCATAGTGCAAAGTATGGATGATTTGGCCTCGTTTGAGCCCAAACTTGAACAGACTGAATTTTAGAAAAAACTGGTAATTATTATTTAATCACATGTGCTTCTAAAGTACCATTATTGTTCTACAACGAAAAAAGTAATATCTTTCGTGGAATAAAATATAATAATGACCATCCAATACATTTCCTCCCAACAGCTGAGGTTTCCTGAACATGTAGTTGTCAGCATCAAAAGTATTGAAGTCACGTCACTGCTCGTTTGAGTATAATGCGTATTCAGATGAATGTTTGTACTATTACAGTTTCTATGGGCGTGGGCGTGGGCATGGGCATGGGCATGGGTAAAGGTAAAGGATATATAAGGATAGGTTTGGTGCATGTCCGCGAGAGAATCATTATTTCATGTTTTTGCGTTAATACCACAATACTCTTTCTCGCCTATGAAGGAATCAATATATCGTGTTTTTTTGTGTTGAATTCACATCTCTTTCTCGCTATAACTATCAATTTTATTGGTTCATATTGATCTGCAATACTCTTTTGCTTTCACAATATTTCTATTATAACTTATATTAATTAGTTGCTGTTTTCATCTGCCTTTTATGTACACATGATAACATCATGAAATTTTTCAGATTCGTCGACTTAAATATTGTTGGCCCAGGTAAGCTGACTATGTGCGTAGCAGCTGTAATATCCCGAGTACTTGCAGACGGAATCGCAGTAAATTTCAGTTGGCAGGGCCGCTTGCAAAAGCAAAGCTTTCCAAAATTGCGGACTGCGAACTTATTCCAAAGTATTTTCCTACAGATATACATTATTAATAATCTTTTAATAATCACTAATATTTTTTTATTATTTTATAGTAGCCTGTATGGCCGTTGGCAATAATATGTTGAAAAAGGCGGAAGTAAATGACGTCATTGTCAAGTGGTTCACTCAAGCAAAAACTAGAATTGAGCGAAAAATGAAATCTTAATAAATAGAATTGAGACTAGGTTAAGATTTTGTTATATTTACTATTATATTTAGTGTAGTTTTTATATTTACTGTTATATTTAATGTAAATATTTTATATGTACTTTTATATTTAGTGTAATGTAATATTTCATTAATAAAAATAATATATTGTAAAACAAATTTTCTTGAATTATTCATAATGTAAAACAGAATCATATGTAGGATATAATATTGAATGAATATTCTTAGGACCTTGATGCAATATTCTGTGTCATCTTCCTGCAATATTCCCGCAAATGTCAAGGGGGCTGACATAGGAATATTGCAGCAATATTCCTACAACACTCCGACAATGTGCCCTGCAAGGTTCAGCATTGCAAAGTAATATTTGTGCTACATGCCAGCAAAATTCCTTGCTGTCGTGAAATTTACAATTTCAGAATCGGCTATCAAGCAGCTTCTCCCTTTTATGTTATCGCGATCGAGTTTTTGCTCGATCCGTGGCTGCCGGAAGGAGGCTGGGAAGAGCCTCTTGAAAAGTGTGGGCGAGAAGTTCTATGACACTATTTGATGCACAACCTGTTCTTGTTCTTTATTTTTACCTTCTACACTTTGTTTCTGATAAGCGCGTAATATATGCAATGTGGCCGACGCGCGTATGAGTTTAAAATTCTCAAAAGAAGAATAGTACACTATGTACAAAAGTTTCTGGCTATATCGAGAGACACGTGCTTTCGGTTTCGATGGCGGAACAAGAAGACCGCCGCGCCTGGGAAGGGGAAACCGCTCAGCCGTCTTCCCAGGCTCGTCTGTGTACGACAAGGTGGTGTGTGCGCCAATCAGACGCCTAATACGGCTGATGTACACACACACATTAACGGTGCTCCCTGACTGTGAGCGCGGGAACGCGGTGTCTTCCGGGCGCCATGCAGTCTGCCGCATGGCGCTAACCCGCGTACCAACGGCAGTGCGTCACGTCACGCTCACGCGCTTAATAGAACGGTCGCGCAATTTAACCTCTGAGGTGTACAAGTCCCAATCCTGAACACTCTATGTCCGAAGAGCGATTCTCGCCTCGGCCAATGGCGGCGCTTGCGAGCTGCACGTTAGCCAATCCTGAAATTGTTAATAACGAGCAAAATACGATTTCGTAAACTCTGAAACCGTTACAGTGGCTTGCGTAAACTATTCGTAAACGATTGGGACCGTTAGAGATGATTTAGGTCAAAATTGTTTCGTTGCTCTATGTCCGAAGAGCGCTTCTCGCCTCGGCCAACGGCGGCGCTTGCGAGCTGCACGTTAGCCGATCCTGAAATTGTTAATAACGAGCAAAATACAATTTCGTAAACTCCGAAATCGATACAGCAGATTGCGAAAACTATTCGTAAACGATTGAGACCTTTACACACGAGATACGTCAAAATTATTTCGCCAGAGTTTGCATCTGGTCAGCTTCTCCTTTCGGCCACTGGAGGCGCTTGCAAGATCTACATTACCCCATTCTCGAAATTCTTAATTACGGCCAAAATACGATTTCGTAAACTCCGAAATCGATACAGCAGCTTTCGAAAACTATTCGTAAACGATTGAGACCGTTACACACGAGATACGTCAAAATTATTTCGCCAGGTTCTGCATCTGGTCAGCTTCTGCTTTCGGCCACTGGAGGCGCTTGCAAGACCTACATTACCCCATTCTCGAAATTGTTAATTACGGCCAAAATACGATTTCGTAAACTCCGAAATCGATACAGCAGCTTGCGAAAACAATTCGTAAACGATTGAGACCGTTAGAGATGAGATACGTCAAAATTATTTCGCCAGAGTTTGCAACTGGTCAGCTTCTCCTTTCATCCACTAGAGGCGCTTGCAAGACCTACATTACCCGATTCTCGAAATTGTTAATTACGGCCAAACTACGATTTCGTAAACTCTGAAATCGATACAGTAGCTTGCGAAAACTATTCGTAAACGATTGAGACCGTTAGAGATGGGATACATCAAAATTATTTCGTTACTCTATGTCCGAAGAGCGATTCTCGCCTCGGCCAACGGCGGCGCTTGCGAGCCAATCAACGCTGAACGATAGCCGATTCTGAAATTATTAATTACGGGCAAATTACGATTTCGTAAACTCCGAAATCGATACAGTAGCTTGCGAAAACTATTCGTAAACGATTGGGACCGTTATACACGAGATACGTCAAAGTTATTTCGCCACTTTCTGCATCTCTTTTCGCCAACGGCGGCGCTTGCGAGCAAATCAACGCTGCACGATAGCCGATTATGAAATTGCTAATTACAGGCAAAATACGATTTCGTAAACTCCGAAATCGATACAGCAGCTTGCGAAAACTATTCGTAAACGATTGAGACCATTACACACGAGATACGTCAAAATTATTTCGCCAGAGTTTGCATCTGGTCAGCTTCTCCTTTCGGCCACTGGAGGCGCTTGCGAGATCTACATTACCCGATTCTCGAAATTGTTAATTACGGCCAAACTACGATTTCGTAAACTCTGAAATCGATACCGTGGCTTGCGAAAACTATTCGTAAACGATTGAGACCGTTACACACGAGATACGTCAAAACTATTTCGCCAGAATTTGCATCTGGTCAGCTTCGCTCCCCGGCCACGTTGGCGCTGCGCGGTGGCAGACGATAATTACTAGATATTAAAATTGTTAATTACGGGCAAACTACGATTTCGTAAACTCTGAAATCGATTGCGTAAACTTGCGTAAATTATTCGTAAACGATTGAGACCAAAATAGCCGAAAACTATGATAGTCGTCTGCTAACTATACACCCACCTAAAAATTGTTAATTACGGGCAAACTACGATTTCGTAAACTCTGAAATCGATTGCGTAAACTTGCGTAAACTATTCGTAAACGATTGAGACGAAAATAGCCGAAATCTATGATAGTTGTCTGCTAACTATACGGCGGTCGCAGGCTCCCTTATAGAGAAATTAAAGACAAACAAGCCCATACTCCTATCGCTGTCGGTACAATAGGTATTTGCACGGATGCATGTGGGTAAACGATGACGGGATCTCGATAGGTACACTAACGTTATTTAAAAACAGCTGAGGTACACGGAGGGTCACGGTCGCAGCAATAACTCAGATTAGGAAACACTTTGATTGGAGCTTCGAACAGGCCCCCTCCTTTCGTTCACTCCGCAGTTGCGTCGGTTGATTGGTTCGTGGGCTGTGCCCATTTGACTTTCTTTACTTCCTCCTTGCCTTGTTACGGGTGGTGTGCCCGTTTTTCCATCTAACGCCGTATCTCGTGTCCGCCGCTTCGCCTGCCGTTGTTTCTAGGGCCGTGCCGGCTTCCACGTCGGTGGCTTCGTCGACGTCGCTGAGCCCTGCGGGACCCGACTTGGAGTCGGTCCGGGTAGTGAGCCGGAGTTCTGGGCGAACGCCTCACCACATGCCCATGGTGTTGCTCTAGTAGAGGTTTATCGGGGCGACCGTAACACCCCCCCCCCCTTGGGGTGGTCCAATGTCCGCATTGGATGTTCTTGGCGGCAAGTCCAGGTCGCCCAGGAGGTTGTTAAAAAGATCCTCATCGAAAGTGTTGAAGAATTCCTGGTCCCATTCCGGTTCTTCTTCTCCGTGTCGTCCTTCCTCCGATTGTATCGGGACCGGTGGCAGGGTTGGTGCCTCCACATTTGGGCGGTAAATGTAGTGTGGCCCGTAGTAGGGTGGCGGGGGTGGTCGGCTGTCTCTAGTATGCTGCGTTGTTCTCATGTTTGTTTCCATGGGTGGAACAAGCCCGATTACGGGGAGTTGCACATACAACGGTAGGAAACATACCGGGAAATGCGGGGCGTTCGGCGCCAGTCCTTCTGCCGGAACTCCTTCCATTACTGCACTTTTCAATATGCGTTTTTACTGTTTGTCACCTTCTGATCTCACTTTTTACACTGACAAGTACAAGGACGTCCGGTCTTTTATAAGTTCGGTTCAGCCCTGCGAAAAAGCTTGAGTGAGAGTTGCAAGTCCTTCATTTTGCTTGAATCTAAACATTTCTGACCTTGCTGATTAAATGATGTCTTCATCACTGGAGACTTCCTACCCCCTTTTCTCACGCCAGGGCCCGGTCTCCAAACTCCTTGTCGTACATCTTATCGGTGTTTAGTGCTAAGATGGTTTCATATAACATTTCCGTTTCGATCCCTGCTTGTTCATATCGGTCGGCATACCATAAGTATAGTGCTGTGCATTTGTAGCATTCCGAAGCTGGGCGGGATACAAATATTGGTGTACCGCATGTCCTACATTTCAAGGGTTTGGCGTAGGTGCCTACCAATGCGTGTATAAATGCCGGCAGATATGCCGACTCTCCATTTTCGTTTTGCAGGTATCCTGTACACGCCGGGCAAAATAAATTGTGGGGGTCTCGTGTCGTCGGGTTTGTTGTTGAGCATCCCCCTTTGAGACATTGTGCCTTTTCGAGGTTTGCCATTGTTCTGGCAATGTCCCCTGAGCTGGTATGTTTCATCTGTAATCACATGCGTATTCGCACCTATAGTTCTATATATTTATGTATTAGCTTTGTGTAGTTATTCGCAGTGTATATTCTGCGATTTTATCGAGAAGCGTGTTTCCTGTGATATCTTGGGGTAAACACTCCTGAATCCCGATGTGGTGGTAGGGGTGTCCACGTTTTCCGGTGGGACGAGGCTGGTGTTCGCCTCCTCAGCCTGTGGGGCCGTGTTTTGGCGTCTGGACTCGTCACCATCCGGTGTGCGGTTCCTAAGATGTATCAGGACGTTAGTCACTGAGTCCCATACAGCGCCTATCGGATGTATGCCCCACCCGTAGACGTTATGTAATGCGTAACCATGTAGTGCAGTGTCGATCGCAAATTTTACTGTTTTGATGGCGATCCATATTCCGAATAATCCTGCACTGAAGGTACCGAAACACGTAAACCATTGCCATAGTCTGGACCAGGTGGAGGAAGCTATTTCCTCGAAGGTTTTTTCATCAAACATATTTATCAGAGATATGCCTTGCATATTTACCTTTTGTCCAGACATTCCTCTAGCTATGGTATTTAGTACGGCAGGTCTTTCGGCTGGAAACATTATATGATTCCTTAGCTGTTCGAGATCTTGCGTGGAGTAAATCCCTAATGTTGCTAGTTCGGCGGGATTCGTATAGATCCATGATTGCATTACCGCTGGCTGTAATTCGTTGGGTGCCACTGCCGAGGTAGTTGAGGGCGTTATTTTGTACCATACGCCATCCAAATAATACATTAATGGAATATAGGGGTTGCAGTCAACCTGGGTTCCCGTATTCAGCAGAATATGGCTTTTAGGAGCTGTTACGTCCGGGCGTCACGATAAGTCGATCTAAAGATTGTCAAGGATGGAACTGTGTGTGTTCGAGCGGTCGACCGTTCCGCCCGGGAGCAACGCGTGAATACTTAAAACTAAAGGATATAAACCGAAAAGATGATTATATGTTTATATCGATGACCGAATAGAATAATGACGCGAAGACGAAATCAATCTACTCGATCTGCAGGACTTATAGGATTCTCTCTCTTATCAACCCGTAGAGGTTGCTGAGTTGTTATGTTGTATTCCAGTACAGATAATGTTAGTTATAGCCCATGCAAAGAAAATAAAAGGATAAATCGGATATAGTGTGAAAAAGCAAAGTGTATATTCTTTGATGACTGTTCAGGTGCAGATACAAAGGTGATTTGATTTGAAAGCAGACTTCTGACACCAATTCCACGGTTATAAGTGGGTATAAAGAAACAGAAATATAGAATAAAATACACATATACGCAGAAAGAAGGAGTATCCCACTGCTAACATCAATTCCACGTTTCTAACAATGGATACAATGTTCGGTCTTGAATCGGAGTATTGGTATAATAAGAAACAGAAAGCCTAACTATTACGCAATGTTCGGTAGTACAATTTGCCGGTATGCAACGCGTGGTATAATCGTGGTTTGAACGAAGTAGCTCGTTTTACGCGTGATATTCGTCATATAATTGATACAGAGTATTCTCGTAGAATAAAACAGTTTTCGATCGCCCAGCGCTCAGAGCACACGGCACGAGATCGCCTCTACAACTATTGCCCTAGGTTTCCCGTAATACATGTACTGGGGGCAATAGTCGGGCCAGAAATCATGATCTAGCTGGTTAATTGGAATATTCTTACCGTGCTGCTGGAAACGATCAGACAATCTTTGACCTCTCTCTCTCTCTCTCTCTCTCTCTCTCTCTCTCTCACGCTCGCTCGATGGTATGTCGCTCGCTGTGTTACTCTCTCTCTCTCTCGCTCTCGCTCTTAGTTCGGTTGTATGTCGGTGGAAATTCGTATGCGCTATTACGATGAGTACCTTCGAATCTTAAAAAGGTATTAATATACGATTAGGCTTGAGATGGCCTAAGCTGTCGTGTTATCGGAGCTGTAGATGTTACTCGCGAAGAGGCTCCTCAGACCGGTCTAGATGTTTAAATCAGTCTAAATACAATACCAATTCCTCACCGAGAGAAGACTTGTGCGGAAGTGTTACTTAGGATAATAATATAATGTTCTTTATAAATGAAACTTATATGCTAACGGGCTCGGCGCAATTCGCCGACCACGTGCCGGAAATAACGCGGATCGCACTATTCGCACTCTAGATTAGAATTCGAAACCAAAAAGAAAAACAAAAGAAATATGAGTCCTTGCTCTTATTAATAGCTAGATTTTAACACTACGATTTAACGAGGAACAATGAGTCTCTGATTAAACTGTAAGAACTTGCACAGATTAGCTCACAAAGAATAATCTAAGATATCCTCGGACAGAGGACTACGCACCTCGCGACTATACAGCCAACTGCGACGATGATCGCGTCTCGAGGTGGTTCCTAGGCTGGCTCAGAGGAAGTTTTTAGGCTCCTCTCACAGAATCGGCCACATAGCGGTCGACGATATATACAAACATTCGGCTGGCTATGTACAGTGAGACGCTGGTTTTCTTTCTCTAATTAACAGATTTTATTATGAGTGCAAGTCGATCTCGGCACGTAGGAACTTAGTAACTCTCAAGCGCACGCTTCGGTGGAATTAATGATAACGAAAAATAGTCTAGCTCCGCAGCGATGCCTAACAGTGGCGCAATTAGTAAATGAAAAGAGAGAGAAAAGGATAAACAATATTCTTTAGCGGAAACTCGTCGCTAACCTTAAGTCTATACACTCACACTTGCATACCGCGTACACGCATTCGTTCCTTATGCTACATATATATATATTGTCATGAGTCGGTATATTGGGTGGGGACGACGGTGATTCCAAGGCGAGGAATATTCTACTTGAAGTTACCGCTCGACGGTACCACGCATGCGCTAGGCATACGCCGTAATATACAATTATAGGCGCATACGAAGCCCGGAGTAAAAGGAAAATGACATGATTTTAACTCTAATACTCTAACGGTACGCCGGCTGCGATAGGCATACGCCGTAATATACAAGAATAGGCGCAACCGGAGATCGGAGTAGCAAGAACAAGGAAAATACTAGACAAATAAGTTAAAAGTTACGCTGGGACGTAACAGAGCCATGAACAGAGACATGTTCCCTTTATATACTGGAAGTTGTAGATAACACTCGGTAGTTTCTCGTCTTTTCACCATTGTAGGCACGCATTTCACTACATGGATCACCTCTCCTGATACCACTGCCATATGGCCAGGGCCCTTCATAATATGGAGTGCGAAATCCTCTGGCATTACTTTAGCTATAGTCAATGCGTTTTCCAGCACCTGTTTTGCCAAATTACATTGTTGCATAAGTACATCTGCATACAGGGCTTTCATTTGACCTCCCATATGTTTTTCTAAATAGACAAATTTACTGTTTACATATGTGAAGATGTCCAAATTTTTGACTGCTGTTGGTCGGTGCGTTGCGAAGGACTCGCCTTTTCTTGTTTCCAGAATAAAAAGTTTTGGGTGTTCAGTTCTGCTGAGTATAAAATTACACAGCGTTAGTTGGCTCTTCTTGGCTAATGCAAAGGTGATGTCGTCGGTTGTTATTGCGTATACTTCCTGTGAGATACGCGAGGTTGTGCCATTGTCATAAATCTTGTTCGCCTTTCCTTCGTATAACACGTCATAGCTATTAAATCTGCAGTGATCCAAGGGGATGGGGGCCCAGAAGGTGTTTCCCCCTTCCATGTCCATGCAATTTCCGTCCGATAGCGAGCACTGCGTGCCGGAGTTCAATATGACTTTGTTTATGTCTGGCCGAGTTGTCGCAGTGTAATCTCCCAGCGTGATGCGAATTATGGCCTGAACGACCACATCACTCCATGCACCGTAAGGGTCGGAGTATTCCACTCCTTTGCAATCGCCGTTCATAGAAATTCTCCCGGCGATAGTAGCTGATCTGGTGACCGTCTCATTCGATTTTATTCCGGTGATGGTAGTATGGGATCCAAGATTCAATACTCCCGTAATATGTAGCTTGAGGCATGCTTCAGCGCTCATTTCCATCACATACTCAGTTCGTCCATTGCTGACGAGTGAGATGTGGGAGTGCATTCCGCAGTGGAAAATGGTCCTGTCAACTTCGATTCGACATTGCTTTACATTTGTAATCGAGAATTCAGGTAACTGTAGTAGCTGTACGTATGTTTCCGTCACTGTTGGTTCAACATTGGGAATGTTACAATCTCCTATCGAGAGAAGCGAGAGGGTAGTGATATTCATGTTGGGTGATCCGAAGTCATAAGCTATAAGCGCGGTTATCGTGGTTATCATGTTCAAGAGCTGAACATGCCAGAGAGCCTGAAATGATTGGAGGGATCAGTTATTGTCTATAGTGCCCATGAGCGAGTTTGAGTCGATTCGGGTGGACAATTCTTTCAGTATGCCTTATTTGAATTTTAATGATTCCGTTATTAAATACTCTTATAATTTCATAAGGGCCTTCGTACTGATCATCAAATTTACTCTTCTTCTGATTCTTCTGTAGATACACCCAATCTCCGATTTTGAAGCTGCGAGCATTTTGTCGCCGGTCGTAATAATTTTTGGATCTTTCTTTGGCATGCTGTAGGTTAGTTTTTGCCATCTCCTGTACGTTATGCATGGTATCAATTAAACTGTTTACGTACTCCGGATATGTTTCAGACTTGGCGTTCGGTTGGCATATTGGGAGTCGTGCTTCTTTTCCATACACTAGCTCGTAGGGTGTAAAACGCGTCGCCTCATGCACGCTGGTATTATAAGAGAACATACAATGGTCCATGATATCGTCCCACTCCCTGTGACTATTTATGAAGTGCTTTAGATACTCGACGAGCACGTGGTGGCTTCTATCGAGCGATCCATTCGATTGCGGGTGGAAGGCTGTTGTTTGTAGCTGTTTAATACCCAACACCTTCGTTAGCGCTTTCATGAATGAACCGATGAAGGCGGCACCTGGTCGGTCAGCACGTATCGAGGGGTCCCGTGTTGGCAGATAAAGTTTCTTACGAAGGCTTCGGCTATGCATCGTGCGGTTGCGTCAGTCAAAGGTACGGCCACGGAAAATTTGGTCAGGTTGTCCTGCATTGTTAGCAAATATTTATTCCCTTTCCTGGTAATTCTGAAAGGTCCAACAATGTCCAATGATATTTTGTAGAATGGTTCCGGTGATGTATCTGTGATGAGCATCGGCTGCCTTGTTTTTGCACGAGTTAATTTCTTCTTCTGGCAGCTAATGCATAGACGTACGAAATCTGACACATCCTTCTTCATTCCTTCCCAATAAAAATTTTGTTTAATTCGGGCGTATGTTTTCGCTATTCCCTTGTGACCTCCTGTAAGTGATGCGTGATTTTCGAGAAGGATATCCGGTATTTGATCTCGCTCCGGTATTGTAATCTCGTTGGTGCAAAGTAAGACGGTAATTCCCTTGAGGTATTCCTTAAGCAATGTCTCTACGGTCTGCCAATTAATTGTTAATAATCCCTCACGGGATTGATACATGGAGACTAGTGTGTGTCCCCCTTGATCCAATTGTGCTTTCACAGTTTTAAGCGATCTTTCCAAGTCGTTCCGATTTTGGATCACAATTATGAAGAGATTGCTTCTATCTCATAGTCTGTTCAAACTTGATTTCCGATGAGATTGATCGAGCGATCTTTGAATATCATGCGAGTTCCCTCGTCTATTGGACTGCCTCTTGTGTCGGTGAAGCATAATATTGCTCCTTTTTGCATTAAAATATTATGTTTTGATATAATTAGTTTTGCGGGTTGGTCCTCCTGGGAATCCTCATCAGTGTCTTCCCGTATCGTGTCCAGCGGACGGTTCTCTGCTTACTCCCTTTCCGTGTCGGATGAGATTTCTTCGTCATAAATTATTGAATGCGGGTTTGCGCGGGAAGTGGATGGCTGAGGGTCTGCAATCGCAGCAGTTTCCTTCTCCTCGTTGGGTGTTGACGGGAGATATTTAAGTGGTAACACCTTGCTCTCCGGCGGGTTTCTAGACAGTGCGTCGGCATTGCTATTAGCTTTTCCCTCCTTGTAAATTATGTCGTACTCGTTTTCCGCGAGTTTCAATCGCCATCGAAGTAGTCGCGACGTAGGATCCTTTACGCGATGAAGCCACATTAAAGGTTTATGGTCGGTGATAAGCGTGAATTTTCTGCCATATATGTATGGTCGAAAATAATTTACTGCGTAAACTATAGCGAGTAATTCCTTTTCTATAGTCGAGTAGTTCAATTCGGCTCCCTGTAGTGTTCGTGACGCGTATGAGATGGGTAGGTCATTGCTTATCTCCCCTTGGCTAAGCACAGCGCCGATCGCGTAACCTGATGCGTCTGTTGTTACGTTTAACGTCTTAGAGAAGTCCGGGTATTGTAGTATTGGTTTTTCACACAGCTGGTTCCTGAGTGTTTCGAAGGCTAATTGCTGCTGAGGTTCCCAAAGGAACGGAACCTTGTCCTTCAGTAACTGTGTTAATGGTTTGGCTATTTTTGCAAAATCTTTTATAAATCTCCTGTAATACCCGGTGAGTCCCAAAAATTGTTTGATGTTCTTTGCATTTTTAGGTAATGGAAAGTTTCGTACTGATTCCGTTTTTCTTGGATCTGGCAATACGCCTTCTTCAGTTATTATATGTCCTAAATATGTAACTTCCTTTCGTAAGAATTCGCATTTGTCGGGTTGTAGCTGGAGATTTGCCTGTCTCAACCGCTGAGCTAATTTCCTGAATTTGATTTCGTGTTCCTCCAGAGATTTAGCGTAGATTACGATGTCGTCTAAATAGATAAACATCTCTGTTCCTTGTAATCCTGTAAGCGTTTGATCCATCAGTCTCTGGAAGGTTGCAGGTGCGTATTTTAGACCGAATGGCATGCGATTAAATTCGTAGTGCCCATGTGGAGTTGAGAACGCCATCTTTTGTTTATCTTCCGCGCCCATTGGAATCTGATGAAAGCCCGAGACCAAATCGAATACTGAGAAATACTTGGCGCCTCCTAATTGGTCTAAAATTTCCGTTATATTTGGCAGTGGATAAGCGTCTCCCGTGGTCTTTTCGTTTAATGAACGAAAGTCGATTACTAAACGCCAACGTTTATTTCCTTTGGAATCTACCTTCTTTGGTACAATCCAAAGCGGTGAATTATAAGGTGAAACGGACGGTTGGACTACTCCCATTTCCAGCATTTCGGTTACCTGTTTGTGAATTTCTTCCCTGTGCATGGTTGGGAACCGATATTGCTTGGTGTTGATCGGAATTTCATCCGTTGTGTGGATTTTATGCTGCGCCTTGTTCGTTGAACGTAGTGGTTGGCCAGGTAAATGGAAACAGTCAGTGAATTATGATATTAACTGAAGCAGTTTCCTCTTTTCTTCTTGATTCAGATGCTCGAGGCGTAGTAAAGGGATCAATTCATCCTGCTTCCCTGCTGGATACTTGGCGCGATTGTGCTTTATCATGTTCAATTTCTTTCTCGTATCCACTCCCGTTCATATGGCGCTTTCCTGCGCGTTCTTCGTAATAGTAACGGACTCATTAAGTCGTGATTCGTCGCAGTCGCATCTCGCTATTGGCGAAATTTCCTCTTCCTGTTCCTGCTCTTGATGAGGTTATACGTCTATCTGCATGCCTGTAAGATTGCGAAGTTTATTTTGATCCTGGCGAGGCACTTCCGTCCTCGTGCTTACGGAATCTTGAAATTGTACGGGACCCTGGCGAGGCAATTTCGTCCTCGTGCTTACGAAATCCTTTTGTAATTGCATTGGATCCTGGCGAGGCAATTCCGTCCTTGTGCTTACGAAATCCTTCTGTAATTGTATTGGATCCTGGCGAGGTAATTCCGTCCTCGTGCTTACGGCATCCTCTAATTGTAGTAGATCCTGGCGAGGCAATTCTGTCCCCGTGCATACGGCATCTTTTTGAAATTCTTGGCATGCAGGTTGCGACGTTACGATATCGATTTCTTCTAATTTCACAGATGGGAAGGTGAGCAGCACGGACTTTTCCATGGTATTGATAGCCTGCAGGTAACCCTTCCCGTTGTGATTCTTGACGATCACTTCCCCGATATACACCTTTGGCCCTCCGATGTCTAGCCTTTTCATGTATCTTTCTGGGGGCGAGTCTTCTGTTAACAAGATGCATATTTGAAGCTTGGAGCGCGGTGGTAGATTAATTAAATTCTGTCCAAAGAATGGTATTTCTCTTTGGTGAATTGTTAGACAATGCCTTTTTTAGTTGATTGTCGCGAGTGTTTCCATAAAATACGGAGATCCTAAAATTCCGTCGTGAGCTATTGGGAAATCGTTTCCAACTACATGGAAAGGTATTATCTGATCTAGAATTTCGATGTTCACAGTATCCAATGTTCGGGTATTTCCATTTGTAATGCCCGAAATTCGGCATGCTTCAGAGGTGTTTATCTCTGACTCTGGCGCTATCAATTCCTCCTTCACGATGTTAATTTCGGATCCCGTATCTAATAATAATTTTAATTGTATCCCGTCTGGGTGGTTGATTCTCACAGACGGGGAGTCAATGTTTGTTTTATTGACTATTCGGATCCTGGAGTCGTCGGGTTTGTCCTCATTCTGGCGACGCTCCTCCTTGGTGCCTCCCGATTGGCGCCCGTATTCGAGAGGGACGGCCCGTTTCCCTGATTCGGACGGCCTGTTCTCTCGGCGTACATCTTCTTGTGACAATCCCCGATGGTATGTCCTCTGTTGCGGCAGTATTGGCATACTACTGATTGTTTTTCTTCCCAATCTGCCGGTTTTCCGTATTACGCCCAGCATTTTTCCTTAGAATGCCCTGGCTTTCTGCAGTGGGAGCACGGCTGTGATTGCCATTCTACTCGGTTGATATTGCGGCGAGGCGGTGGAGGTCGTCGAAGATCCTCTTTCGGATCGTTTTGCTGAAATCGTGACCATCTGGTGATGCTCCTTTCCAACGGATAGGTGCCATGGAGCTCGTCATACTGTTGTTTCTCTGATTCCGCTTCTATTGCTCCACGTATGGCTAAGGCGAGGTTGGCATAGGCGTTTGAGTTAATGTATATGCCTTTCTTTAACCCGCGCGCAAAGCATCTGATGGCTTCAAATTCCAAGTCTCCTCCATCTGCCGCGTTGCCTGAACGTGACGTTTTCTTCTGTGTTTCATTTATTAATTTTACCAGTCGCATGGTGTGAGTGCCGTAGGTAGCGACGTTCTCTGCAGAGTCTTGCAGTAATCGACTCAATTGTCCGTACAGCCTGGGTACGGATTGCGGGGGCGAGAATATTTTTTCCAAATATGAAATGAGTTCCTCTACAGTGCGAAAAGGATTTCCCTCTATATTGTCTTTTGGTGCTCCCCGTAATTTCATGCGAATCAGTTTTACTAAGTTTGCCTCCATCCGCGGTGCTACCATATCCTTGGCGTTCCTGCATCCTTCAGCGAAGGATCGGAAGGTGTCTGCCCTTCCATCATAATACGGTACTGCTTCCACCGCATCTTTCAGTGTAACTTGTGGAACTATGCATGTTTCGAATTGTTCTGATACCGGGGGTTCTTGTGGTGGTGGTTTAATGGGCATTTCCCCTGTTGGTGCACTTTTCGCCTGTTGCCTTGTCTGCACTTGCGAGCTTGCTGATCCAGCGACATCAATTCCTTCTTTTGGTGTAATCGGCATTTTTTATTCTCTCTTTCTTCCCCTTTCCGGAAAATATGCAAGATTTTTCTATGCTTCCGGTAACAGGCAGAATCCCACCGCTGCCACCAAAATTATGTTACGACCCGGCGTGGAGTCCCGTGGGGAATTTGGATGAATTCCCTTCATACGGAATTTCTGACCCCTTGGTCACCTGTTTTTGTCGTATTCCTGTGGATTCGCCTGTTGGAGGTGAAGAGCTGAAGCTCGTAGAAGAATCGAGAATAATCGATGCTGTGGTGGTCGACTCTCGAACGTGTTGCAATGATGATAAAATGAGCGGCAAGTTTAAAAAAGGGAATTCCACCCGACTCGCTCTATCTTTTGAGAATAAGAGGTCTTATACCTGTTTTGAGGATAGGTGCGTAGCCATTGGAGAATGATGGGGTGGTACAAGTATATATATATATTAAAAATATATGTAGGTGGATTGAGCCTTTCCAGGACATTTTCTGATATGCGTTGTGCATTTCCAAGACTTTAGGTACTTTCCAGACCTGTCCTGGAAATTCCGGGCATGCGATGAGTATTCCCAGGACTGTCCTGGAAATACCGATTGTTATATATCGGTTATTTCCAGGACGGTCCTGGATAATCTATATTCTTGCCAGTACATATATATAAAACCAATGTCCTGGATATCCTATATTTGTACCAATTAAATTAGGAATTATAGATTAACGTAAAGCCAAGAAAGTTAACAACATTTGAAAACAATATATAGACTTCTTATCGATTAACCCAAACCGCTGTAGCCAAATGTATTAAATTTGGGGAGTATACTTCGTCCATTTCGGAAGCACCCACTAAGAAGGGATTTGTCGAAATTCAACCCCTAAGGGGGTGAATGGGGGTAAAATTGGTTAACACAGCTTCGTCAATATCTCTTAAGCCCGATGAGATATCGAATTGGTTTTAGTTTCGTAAGCTTGCCCATACAAATGCCTAACAACATAGTTCAGGATTTTGTCCTAATTAATCCCTAAGGGGGTGAAAAGGGGTAAAATGTGTTATCACAAATTTGGCAATATCTCTTAAGCCCGATGAGATATTGAATTGGTTTTAGTTTCCAAAGCTTGCCTAACCAAATGCTTAACAACAAAATACAGGATCTTGCCCTAATCAACCCCTAAATTTATGTATTGTAAAAAAGCAAGTTTTATTATAATCAACGCTCAGCCGAAACCGCTGGATCTAAAAATCTGAAATCGGGGGAGTATATTCTATATATGGTGCCCACTAAGAAGGGATTTTTCGAAAATCGACCCCTAAGGGGATAAAAAGGGGTAAAATGTGTTATCACAAATTTGGCAATATCTCTTAAGCCCGATGAGATATTGAATTGGTTTTAGTTTCCAAAGCTTGCCCAACCAAATGCTTAACAACAAATTACAGGATCTTGCCCTAATCAACCCCTAAATATATGTATTGTAAAAAAGCAAGTTTTATTATAATCAACGCTCAGCCGAAACCGCTGGATCTAAAAATCTGAAATCGGGGGAGTATATTCTATATATGGTGCCCACTAAGAAGGGATTTTTCGAAAATCGACCCCTAAGGGGGTAAAAAGGGGTAAAATGTGTTATCACAAATTTGGCAATATCTCTTAAGCCCGATGAGATATTGAATTGGTTTTAGTTTCCAAAGCTTGCCCAACCAAATGCTTAACAACAAATTACAGGATCTTGCCCTAATCAACCCCTAAATATATGTATTGTAAAAAAGCAAGTTTTATTATAATCAACGCTCAGCCGAAACCGCTGGATCTAACAATCTGAAATCGGGGGAGTATATTCTATATATGGTGCCCACTAAGAAGGGATTTTTCAAACATCGACCCCTAAGGGGGTAAAAAGGGGTAAAATGTGTTATCACAAATTCGGCAATATCTCTTAAGCTCGATGAGATATCGAATTGGTTTTAGTTTCTAAAGCTTGCCCAACCAAATGCCTAACAACAAATTACAGGATCTTGCTCTAATCAACCCCTAAATATCCGTATTGTAAAAAAGCAAGTTTTATTGTAATCAACGCTCAGCCGAAACTGCTGAATCTAAAAATTTGAAATCGGGGGAGTATATTCTATATATGATGCCCACTAAGAAGGGATTTTTCGAAAATCACCCCCTAAGGGAGTAAAAAGGGGTCAAATGTGTTATCACAAATTCGGCAATATCTCTTAAGCTCGATGAGATATCGAATTGGTTTTAGTTTCCAAAGCTTGACCAACCAAATGCCTAACAACAAATTACAGGATCTTGCTCTAATCAACCCCTAAATATCTGTATTGTAAAAAAACAAGTTTTATTGTAATCAACGCTCAGCCGAAACCGCTGAATCTAAAAATTTGAAATCGGGGGAGTATATTCTATATATGATGCCCACTAAGAAGGGATTTTTCGAAAATCACCCCCTAAGGGAGTAAAAAGGGGTCAAATGTGTTATCACAAATTCGGCAATATCTCTTAAGCTCGATGAGATATCGAATTGGTTTTAGTTTCCAAAGCTTGACCAACCAAATGCCTAACAACAAATTACAGGATCTTGCTCTAATCAACCCCTAAATATCTGTATTGTAAAAAAGCAAGTTTTATTGTAATCAACGCTCAGCCGAAACCACTGGATCTAAAAATTTGAAATCGGGGGAGTATATTCTATATATGGTGCCCACTAAGAAGGGATTTTTCGAAAATCGACCCCTAAGGGGGTAAAAAGGGGTAAAATGTGTTATCACAAATTTGGCAATATCTCTTAAGCCCGATGAGATATTGAATTGGTTTTAGTTTCCAAAGCTTGCCCAACCAAATGCTTAACAACAAATTACAGGATCTTGCCCTAATCAACCCCTAAATATATGTATTGTAAAAAAGCAAGTTTTATTATAATCAACGCTCAGCCGAAACCGCTGGATCTAAAAATCTGAAATCGGGGGAGTATATTCTATATATGGTGCCCACTAAGAAGGGATTTTTCGAACATCGACCCCTAAGGGGGTAAAAAGGGGTAAAATGTGTTATCACAAATTCGGCAATATCTCTTAAGCTCGATGAGATATCGAATTGGTTTTAGTTTCTAAAGCTTGCCCAACCAAATGCCTAACAACAAATTACAGGATCTTGCTCTAATCAACCCCTAAATATCTGTATTGTAAAAAAGCAAGTTTTATTGTAATCAACGCTCAGCCGAAACCACTGGATCTAAAAATTTGAAATCGGGGGAGTATATTCTATATATGATGCCCACTAAGAAGGGATTTTTCGAAAATCACCCCCTAAGGGAGTAAAAAGGGGTCAAATGTGTTATCACAAATTCGGCAATATCTCTTAAGCTCGATGAGATATCGAATTGGTTTTAGTTTCCAAAGCTTGACCAACCAAATGCCTAACAGCAAATTACAGGATCTTGCTCTAATCAACCCCTAAATATCTGTATTGTAAAAAAGCAAGTTTTATTGTAATAAACGCTCAGCCGAAACCGCTGGATCTAAAAATCTGAAATCGGGGGAGTATATTCTACAAATGATGCCCACTAAGAAGGGATTTTTCGAAAATCAACCCCTAAGCGGATGAAAAGGGGAAAAATGTGTTTTTACAGGTACTATATTATGCCGTAGCGAAGCACGGGTATCAAGTCAGTATTATATATTTTGAGAAACTTACAGACCAAATTATAAATAAAAATTAGTATAAATACATAAATCTAACAAAAATAATATTATTAATAAAATAGTAACATTTGAACAACTAATTAAACAATTTACATTTAACATACAAAAAACAGTTTAATAAAAATGCTAATTTTGGAAATTAGAATTAAATTCAATATATTTTTATGAAAGCACAGTTAAAGAATACCCTTCATCTATAATTTACAAAATTGTTATTTTAAATTAATATACCCAAACATCTTTATTACAACGTATTTACTTATTAATTATTTTATAATATCATACTTATAATCAAATTAATTTAATAAATATCTCATAGCCTTAGTTAGTATTAAAATATTTGTACAAACTACCGATTTAAGAGCAATATAATTTTTAACAATAATTAAATCAAGATTTAATATAATATACTCTTCAATATTTATGATTAGTGACAGAATTTTAACAGAATAATTAAATATTATAATATCGCGGATTTAAAATAATGATTTAACCTCAGCTATAGAAATAATGTGATAGATATAGTAACAGTTTACCTGAGGATAGAACAAACGTCCCATAGGGTAAAACATCAAGTTCAATAATAATGTACTGTAAATTATCTGAAAAACTCTGAATAAAGAATCAGACTTTTGCGAGAACGGATTTTTTGTAGTAAAGAATCGAGTTCAAGAATAATAAACATTATAGAATCTCTTAAAACATTGGAATAAAAAACCAATCCTGCAAGAATTGTACGAGTGATATTGAGTGTTACGCCCCTGGATAAATCAGGGAATCGACGGCAGCACCACCTAACGAGGACTACCAAATATTAGATGAAGAAACTGGTCTCTTCATCCCAGCGCCACCTCTGGCCACAGCCGAATTATTACCACCGGCTTTGTACCGGCCACGGGTACCCGGAGTAAAGAGCCGTCGTCCTCCGCCAACATACCGACGTCGGTAACAAAGGGGTTCCCTGCCGTACCCGCAGGCACAGAACAGCCAGCGGAGCACACCACGCGATAGCGAGGGTTCGCCTCGACGCCGTGGGTAAATGAGTTCACGGGACTTTTGCGCCGGGTATCCAATCTTGAGCTCCGAAGTAACCCGCGACGGACATCGCGTCAGCCGCCGTGGTTCCCACGACAACCATCCTTCTCGCTCCGATGCGATGACTTTGAAACATCCGGCCATGGGAAGAATTGTTATTGAAACTAAAATGTGTCATTCGATACCGCAAATTGACATTTACGGTGCAGAGTGCAATGTAGGACAGGCAGAATAGTCGCAGAATAGTCCCCGCAATAGTTTATGACTTTAACAACAGAAATGCGTACTGAAATGGCCAGAAAATAGTGGATGAACAGTGTGTATTTATATGGAAGGCTACGTGTCAACGACGGGAAGGACACGGAGGGTAAATGTGGTATTAATAGTGCAGGTGAGTGCCATTCACATTGAGAATAAATTGTAAAATGGCCCTGTAAAGTGTGAAAACATATCTGACGGCGTGGCAGCATAACCTGATCCAAGGTGGAGGAAATAGTTTGTCTTCCGGGGCAGGGCAAAATTTCTCCTAAAATCGTCCTTGACCTGTTTCTACCTCATTGAAAAGAAAATAAGGAACGCGACTGAAAGGTAAGTATTGCAAGAATGAGTTTGTTTCAGGTTATTTTATAAAATTGGTACGCTATTGTTACAAGCAAAGAGACTTGTGGTTAATAAATGTAAATATTTTTATTTCAGAAGTTATGCTGTATCAACACTGCATTAGATATTAGATACTTTACAGTTCTATGGAACTGGAGCCTTGGAAGTTGTGATCTGTGATTTTTGTGGCATTTGTAACTTTATCGTGGGCTGGATTATGAACAAGTTTATAGAAGCAATAACATCTACATACACAACAGATCCACTGTCCTAATTGAAATCACAGTCTACAGGACAGAAAAGAAAGCTGTGTGCAGGATTAAGCACACTCAGGGTGGATGCAGTAGGAAACAGCAGGAACCAAATGTTTGTTGTAAAGGAATGAATCTGTGTGGAACGAGAGGAAACTGACTGATTGTTGTTAAATTTCAAGGATATCCTTGATATCCATTCAAACCAGCCCTTTTCAGGGCCACAAAGGGAATCCAAACGTTGACAACTCTCCTTCAATAAAAGTTCCTATATACACAAGTATGATTATTTCTGTATGGATTGTATGTAAGTACGTTATTGTTAGAGTTAGATGGCTACAAGCGGAATGACTGACTAGGTTTCTATATAGAAGAGGGACCAAGGGAAATGAGAAAATGCGCAAATGAGGTAGAAATGTGCCAAAATATAAGAAAGTTGTGTAAATCTAGAAACCAAACAATTTCAGAATTCAGATTAAACTAAATGTTATGTAAAGATGTTCGATACTCTTGAAAGAATCCATTTTGTAGTGTTAAGAATTGATTTGTAGAAAAATCGTGAATGGTATTTAGCACTCCGATTGATTCGCTGCTATGCCACATAACCGATTTCGTAGGTTAAAGAATCCTTCCATAGAACAAGCGTGAATAATAAATAGCGCTACTGGTTTGTTGTTACGTCGAAGAATCGATTTTTTAGGTGAAGCAATTGATTCACAGAAACATCGTGAATTTTAACATACCTATATAACACTTAATGAAATCTGAAATTGCTTGGTTTCTCGACTTACACAACTTTCATAAATACAGGCCCATTTTCTCATTTCCCTTGGTCACTCTTCCATATACAAACTTAGTCAGTCTTTCCGCTTGTAGCCATCTAACTCTGAGAATAACGTACCTTCATCCAAGCCATACAAAAATAATCATACTCATTTATATAAGAAATTTTATTGAATGAGAGTTGTCAACGTTTGGATTCACTTTGTGGCCCTGAAAAGGGCTAGTTTGAATGGATATCAAGGATATCCTTGAAATTTAACAACAATCAGTCGCTTGCCTCTCGTTCCACACAGATTCATTCTTTTAAAACAAACATTTGGTTGCTGCTGTTTCCTACCGCATCCACCCTGAGTGTGCTTAATCCTGTACACAGCTTTCTTTTCTGTCCTGTAGACTGTGATTTCAATTAGGACAGTGGATCTGTTATGTATGTAGATGTTATTGCTTCTATAAACTTGTTCATAATCCAGCCCACGATAAAGTTACAAATGCCACAAAAATCACAGATCACAACTTCCAAGGCTCCAGTTCCATAGAACTGTAAAGTATCTAATAGCTAATGCAGTGTTGATACAGCATAACTTCTGAAATAAAAATATTTACATTTATTAACCACAAGTTTCTTTGCTTGTAACAATAGCGTACCAATTTTATAAAATAACCTGAAACAAACTAATTCTTGCAATACTTACCTTTCAGTCGCGTTCCTTATTTTCTTTTCAATGAGGTAGAAACAGGTCAAGGACGATTTTAGGGGAAATTTCACCCTGCTCCGAACGGCAAAAGATTTTCTCTAACTTGGATCAGGTTATGCTGCCACGCCGTCACATATGTTTTCACACTTTACAGGGGCATTTTACAATTTAATCTCAATATGAATGGCACTCATCTGCACTATTAATGCCACATTTACCGTCCGTGTCTGTCCCGGCGTTGACACGTAGCCTTCGATATAAATACACACTGTCCATCCACTATTTTCTGGCCATTTCAGTACGCATTGCCACAAACCATTGCAGGGAGCAGGGACTATTCCGCGGCTTTCTGCCTGTCCTACATTGCACTATGCACCGGAAATATCAATTTTTGCTTGTCAATATCTCTCGTAGATTCTTGCAGGATGGATTTTTTATTTCGATGTTTTAACAGGATCTACAGTATCTATCATTCCTGAAATCGATTCTTTACTAAGAAAATATCTATTGCTGCGAAAAACTGATTCGAGCGCATGTAATGCATAAACACACAATAAAATACTCACGTTGACCTATTTATGTACATAATCTTATATCAATTATAAGCATAACAGCAGGTACATTTTGGAGATAGGTAAAATAGAAAAGTACGTAAAAACACCAAAAAATATATTACATACTAAGCAAAACCACCCGCGGCGACTGGACTCGAACCATCAATCGTACACTTAGCAATATAAGACCGTACCATATATTATTCACTCTGCTAACACACTAACAATGTGATACATGCTACCTTTATTATAGGATACTTAAACGTATATTGCAAAATAAAATATACCCCATATTGATTAGGAATATGGCAGGAGTCTTACCGTAATATTGCCACATGAAGGACAAATACGCAATATTACGGCAACATTGCAATGAAATATTAGTGTTGTAGGAAGGTTTCGTGTAATTCGCAAAGGAATAAAGGAGTCCAATTCAAAGGAACAGAAGCAATATATTTTTCGCATTAGATACAACGAGGCTTACAGGCAGATCTGAAGTTACTCCTTTTGTTAACTCAGTGGGCTAGCAACGAACTATTGACAACTGCGTTTTACAAGGCCGACTGTCCCTGTTGAGTTTCCGGCTTTTTCTAAAACCCTACTTCCCAATAGGACTCAAGATTTTCGCAGCTCGGTTTTCTCTTTCGCATAATCTCGCGTTTTCTTGAAACTTCTCGAGGCTTCTGGAAGATTCTGGAAACTTCTCGAGGCTTCTGGAAGATTCTGGAAACTTCTCGAGGCTTCTGGAAGATTCTGGAACTTTCGCGAGGCTTCTGGAAGATTCTGGAACTTTCGCGAGGCTTCTGGAAGATTCTGGAACTTTCGCGAGGCTTCGCTCGCGGTGTCGCAGGACATTGACCTCGCGTCAATCGGATGTTTTGGTAGGTCAGATGGAAAAATTTTACGGCTTGATCGCTCCATGTATCGTCTCGTTACAGTCTAATATTTATTTTTAATTTTTCTGTTCTAATTTCTTAATAACTGAAATAACGATTATAAGGTTCAGGTGAGAATAAGAAGTAATTTAATTTAGGCCGGAACATATATGTTTTTAGCCTTCAAGGAGATGTTGTTTCGAGGTGACTGGAATTTCATGATATCGACTTCGTTATATTATTTACACACCCTCTATATAACGAAAATTTCAAAGCGCGAGTCAGGAGGATTTGGACATACATAAGAAAATCGCAGAAGTTCTTGAAATTTTTATGGATGATGCATATTAATGTAATAAAAGGAGCATACCGAATTTCAGGAATCCTTACTACGTAGTTTAGAAGCCAATAATTTAATAATTTAACACGTTCCCTAATGAATCGCAATTAAAGCTCACCGAACAGAAAGGAATATTGCATTAATATTGTAGGAACATTACACGGAATACACTCTACATATTATTTACATTTGTAAATACGTATGTACACATTTTCACCATTTGGCATTAACTTTTGACCAGATTGTCTGTCCGATTCCTCCTTAAGAATAGCTATCATTTATTGACAATATCACATTAAAAACAATTTTCTGTCAGGCTGTTATCCAGTAACGTAGTATCTAATGTGAATGAGCCGCTGTGGCTACGGATATCCTGGGTTCCCCGGGGTCGATTTCCTATGGCCCAAATTATTTTTAGTTCCGTTTTTCTAATAATCCATAGATTTTGGTGCTTTCAGGACGATCTCTCTAATTTTTCAAGTACTGTTTTGCTCAAAACCCATGTGCTCTGGAAATCGCAGCATCATATGTAGTGTGTGTATTCCGTGTAATATTCCTGCAATATTCCCATAAGTTACGACGAGGCGGACATAGGAATATTACAGCTATGTTGCTGCAATACTCCGACAATGTCACCTGCAAGGTTTAGCATTGAAAAATAACGTTTATGGAATATTCCAGCAATATTCCTTGCTGTCCCGGTTATTATGTTTTTATATATCCCAAAATGGATATTTATAGTAAAGAATGGAGTTCAAGAGTAATAAATATTGTAGAATCTCATAAAACATCGGAATAAAAAATCAATTCTGCGGGAATCTACAAGAGATTGACAAGCAAAAATTGATATTTACGGTGAAGAGTGCACTGTAGGACAGGCAGAATAGCCGCAGAATAGTCCCTGTAATAGTTTGTGACTTTAAGAACAGAAATGCGTACTGAAATGGCCAGAAAGTAGTGGATGGACAGTGTATTTACATCGAAGGCTACGCGTCAACGACGGGACGGACACGGATGGTAAATGTGGTATTAATAGTGCAGATGAGTGCCATTCATATTGAGAATAAATTGTAAAATGGCCCTGTAAAGTGTGAAAACGTATGTGACCGCGTGGCACTCGTGGCAGCATAACCTCATTCAAAGTGGAGGAAATCGTTTGCCGTTCGGGGCAGGGCGAAATTTCTCCTAAAATCAACCTTGAGATGTTTCTAACTCATTGAAAAGAAAATAAGGAGCGCGACTGAAAGGTAAATATTGATCGAATTAGTTTGTTTTCAGGTTATTTTATAAAATTGGTATGCTATTGTTACAAGTAAAGAGACTCGTTATTACTAAATATATTTTCTTTTTTCAGAAATTATGCTGTATCAACCCTTCATTAGTTATTAGTTACTCTACAGTTCTCAGCATACGCACCGTCTGAAATTGCGGTCTCTGATTTTTATGCTATTTGACATCATATAATGACCTGAATTACAAAGAAGGTTACAGAAGTAATAACATCTCTACGTACGCAATATATCAGTTGGCTTAATTGCAGTGGGAGTCTACAGGACACAAAAGAATACTGTATGCAGGTCTAATCAAATGCAAAGTTGTTGCGGTGGCGAATGGCAGGAGCCAAATGCTTGTTTTAAGATAATGGATCTGAATGAAACGTGAGACAAATGATTAATTGTTTCACATTAATTTTCAAGGATCTCTTTGATATCCACTGAAACCAGCCCTTTTCAGGGCCACAACGTGATTCGAAATGTTCACAACTCTCGTTCAATAAACCTTCTTAAATACACAAGTATGATTATTTCTATGGCTTCTATGAAAGTACATTCTTTTCAGGGATAGATGACTACCAACAGAATTACTGAGTAGGTTTCCGTACAAAAGAGAGACCCGGGGCAATGAGGTAAGGGGCAAATGATTTAGGAATGTGCCAGTATTTAAGTAAGATTTGTAAGTCGAGAAGCCAAACAGTTTGAGATGGCAGATTGATTTGTTCTATAACCTATCATAAAGCAATACAATACATATATTCCATACACAAAATATTAGCAGCTAACTGTAGATAGAACAATTTATCACCAGAGCATGTAAATAATAATTAAAAAAATATTAATTTCATAAAATATAATCAGCCTTTTGCGGGGGGCGAACCGACGGCAAAAATCCCTTGATTCCGCCAGTCGCATACCTTCTCCACTACACTAGCTGTGATGTTTAAAAGAAACTTTAATACTGTAGATGCTGCGGGCCATATGCACTTGCAAATAATTGAATTAACTTACAAGGAGCCTGACACAATGTGTAATCCTGGATTTGAGCAATTTTTATAGCAGGATAAAATGGTCAAAAGTTCCCTATGGTTTACAGTAGCGAGATGCTGGCACGACTGCTCCATTTTTTTCATATTTTTGACACTGGGACGCCATGTTCCAAACAATTAAGAACTAATATTTTCAAGGTATTTCGTGCGAAATCTTGGTGAATACTATAAATTCTTGCTTTCCCTTTATAGCGTTTCAATACTGAAAGTTGTAACGATATATATCTAAATATTAAAGAAATTCTTAACATCGGCAATGGCGTAGTAGGAACGTTTCCGTCTGTCGAACCGATGGAAACTTTTTCTTCGCAGTTTCGAACCCAGCAATGGATATGTTTTTTTTTACAGGATAATTTTTTTTTAATTATTCGGCCATAAACGATATTAATTTAAAAATATTTTAGTACTTACAAGGGGTAGTTTTTAATATTTTGTCAGCGGAATAGATGTGATCTTGGTATACGATAGATATGGACAAAATATATATTTCACGTTATGGCAAAGATGGCATATATGCTCGGATAGGTACAGAATTATTTAGCTTCTTTTGTGCAGCTGATGTATACGTATCTTTAATTTAAAAATAGTTATCACCAATAGCCGGCACAAGTGACGAGAACTAAAACTGTAAGAGGCATACTCATCATGACAGTAATGATTAAAGGTTTTCTTAAAATAAAGATACGAATTCTGCGAGTACATGTGCCATCTTTGCCATTACGTGAAATATATATTTTGTCCATATCTATCATATACCAATACGACACATCTATTCCGCTGACAAAATATTAAAACATATCCGTAGTAAGTACTAAAATATATATTTTTTTAGATTTTATCGTTTATTCCGTGTGATAAATAATTAAAAAAAATTATCCTATGAAAAAAAATTGAACCATTGCTGGGCTCGAAATTACGAAGAAAAAGTCTCCAGCGGTTCCGCAGTCGGAAACCTTACTAGTACGCTAGCGACGATGTTAAAATCTTCTTTAATATTTGTACATATATATTCCCATAACTTTGAGTTAATTAAAATAACTTAATTTCCTTTATTGATAGACCACTCTACCAAACGCAGGGTATTAAAAATTCCATAATTCACTCATTGTATAAATGAAAAGCAAGAATTTATAGTATTCACCAATATTTCGCATGAAATACCTTGAAAATATGGGTTTTCAATTTATTTGAACATGGCACCCCAGAGGTAAAAATATGAAAAAAATGGAGCATATTAGTCGTGCCCGCGTCTAGCTACTGTAAAAAGGAAAATCTAGTCACTCGAAAACATCAACCCAAAACATGCATTTTTCGTCATTTTTTGTTTTTGATTTTTCACACTTAGGATTAACTTGAAAAAATCTGAGAAAAAATCACAACCATAAAGATCCGTGTCTGCAATGTTCTAGATTTTTTCAGAATTTTTCCAATAATTTAATAGGAAAAATGTAGGAAAAAACGATATTTTGAATTTACCCCGTAACTACCCTCCCGATCGAGGTAGAAGGTTGGAACTTGGTACACAACGGTTTTTTTTGGTAAGCTATCGACCGGTGCTCTGCGATGTAACATCGGTTCAAGGGCACTTTTGACCATTTTATCCTGCTATACCATTTTTCAAATCCAAGATTACACATTGTGACAGGCTCCTTGTAAGTTAATTCAATTATTTGCAAGTGCATATGCCGTGCATCTACCAAAGTATTAAAATTGTTTCCAAATATCACAGCTAGTGTAGTGGACAAGGAATGCGACCGGCGTAATCAAGGCTTCTTTGCCGTCGTTTCGCGCCCCTCAAAAGGTTAATTATTTTTTTTTTAAATTATTACTTTTTTAATTATTATTTACATGCTCTGGTCACAAATTGTTCTATCTACGGGTAACTGCTAATATTTTGTGCATGGAATATATATATTGTATTGATTTATGATAGGTTATAGAACAAATCAATCTGCCATCTCAAACTGTTTGGCTTCTCGACTTACACATCTTACTTAAACACTGGCACATTACAAAATCATTTGCCCATTACCTCATTGCCCTGGGTCTCTCTTTTGTATGGAAACCTACTCAGTAATTCCGTTGGTAGTCATCTATCCCTGAAAAGAATGTACTTTCATAGAAGCCATAGAAATAATCATACTTGTGTATTTAGGAAAGTTTATTGAACGAGAGTTGTGAACATTTGGATTCACGTTGTGGCCCTGAAAAGGGCTGGTTTAAATGGATATCAAAGAGATCCTTGAAAATTAATGCGAAGCGACTAATCATTTGTCTCACGTTTCATGCAGATCCATTATCTTAAAACAAACATTTGCATGGCTCCTGCCATTCGCCACCGCAACAACTTTGCATTTGATTAGACCTGCATACAGTATTCTTTTGTGTCCTGTAGACTCCCACTGCAATTAAGCCAACTGATATATTGCGTACGTAGAGATGTTATTACTTCTGTAACCTTCTTTATAATTCAGCTCATGCTGTTTGCGTTTGCTGAGAACCGTAAAGTAACTAATAACCAATGAAGGGTTGATACAGCATAATTTCTGAAATAAAAATATATTTAGTAATAACGAGTCTCTTTACTTGTAACAATAGCATACTGATTTTATAAAATAACCTGAAAACAAACTAATTCGATCAATATTTACCTTTCAGTCGCGCTCCTTATTTTCTTTTCAATGAGTTACAAACATCTCAAGGATGATTTTAAGAGAAATTTCGCCCTGCCCCGAACGGCAAACGATTTCCTCCACCTTGGATGAGGTTCTGCTGCCAGGAGTGCCACGCCGTCACATATGTTTTCACGCTTTACAAAGCCATTTTACAATTTATTCTCAATATGAATGGCAGTCATCTGCACTATTAATGCCACATTTACCGTCCGTGTCCGTCCCGTCGTTGACACGTAACCACACGTAACCTTCGATATAAATACCATTGTGCTATAGAATATCTGGAATGCGCACGGCCACGGCCGTATGTAGAGCTGCAGTCGAGCCGCGCCGAGAGAGATAGAAGATATTTTGGTATTCTGTCCTTTGTTACCTGTACCCTGTACTACCCTTTCAATAATGTTGTGTACGCCATTAAAATATACGGAACTGAAATATCTTTGCTGTACTATCCTTTTGTTGCTTCTACGACAAAAGGGTTTATGGTAAGTCGTAATAAAAATAGGATGTGTTTGAAGAAAAACTGTTCCCATTCAAGAAATATAGACTATACATATTTCATAATTTGCAATTTGTATACAGAGAGATAATTCTAAATGTCTACATCAATCAGAAGTGTATTACAATTTGTGACTGTGGCAATAGCATGTGAAACTTGTTAATTACCAGTATATGTATTATTCTATTCCTAAAATGTTAATGGGTGAACCTGAACGAGGAAACAGTACTTACAAACGCATAAAAAACTTAAAAAAAAGCAACACCGACTTCAAAAATCAAACATTATTTTATGTTTTTCAGTGCATTTTTGAAGTCTGTTAAAAAGGATACTTTCTCAAACAAAATTAATAATATCAATGAAAATTATTGTAATATTTATTTTATTTATTGTCTATGTCTATTTGGAAAAAACAACAAATGAGCAATTATATTTTTACATCCAATGAACAATTCCCAAAGGAAAGCAATTTCAATATGTATTAACAATTAACCTTCACTACCTCTAAAACAAAAAATCATGTGTAATTTTAATGCGTTTGATAATATTTTTTACTTTGTTTTGTGATCATATACATTAATTTCTGTGACATACTGACATCACCTACTGAAATATCTAAACAGAAGAGAGCAACTCTTTTCAAACCGGTCATATCTAGTCAAATCTCTGTGGAACTTACGTCGAAAGGCGCAAATCGACTGTATGTCCCAAAGGTCTAGTGGTAAGAGTGAGACAGTATACCAAAATGTCTTTCTTCTCTCTCTAACAGCGAGGCGCAGCTGTTCCTGCATCCGTGCGCATTCCAGGTAGTATATAGTTCAATGGTAAATACACACTGTCCATCCACTACTTTCTGGCCATTTCAGTACCCATTTCGGTTCTTAAAGTCACAAACTATTACAGAGACTATTCTGCGGCTATTCTGCCTGTCCTACATTGCACTCTGCACCGTAAATGTCAATTTTTGCTTGTCAATCTTTTGTAGATTCTCGCAGAATTGATTTTTTATTCCGATGTTTTATGAGATTCTACAATATTTATTATTCTTGAACTCCATCCTTTACTATAAATATCCATTTTTGCGGTGGACCGATTCGAGTGCGGGTAAAACATAAACACATAATAACCGGGACAGCAAGGAATATTGCTGGAATGTTGCATATACGTTATTTTCCGATGCTAAACCTTGCAGGTGACATTGTCGGAGTATTGCAGGAACATAGCTGCAATATTCCTATGTCCGCCTCGTCGTAACTTGCGGGAATATTGCAGGAATATTACACGGAATATACACACTACATTATATATGATGCTGGGATTTCCAGACCACATGGGTTTTCAGCAAAATAGTATTTGAAAAATTAGAGAGATCATCCTGAAAGCACCAAAATCTATGGACTATTATTTGTTTGCTTCAATTTCAGCAGCAATTGTATGCTCTGATTATATTGACTGCTCCATCGGTCAGTGTAATTGGAATTCACGCTAGTCCCACCATTTTTATTAAAACTGGAAGAAAGGGTCCCAAAATAGACGCCCAAAACCTGTCTCGCCCAATTCTACTATTATTTAACATCTTTGTTAGTTGATATTGCAAAAACGATTCCTACCAATTTATGCAGAAATGTCTGCTAAATTTTTTGCGACTAATACAATCTGACTATCTTTTACAGTTTAAACAGAATTGTTGTTCAAAGTTGAAAAAAGTTTTTTTTTTTCAAATTACATTTTTTCAAAAACTGAGGGTGCTGGAACGGAACGGATTTCAGATTCGGGTTTAGAGCATCGAAATCTATAAGAATCACCTAACAGATATTACGGAATAAAATACATGTTGGACAGTGTTATCAGTGGCTGCAATGTTTAATCCAGTATATTTTGCTCAAAACCCATCTGGCCTAAGAAATCACAGCATCATATGTAGTGTGTATTCCGTGTAATGTTCCTACAATATTCATGCAACATTCCTTTCTGCTCGGCGAACTGTAATTGCGATTTCTCCCTAAGAGAACGTGTTAAATTATTAAATTATTGTCTTCTAACTTACGTAGTATAGATTTCTGAAATTTGGTATGCTCCTTTTATTACATTAAAATGCATCATCCATACAAATTTCAAGAACTTCTGCGATTTTCTTATGTATGTCCAAATCCTCCTTACTCGCGCTTTGAAATTTTCGTTATATAGAGGGTGTGTAAATAATATAATGAAGTCGATATCGTGAAATTCCATTCACCTCGAAACAACATCTCCTTCAAGGCTAAAAACATATATGTTCCGGCCTAAATTAAATTACTTCTTATTCTCACCTGAACCATATAATCGTTATTTCAGTTATTAAGAAATTAGAATAGATAAATGAAAAATAAATATTAGACTGTAACGAGACGATACATGGAGCGATCAAGCCGTAAAATTTTTCCATCTGACCGACCATAACATCTGATTGACGCGAGGTCAATGCCCCGCGGCACCGCGAGCGAAGCCTCGCGAGAGTTCCAGAATCTTCCAGAAGCCTCGCGAAAGTTCCAGAATCTTCCAGAAGCCTCGCGAAAGTTCCAGAATCTTCCAGAAGCCTGGCGAAAGTTCCAGAATCTTCCAGAAGCCTCGCGAAAGTTCCAGAATCTTCCAGAAGCCTCGAGAAGTTTCCAGAATCTTCCAGAAGCCTCGAGAAGTTTCAAGAAAACGCGAGATTATGCGAAAGAGAAAACCGAGCTGCGAAAATCTTGAGTCCTATTGGGAAGTAGGGTTTTAGAAAAAGCCGGAAACTCAACAGGGACAGTCGGCCTTGTAAAACGCAGTTGTCAATAGTTCGTTGCTAGCCCACTGAGTTAACAAAAGGAGTAACTTCAGATCTGCCTGTAAGCCTCGTTGTATCTAATGCGAAAAATATATTGCTTCTGTTCCTTAGAATTTGATTCCTTTATTCCTTTGCGAATTACACGAAACCTTCCTACAACACTAATATTTCATTGCAATGTTGCCGTAATATTGCGTATTTGTCCTTCATATGGCAATATTACGGTAAGACTCCTGCCATATTCCTAATAAATATGGGGTATATTTTATTTTGCAATATCCGTTTAAGTATCCTATAATAAAGGTAGCATGTATCACATTGTTAGTGTGTTAGCGGAGTGACTAATATATGGTACGGTCTTATATTGCTAAGTGTACGATTGATGGTTCGAGTCCAGTCGCCGCGGGTGGTTTTGCTTAGTATGTAATATATTTTTTGCTGTTTTTACGTACTTTTCTATTTTACCTATCTCCAAAATGTACCTGCTGTTATGCTTATAATTGATATAAGATTATGTGCATAAATAGGTCAACGTGGGTATTTTATTGTGTGTTTATGCATTACATGCGCTCGAATCAGTTTTTCGCAGCAATAGATATTTTCTTAGTAAAGAATCGATTTCAGGAATGATAGATACTGTAAATCCTGTTAAAACATCGAAATAAAAAATCCATCCTGCAAGAATCTACGAGAGATATTGACAAGCAAAAATTGATATTTCCGGTGCATAGTGCAATGTAGGACAGGCAGAAAGCCGCGGAATAGTCCCTGCTCCCTGCAATGGTTTATGGCAATGCGTACTGAAATGGCCAGAAAATAGTGGATGGACGGTATGTATTTATATCGAAGGCTACGTATCAACGCCGGGACGGACACGGACGGTAAATGTGGCATTAATAGAGCAGATGAGTGCCATTCATATTGAGAATAAATTGTAAAATGGCCCTGTAAAGTGTGAAAACATATGTGACGGCGTGGCAGCATAACCTGATCCAAGTTGGAGAAAATCATTTGTCGTTCGAGGCAGGGCGAAATTTCTCCTAAAATCATCCTTGAGATATCTCTAACTTATCGAAACGAGCATAAGGAGTACGTTGAAAGGTAATTTTAGAACAAATTAGTTAATTTTCACGTTACTTTCTAAAATGGGTACGCCATTGTTACTAGCAAAGAGACTTGCGGTTAATAAATGTAAATATTTTTATTTTAGAAGTTGTGCTGTATCAACACTGCATTAGCTATTAGATACTTTAAAGTTCTATGCAATTGGAGCCTTGGAAGTTGCGATCTGTGATTTTTGTGACATTTGCAACTTTTTCATGGGCTGGATTATTAACAAGTTTATAGAAGCAATAACGTCTATGTCCACAACATATCCACTGCCCTAATTGAAATCGGCATCTAGAGGACACAAAAGAAAGCTGTGTGCAGGACTAAGCACAGTCAAGGATGGATGCGGTAGAAAAAAGCAGGAACCAAATGTTTGTTTTAAAAGAATGAATCTGTGTGGAACGACAGGAAAGCGACTGATTGTTGTTAAATTTCAAGGATATCCTTGATATCCATTCAAACCAGCCCTTTTCAGGGCTACAAAGTGAATCAAAACGTTGACAACTCCCTTTCAATAAAATTTCTTATATAAAGGAGTATGATTATTTCTGTATGGCTTGTATGTAAGTACGTTATTGTCAGGGTTACATGGCTACAAGTGGAATGACTGACTAGGTTTGTATATAGAAGAGGGACCAAGGGAAATGAGAAAATGAGCAAATGAGGTAGGTATGTGCCAGAATATATGAAATTTGTGTAAATCTAGAAACCAAACAATTTCAGAATTCAGATTAAATTAAATGTTATGTAGAGAGGTTCGATTCTCTTGAAAGAATCGATTTTGTAGGGTTATGAAGTGATTCGTAGAAAAATCGTGAATGATATTTAGCACTCCGATTGATTGGCTGCTACGCCGCACAATCGATTTGGTAGGTTAAAGAATCCTTTCATAGAAATATCGTTAATAATAAATAGCACTACTAGTTTGTTGTTATGTCGAAAACTAGATTTTTTAGGTGAAGCAATTAATTCACAGAAACATCGTTAATTTTAACATACCTATATAACACTTAATGAAATCTGAAATTGCTTTGTTTCTGGACTTACACAACTTTCATAAATACTGGCCCATTTTCTTATTTCCCTCGGTAGCTCTTCTATATACAAACCTAGTCAGTCATTCCGCTTGTAGCTATCTAACTCTGACAATAACGTACCACAGTGATAGAAGTTTTGGCATAAAACACAGAATGTAATGACGAGAGTGGTGGAAGCCTCAGCATGTTAAATACCTGCTGAGGCTTCCCCCATTCTCGTCAGCACATTCGGTGTTTTATGCCAAGACTTCTATCACTGACATACCTTCATCCAAGTCATACAGAAATAATCATACTCCTTTATATAAGAAATTTTATTGAAGGAGAGTTGTCAACGTTTGGATTCACTTTGTGGCCCTGAAAAGGGCTGGTTTGAATGGATATCAAGGATATCCTTGAAATTTAGCAACAATCAGTCACTTTCCTCTCTTTCCACACAGATTCATTCTTTTAAAACAAACATTTGGTTCCTGCTGTTTCCTACCGCATCCATCCTGAGTGTGCTTAGTCCTGCACACAGCTTTCTTTTGTGTCCTCTAGATGCCGATTTCAATTAGGGCAGTCGATATGCTGTGGATATAGACGTTATTGCTTCTATAAACTTGTTAATAATCCAGCCCATGAAAAAGTTGCAAGTGTCACAAAAATCACAGATCACAACTTCCAAGGCTCCAGTTGCATAAAACTTTAAAGTATCTAATAGCTAATGCAGTCTTGATACAGCACAACTTCTGAAATAAAAATATTTACATTTATTAACCGCAAGTCTCTTTGCTAGTAACAATAGCGTACCCATTTTAGAAAGTAACGTGAAAACTAACTAATTTGTTCTAAATTTACCTTTCAACGTACTCCTTATGTTCGTTTCGATAAGTTAGAGACATCTCAAGGATGATTTTAGGAGAAATTTCGCCCTGCCCCAAACGACAAATGATTTTCTCCAACTTGGATCAGGTTATGCTGCCACGCCGTCACATATGTTTTCACACTTTACAGGGGCATTTTACAATTTATTGTCAATAGGAATGGCACTCATCTGCACTATTAATGCCGCGTCCGTGTCCGTCCCGGCGTTGATACGTAGCCTTCGATATAAATACACACCGTCCATCCACTATTTTCTGGCCATTTCAATACGCATTGCCACAAACCATTGCAGGGAGCAGGGACTATTCTGCGGCTTTCTGCCTGTCCTACATTGCACTATGCACCGTAAATATCAATTTTTGCTTGTCAATATCTATCGTAGATTCTTGCAGGGTGGATCTTTTATTTCGATGTTTTAACAGGATCTACATTCCTGAAATCGATTCTTTACTAAGAAAATATCTATTGCTGCGAAAAACTGATTTGAGCGCATGTAATGCATAAACACACAATAAAATGCCCACGTTGACCTATTTATGTACATAATCTTATATCAATTACAAGCATAACAGCAGGTACATTTTGGAGATAGGTAAAATAGAAAAGTGCGCAAAAACAGGAAAAAATATATTACATACAAAGAAAAACCAACCCTGCTGGACTCGAACAATCAATCATACAATTCAATAGGGGTCAAGATTTTCGCAGCTCGGTTTTCTCTCTCGCATAATCTCGCGTTTTCTGGAAACTTCTCGAGGCTTCTGGAAGATTCTGGAAGATTCTGGAACTTTCGCGATGCTTCTGGAAGATTCTGGGACTTTCGCGAGGCTTCGCTCGCGGTGCCGCGGGGCATTGACCACGCTTCAAACAGATGTTATGGTTGGTCAGATGGAAAAATTTTACGGCTTGATCGCTCCATGTATCCTCTCGTTACAGTCTAATATTTATTTTTCATTTATCTATTCTAATTTCTTAATAACTGAAATAACGATTACACTGGACAACACGAAAATTGCTTCCTGGCATCTATCAGCTAATTCTGATAGATTTTGACGCCCTGAAAACGAATCTGAAATCCGTTTTTGTTTATTAGGTCTAGTTTTCGAGAAATCGAATTTAAAAAAAAAATGCGTTTTTTGCACTTTGACCCATATTTACATCGGAAATATATAAGTGAGACAATTTCCTTTTATCGGAAAAAATTCTGCAGACTTTCCAGAATAAAATAGTATATAATAATTGTGGAATATGTACTTGCAAATATGTGTAAACATTGATTAAAGTTGGCGAGACACGTTTTTCACGCCTATTTTGAGGGACTCTTTTCGTTTTTCTGTCGAAATTATGCTTCTGACGTGGATTTCAACTACTCGAACAATCAATCATACAATTCAATAGGGGTCAAGATTTTCGCAGCTCGGTTTTCTCTCTCGCATAATCTCGCGTTTTCTGGAAACTTTTCGAGGCTTCTGGAAGAATCTGGAACTTTCGCGAGGCTTCTGGAAGATTCTGGGACTTTCGCGAGGCTTCGCTCGCGGTGCCGCGGGGCATTGACCACGCGTCAAACAGATGTTATGGTCGGTCAGATGGAAAAATTTTAGAGCAGACATTTTTCTTTGGGAAGAGCAGCGATAGAGCAGACATTTTTCTTTGGGAAACCATTACAATCGCACTCAGAACTGATTCCAGTTTCGCACGGGAAAAGGGAAAAGAAGTCCGTGTCACGCAGTGTCAGCAGGGGTTTTCCGGCCCTACTGTATGTAGCGTGCTCCACACCTGAGTATCTCCGCCGAGCAGCGAGCAGTCACATGCGCGTCAAATAATCGATGGCGGAGAACCCCTGCTGAAACTGCGTGATACGGACTCCTATTCCCTTTTCCCGTGCGAAACTGGAATCAGTTTCGAGTGCGATAATGGTTTCCCAAAGAAAAATGTCTGTTCTATCGCGTAGAGTAGTTGAAATCCACGCCAGAAGCATAATTTCGACAGAAAAACGAAAAGAGTCCCTCAAAATAGGCGTGAAAAACGTGTCTCGCCAACTTTAATCAATGTTTACACATATTTGCAAGTACATATTCCACAATTATTATATACTATTTTATTCTGGAAAGTCTGCAGAATTTTTTCCGATAAAAGGAAATTGTCTCACTTATATATTTCCGACGTAAATATGGGTCAAAGTGCAAAAAACGCATTTTTTTTTTAAATTCGATTTCTCGAAAACTAGACCTAATAAACAAAAACGGATTTCAGATTCGTTTTCAGCGCGTCAAAATCTATCAGAATTAACTAATAGATGCCAGGAAGCAATTTTCGTGTTGTCCAGTGTAATCGTTATTTCAGTTATTAAGAAATTAGAATAGATAAATGAAAAATAAATATTAGACTGTAACGAGAGGATACATGGAGCGATCAAGCCGTAAAATTTTTCCATCTGACCGACCATAACATCTGATTGACGCGTGGTCAATGCCCCGCGGCACCGCGAGCGAAGCCTCGCGAAAGTCCCAGAATCTTCCAGAAGCCTCGCGAAAGTTCCAGAATCTTCCAGAATCTTCCAGAAGCCTCGAGAAGTTTCCAGAAAATGCGAGATTATGCGAGAGAGAAAACCGAGCTGCGAAAATCTTGACCCCTATTGAATTGTATGATTGATTGTTCGAGTCCAGCAGGGTTGTATTTTCTTTGTATGTAATATATTTTCTCCTGTTTTTGCGCACTTTTCTATTTTACCTATCTCCAAAATGTACCTGCTGTTATGCTTATAATTGATATAAGATTATGTACATAAATAGGTCAACGTGGGTATTTTATTGTGTGTTTATGCATTACATGCGCTCAAATCAGTTTTTCGCGGCAATAGATATTTTCTTAGTAAAGAATCGATTTCAGGAATGTAGATCTTGTTAAAACATCGAAATAAAAAATCAATCCTGCAAGAATCTACGATAGATATTGACAAGCAAAAATTGATATTTACGGTGCATAGTGCAATGTAGGACAGGAGGAAAGCCGCAGAATAGTCCCTGCTCCCTGCAATGGTTTGTGGCAATGCGTACTGAAATGGCCAGAAAATAGTGGATGGACGGTGTGTATTTATATCGAAGGCTACGTATCAACGCCGGGACGGACACGGACGCGGCATTAATTGTGCAGATGAGTGCCATTCATATTGACAATAGATTGTAAAATGCCCCTGTAAAGTGTGAAAACATATGTGACGGCGTGGCAGCATAACCTGATCCAAGTTGGAGAAAATCAATTGTCGTTTGGGGCAGGGCGAAATTTCTCCTAAAATCATCCTTGAGATGTCTCTAACTTATCGAAACGAACATAAGGAGTACGTTGAAAGGTAAATTTAGAACAAATTAGTTAGTTTTCACGTTACTTTCTAAAATGGGTACGCTATTGTTACTAGCAAAGAGACTTGCGGTTAATAAATGTAAATATTTTTATTTCAGAAGTTGTGCTGTATCAAGACTGCATTAGCTATTAGATACTTTAAAGTTCAATGCAACTGGAGCCTTGGAAGTTGTGATCTGTGATTTTTGTGACACTTGCAACTTTTTCATGGGTTGGATTATTAACAAGTTTATAGAAGCAATAACGTCTATATCCACAACATATCCACTGCCCTAATTGAAATCGGCATCTAGAGGACACAAAAGAAAGCTGTGTGCAGCACTAAGCACACTCAGGATGGATGCGGTAGGAAACAGCAGGAACCAAATGTTTGTTTTAAAAGAATGAATCTGTGTGGAACGACAGGAAAGCGACTGATTGTTGTTAAATTTCAAGGATATCCTTAATATCCATTCAAACCAGCCCTTTTCAGGGCTACAAAGTGAATCAAAACGTTGACAACTCCCTTTCAATAAAATTTCTTATATAAAGGAGTATGATTATTTCTGTATGGCTTGTATGTAAGTACGTTATTGTCAGGGTTACATGGCTACAAGTGGAATGACTGACTAGGTTTGTATATAGAAGAGGGACCAAGGGAAATGAGAAAATGGGCAAATGAGGTAGAAGTGTGCCAAAATATAAGAAAGTTGTGTAAATCTTGAAACCAAATAGTTTCAGAATTCAGATTAAACTAAATGTTATGTGGAGATGTTCGATTCTCTTGAAAGAATCGATTTTGTAGTGTTAAGAATTGATTCGTAGAAAAATCGTGAATGATATTTAGCACTCCGATTGATTCGCTGCTATGCCGCACAACCGATTTTGTAGGTTAAAGAATCCTTCCATAGAACAATCGTGAATAATAAATAGCACTACTGGTTTGTTGTTACGACGAAAACTCGATTTTTTAGGTGAAGCAATTAATTCACAGAAACATCGTTAATTTTAACATACCTATATAACACTTAATGAAATCTGAAATTGCTTTGTTTCTGGACTTACACAACTTTCATAAATACTGGCCCATTTTCTTATTTCCCTCGGTAGCTCTTCTATATACAAACCTAGTCAGTCATTCCGCTTGTAGCTATCTAACTCTGACAATAACGTACCACAGTGATAGAAGTTTTGGCATAAAACACAGAATGTAATGACGAGAGTGGTGGAAGCCTCAGCATGTTAAATACCTGCTGAGGCTTCCCCCATTCTCGTCAGCACATTCGGTGTTTTATGCCAAGACTTCTATCACTGACATACCTTCATCCAAGTCATACAGAAATAATCATACTCCTTTATATAAGAAATTTTATTGAAGGAGAGTTGTCAACGTTTGGATTCACTTTGTGGCCCTGAAAAGGGCTGGTTTGAATGGATATCAAGGATATTCTTGAAATTTAGCAACAATCAGTCACTTTCCTCTCTTTCCACACAGATTCATTCTTTTAAAACAAACATTTGGTTCCTGCTGTTTCCTACCGCATCCATCCTGAGTGTGCTTAGTCCTGCACACAGCTTTCTTTTGTGTCCTCTAGATGCCGATTTCAATTAGGGCAGTCGATATGCTGTGGATATAGACGTTATTGCTTCTATAAACTTGTTAATAATCCAGCCCATGAAAAAGTTGCAAGTGTCACAAAAATCACAGATCGCAACTTCCAAGGCTCCAATTGCATAGAACTTTAAAGTATTTAATAGCTAATGCAGTGTTGATACAGCACAACTTCTAAAATAAAAATATTTACATTTATTAACCGCAAGTCTCTTTGCCAGTAACAATGGCGTACCCATTTCAGAAAGTAACGTGAAAATTAACTAATTTGTTCTAAAATTACCTTTCAACGTACTCCTTATGTTCGTTTCGATAAGTTAGAGACATCTCAAGGATGATTTTAGGAGAAATTTCGCCCTGCCTCGAACGACAAATGATTTTCTCCAACTTGGATCAGGTTATGCTGCCACGCCGTCACATATGTTTTCACACTTTACAGGGCCATTTTACAATTTATTCTCGGTATGAATGGCACTCATCTGCACTATTAATGCCACATTTACCGTCCGTGTCCGTCCCGGCGTTGATACGTAGCCTTCGATATAAATACATACCGTCCATCCACTATTTTCTGGCCATTTCAGTACGCATTGCCATAAACCATTGCAGGGAGCAGGGACTATTCCGCGGCTTTCTGCCTGTCCTACATTGCACTATGCACCGGAAATATCAATTTTTGCTTGTCAATATTTCTCGTAGATTCTTGCAGGATGGATTTTTTATTTCGATGTTTTAACAGGATCTACAGTATCTATCATTCCTGAAATCGATTCTTTACTAAGAAAATATCTATTGCTGCGAAAAACTGATTCGAGCGCATGTAATGCATAAACACACAATAAAATACCCACGTTGACCTATTTATGCACATAATCTTATATCAATTATAAGCATAACAGCAGGTACATTTTGGAGATAGGTAAAATAGAAAAGTACGTAAAAACAGCAAAAGATATATTACATACTAAGAAAAACCACCCACGGCGACTGGACTCGAACCATCAATCATACACTTAGCAACATCCCAGATAGCCAAACCTGCAATGCCAAGTTTTGTGCAGGATCTGTAAACAGAGCCTGTAGCCAAACTGACTGCAGATTGGATGCAGTATCTGTAATGTCTGGCTATGTTGCCAAATTGGTGCCAAGAAGGCAGCAGAACCTGCTAAGCAGATTCATGACAGATGCCGCTGCGGTTTTGCTAACGTAACCTGTCGGCAGATGGGCAACAGAAATCGGGCAGTTCTGTGTTCCAGCGTCTGGCGGCAGATTGGTTGCAGGACGCTAACAGGATCTGTGTAGCGTATCTGATGCCAAATTGGCACCAAGAACGTGCCAATTCCTGCACACTTGAGAGTTTGAAATTTGCAGTGGACGGGCGCGTACATTGGCATATACGCGATTTAATAATCGGGGGAATCTTTTCCATCCACGCACTCGCGTTGAATAAGTTCCTAAAGCCCATACTACAATCAAATAAGAAATTAAAACCGCCTTAGGCAGCCGTTTGTAAGTAGCACTTCTGCAGATAGACGGTTCAAACGTGGTACACAAGTGTTTGTTTTCATAATCTATCGAATGGTGCCTTACAAGATAAATTCGATTCTAGGGCAATTATGACCATTTTAAAGCGTTTCCCGAGCGATTCCTGCAAACATATAGTTCCGTCTTGCTCTCTGTTGCGCTGACATTGGCGGAACGGAGACGGAGCATAGTTGCGTCCGTCCATCTGGCACTGCGCATGCGTCGAAGAGCGTCCCGAGAAGGTGGCACCAGGTGGCACTGAGCACCCCATTTCGTTCATTCCGTTTTCGTATCTTCACGTGTCACGTCGTGGTGTTGTGTACGAAAGTGAATTAAAGTGCAAGAGTGCACAAAGAACAGGAAGATAGCAGAGAACATTGCAGTGGCTACGTAGACGTATTCCAAAAACATGTAAGATTATGTATTACTTTTATGACGTATGCCTCCCTTTGCATTTCTGCCAATATTTTCCTTCTTTTACAGGATGCAATAATATGCAACAATTTGCACATACAACTGCCCATGGGAGAACAGGAAGAAAGCAGAGAACATGCAGTGGCTGCGTGGACGTATTCCAAAAACATGTAAGATTATGTATTACTTTTATGACCTATGTCTCCTTGTGCATTTCTGCCAATATTTTCCTTCTTTTACAGGATGCATTAATATGCAACAATTTGCACATACTACTGCCCATGGGAGAACAGGAAGACAGCAGAGAACGTGCAGTGGCTGAGTGCACGTATTCCAAGAGCATGTAAGATTATGTATTATTTAGTTGCGACAATAGTTGCAATTTATACATTTTATATATAATAAATTACATGTATATTTTTGTATAAACAGGTTTAAACGAGAAGCAGAACGGCACAGGGTCCATTATCCTGCAGCGTTAGGAGGAATAAAATAATAGGTATTTTATGAGAAGAAACAGAACACAATTGTTGCAGAATTTACATTCGAAAGCAAATATAATTGTACATTGTTTCGTAATTATTAAGGTCTGCGAAAAATTGTACATTGTTTCGTAATTATTGTGGTCTGCGAAAAATTGTACATTATATAATTAATGAATAAATACATATTTCATTACAACAAATATTTGTATAATAACATTTCTATTTGACCTATATGAAATAATGGTTTGCAAGCCCTGCTGCCGTTTTTGTGCCAATTCCGCGGCAGGTCCTGTCACAGATCTGCTGCCGTTTTGGTGCCCATCTGCTACCAAAACCTGTTTGCAGGCCCTGCTGCCGTTTTGGTGCCAATTCCGCGACAGGTTCTGTCAGCAGATCTGCTGCCGTTTTGGTGCCAATTCCGCGACAGGTCCTGTCAGCAGATCTGCTGCCGTTTTGGTGCCAATTCTGCGACAGGTCCTGTCAACAGATCTGCTGCCGTTTTGGTGCCAATCTGCTACCAAACCCTGTTTGCAGGCCCTGTTGACAGATCCATAGCCAATTTCGCTAACAGATGGCTATGGATTTGGAAACAGAGTCTGTCATTCCTGTTTCCAGTCTGCTGCCAATCTGCGCGCAGATGGCTATCTGGGATAAGACCGTACCATATATTAGTCACTCCGCTAACACACTAACAATATGATACATACTACCTATATTATAGGATCCTTAACATATATTGCAAAATAAAATATACCCCATATTGATTCGGAATATGGCAGGAGTCTTACCGTAATATGGCCACATGAAGGACAAATACGAAATATTACGGCAACATTGCAATTAAATATTAGTGTTGTAGGAAGGTTTCGTGTAATTCGCAAAGGAATAAAGGAGTCGAATTCTAAGCAACAGAAGCAATATATTTTTCGCATTAGATACAACGAGGTTTACAGGCAGATCTGAAGTTACTCCTTTTGTTAACTCAGTGGGCTAGCAACGAACTATTGACAACTGCGTTTTACAAGGCCGACTGTCCCTGTTGAGTTTCCGGCTTTTTCTAAAACCCTACTTCCCAATAGGACTCAAGATTTTCGCAGCTCGGTTTTCTCTTTCGCATAATCTCGCGTTTTCTTGAAACTTCTCGAGGCTTCTGGAAGATTCTGGAAACTTCTCGAGGCTTCTGGAAGATTCTGGAAACTTCTCGAGGCTTCTGGAAGATTCTGGAACTTTCGCGAGGCTTCTGGAAGATTCTGGAAACTTCTCGAGGCTTCTGGAAGATTCTGGAACTTTCGCGAGGCTTCTGGAAGATTCTGGAACATTCGCGAGGCTTCTGGAAGATTCTGGAACTCTCGCGAGGCTTCGCTCGCGGTGCCGCGGGGCATTGACCTCGCGTCAATCAGTTGTTATGGTCGGTCAGATGGAAAAATTTTACGGCTTGATCGCTCCATGTATCGTCTCGTTACAGTCTAATATTTATTTTTCATTTATCTATTCTAATTTCTTAATAACTGAAATAACGATTATATGGTTCAGGTGAGAATAAGAAGTAATTTAATTTAGGCCGGAACATATATGTTTTTAGCCTTGAAGGAGATGTTGTTTCGAGGTGAATGGAATTTCACGATATCGACTTCATTATATTATTTACACACCCTCTATATAACGAAAATTTCAAAGCGCGAGTAAGGAGGATTTGGACATACATAAGAAAATCGCAGAAGTTCTTGAAATTTGTATGGATGATGCATTTTAATGTAATAAAAGGAGCATACCAAATTTCAGAAATCTATACTACGTAAGTTAGAAGACAATAATTTAATAATTTAACACGTTCTCTTAGGGAGAAATCGCAATTACAGTTCGCCGAGCAGAAAGGAATGTTGCATGAATATTGTAGGAACATTACACGGAATACACACTACATATGATGCTGTGATTTCTTAGGCCAGATGGGTTTTGAGCAAAATATACTGGATTAAACATTGCAGCCACTGATAACACTGTCCAACATGTATTTTATTCCGTAATATCTGTTAGGTGATTCTTATAGATTTCGATGCTCTAAACCCGAATCTGAAATCCGTTCCGTTCCAGCACCCTCAGTTTTTGAAAAAATGTAATTTGAAAAAAAAAACTTGTTTCAACTTTGAACAACAATTCTGTTTAAACTGTAAAAGATAGACAGATTCTATTAGTCGCAAAAAATTTAGCAGACATTTCTGCATTAATTGGTAGGAATCGTTTTTGCAATATCAACTAACAAAGATGTTAAATAATAGTAGAATTGGGCGAGACAGGTTTTGGGCGTCTATTTTGGGACCCTTTCTTCCAGTTTTAATAAAAATGGTGGCAATAGCGTGAATTCCAATTACACTGACCGATGGAGCAGTCAATATAATCAGAGCATACAATTGCTGCTGAAATTGAAGCAAACAAATAATAGTCCATAGATTTTGATGCTTTCAGGATGATCTCTCTAATTTTTCAAATACTATTTTGCTGAAAACCCATGTGGTCTGGAAATCCCAGCATCATATATAATGTAGTGTGTATATTCCGTGTAAAATTCCTGCAATATTCCCGCAAGTTACGACGAGGCGGACATAGGAATATTGCAGCTATGTTCCTGCAATACTCCGACAATGTCACCTGTAAGGTTTAGCATCGGAAAATAACGTATATGCAACATTCCAGCAATATTCCTTGCTGTCCCGGTTATTATGTGTTTATGTTTTACCCGCACTCGAATCGGTCCACCGCAAAAATGGATATTTATAGTAAAGGATGGAGTTCAAGAATAATAAATATTGTAGAATCTCATAAAACATCGGAATAAAAAGTCAATTCTGCGAGAATCTACAAAAGATTGACAAGCAAAAATTGACATTTACGGTGCAGAGTGCAATGTAGGACAGGCAGAATAGCCGCAGAATAGTCCCTGTAATAGTTTGTGACTTTAAGAACCGAAATGGGTACTGAAATGGCCAGAAACTAGTGGATGGACAGTGTGTATTTACCATTGAACTATATACTACCTGGAATGCGCACGAATGCAGGAACAGCTGCGCCTCGCTGTTAGAGAGAGAAGAAAGACATTTTGGTATACTGTCTCACTCTTACCACTAGACCTTTGGGACATACAGTCAATTTGCGCCTTTCGACGTAAGTTCCACAGAGATTTGACTAGATATGATCGGTTTGAAAAGAGTTGCTCTCTTCTGTTTAGATATTTCAGTAGGTGATGTCAGTATGTCACAGAAATTAATGTATATGATCACAAAACAAAGTAAAAAATATTATCAAACGCATTAAAATTACACATGATTTTTTGTTTTAGAGGTAGTGAAGGTTAATTGTTAATACATATTGAAATTGCTTTCCTTTGGGAATTGTTCATTGGATGTAAAAATATAATATTTGCTCATTTGTTGTTTTTTCCAAATAGACATAGACAATAAATAAAATAAATATTACAATAATTTTCATTGATATTATTAATTTTGTTTGAGAAAGTATCCTTTTTAACAGACTTCAAAAATGCACTGAAAAACATAAAATAATGTTTGATTTTTGAAGTCGGTGTTGCTTTTTTTTAAGTTTTTTATGCGTTTGTAAGTACTGTTTCCTCGTTCAGGTTCACCCATTAACATTTTAGGAATAGAATAATACATATACTGGTAATTAACAAGTTTCACATGCTATTGCCACAGTCACAAATTGTAATACACTTCTGTTTGATGTAGACATTTAGAATTATCTCTCTGTATACAAATTGCAAATTATGAAATATGTATAGTCTATATTTCTTGAATGGGAACAGTTTTTCTTCAAACACATCCTATTTTTATTACGACTTACCATAAACCCTTTTGTCGTAGAAGCAACAAAAGGATAGTACAGCAAAGATATTTCAGTTCCGTATATTTTAATGGCGTACACAACATTATTGAAAGGGTAGTACAGGGTACAGGTAACAAAGGACAGATTACCAAAATATCTTCTATCTGTCTCGGCGCGGCTCGACTGCAGCCAGAGCCGGCTCAAGGTACCGGCAACACGGGCGGTTGCCCGGGGTGCCATCATGGATCTTCCAAAAAAATGAAAATGTGGAAATAATAATGTAAGGAGAGTGAGGTGCGTCAAAGGGTCCGTCCTGTTAGGACAGTGTGGTCCACGGATGGGACCCCTCACACGGCTACTGCCACCTTCACTAGCTACAAGTATGTATATAGTTCTGTCCATGCTGTCGCATTGCGTTTGTCTGTTTATGGTGATCATGTGAAATATGAAGCGTCGTCTGTCACCATGAAAATTATAGTCGGGTGAGGGAGATTACGGGCTCCCAAATCGCACCTAGGCGCGATGCTTGGACCACGCTTTGACAGAACTTTGACCGGCGACGTATGTGGAGGGCCACGTGCGGCTGATTGTGAGGTGTCGATGGCGACGAAGAGCGGGGAAAAATAATACGAGAATTTCGTACATAGCACACGTGCGTCCATAAACAGTAATAAGTTACAGGATGTCATGCCAAATCTCTGGGTTGCATTAAGAATAATACTTACAATACCTGTTACTCTGGCCGCTGGCGAGAGAAGCTTTAGAAAACTAAAACTTAAAGAAACATAATATTTACGGTCATCCACGTCTCAAGACAGAACGAATTCTTTGGCAATTCTATCTGTAGAAAATGATATTGCGAAAAATATACCTAATGTAGAAAATGCCATGAAAAGATTGGCTGATCTAAAGGCTAGAAAAAAAATGTTTTATGTAAGCTAATGGTTCATACTATTCAAATACTGGTTGAGATAAACAATATTATTGTTCATTGTTTGTTAAAAAAACAACCTAGATAATAAACTAATTTCTATATTTTTTTATTTTTCCTTGTGAACATTTTTATAATTATACTTAAAAAGGGCACCGAAGTTTAGATTGCCCAGGGCGCCAGCAGCCATAGGGCCGGCCCTGACTGCAGCTCTACATACGGCCGTGGCCGTGCGCATTCCAGATATTCTATAGCTCAATGGTATTTATATCGAAGGTTACGTGTCAACGACGGGACGGACACGGACGGTAAATGTGGCATTAATAGTGCAGATGACTGCCATTCATATTGAGAATAAATTGTAAAATGGCTTTGTAAAGCGTGAAAACATATGTGACGGCGTGGCACTCCTGGCAGCATAACCTTATCCAAGGTGGAGAAAATCGTTTGCCGTTCGGGACAGGGCGAAATTTCTCTTAAAATCATCCTTGAGATGTTTGTAACTCATTGAAAAGAAAATAAGGAGCGCGACTGAAAGGTAAATATTGATCGAATTAGTTTGTTTTCATGTTATTTTATAAAATCAGTATGCTATTGTTACAAGTAAAGAGACTCGTTATTACTAAATATATTTTTATTTCAGAAATTATGCTGTATCAACCCTTCATTGGTTATTAGTTACTCTACGGTTCTCAGCAAACGCACCGTTTGAAATTGCGGTCTCTGATTTTTGTGGTATTTGGAATCATATCATGAGCTGAATTATAAAGAAGGTTACAGAAGTAATAACATCTCTACGTACGCAATATATCAGTTGGCTTAATTGCAGTGGGAGTCTACAGGACACAAAAGAATACTGTATGCAGGTCTAATCAAATGCAAAGTTGTTGCGGTGGCGAATGGCAGGAGCCATGCAAATGTTTGTTTTAAGATAATGGATCTGAATGAAACGTGAGACAAATGATTAGTCGCTTCACATTAATTTTCAAGGATCTCTTTGATATCCATTTGAACCAGCCCTTTTCAGGGCCACAACGTGAATCCAAATGTTCACAACTCTCGTTCAATAAACTTTCCTAAATACACAAGTATGATTATTTCTATGGCTTCTATGAAAGTACATTCTTTTCAGGGATAGATGACTACCAACGGAATTACTGAGTAGGTTTCCATACAAAAGAGAGACCCAGGGCAATGAGGTAATGGGCAAATGATTTTGTAATGTGCCAGTATTTAAGTAAGATGTGTAAGTCGAGAAGCCAAACAGTTTGAGATTGCAGATCGATTTGTTCTATAACCTATCATAAATCAATACAATATATATATTCCATGCACAAAATATTAGCAGTTACCCGTAGATAGAACAATTTGTGACCAGAGCATGTAAATAATAATTAAAAAAGTAATAATTTCAAAAAAAAATAATTAGCCTTTTGAGGGGCGCGAAACGACGGCAAAGAAGCCTTGATTACGCCGGTCGCATTCCTTGTCCACTACACTAGCTGTGATATTTGGAAACAATTTTAATACTTTGGTAGATGCACGGCATATGCACTTGCAAATAATTGAATTAACTTACAAGGAGCCTGTCACAATGTGTAATCTTGGATTTGAAAAATGGTATAGCAGGATAAAATGGTCAAAAGTGCCCTTGAACCGATGTTACATCGCAGAGCACCGGTCGATAGCTTACCAAAAAAAACCGTTGTGTACCAAGTTCCAACCCTCTACCTCGATCGGGAGGGTAGTTACAGGGTAAATTCAAAATATCGTTTTTTCCCACATTTTTCCTATTAAATTATTGGAAAAATTCTGAAAAAATCTAGAACATTGCAGACACGGATCTTTATGGTTGTGATTTTTTCTCAGATTTTTTCAAGTTAATCCTAAGTGTGAAAAATCAAAAACAAAAAATGACGAAAAATGCATGTTTTGGGTTGATGTTTTCGAGTGACTAGATTTTCCTTTTTACAGTAGCTAGACACGGGCACGACTAATATGCTCCATGTTTTTCATATTTTTACCTCTGGGGTGCCATGTTCAAATAAATTAAAAACCCATATTTTCAAGGTATTTCATGCGAAATATTGGTGAATATTATAAATTCTTGCTTTTCATTTATACAGTGAGTGAATTATGGAATTTTTAATACCCTGCGTTTGGTAGGGTGGTCTATCAATAAAGGAAATTAAGTTATTTTAATTAACTCAAAGTTATGGCAATATATATGTACAAATATTAAAGAAAATTTTAAGATCGTCGCTAGCGTACTAGTAAGGTTTCCGACTGCGGAACCGCTGGAGACTTTTTCTTCGTAATTTCGAGCCCAGCAATGGTTCAATTTTTTTTCATAGGATAATTTTTTTTTAATTATTTATCACACGGAATAAACGATAAAATCTAAAAAAATATATATTTTAGTACTTACTACGGATATGTTTTAATATTTTGTCAGCGGAATAGATGTGTCGTATTGGTATATGATAGATATGGACAAAATATATATTTCACGTAATGGCAAAGATGGCACATGTACTCGCAGAATTCGTATCTTTATTTTAAGAAAACCTTTAACCATTACTGTCATGATGAGTATGCCTCTTACAGTTTTAGTTCTCGTCACTTGTGCCGGCTATTGGTGATAACTATTTTTAAATTAAAGATACGTATACATCAGCTGCACAAAAGAAGCTAAATAATTCTGTACCTATCCGAGCATATATGCCATCTTTGCCATAACGTGAAATATATATTTTGTCCATATCTATCGTATACCAAGATCACATCTATTCCGCTGACAAAATATTAAAAACTACCCCTTGTAAGTACTAAAATATTTTTAAATTAATATCGTTTATGGCAGAATAATTAAAAAAAATTATCCTGTAAAAAAAAACATATCCATTGCTGGGTTCGAAACTGCGAAGAAAAAGTTTCCATCGGTTCGACATACGGAAACGTTCCTACTACGCCATTGGCGACGTTAAGAAATTCTTTAATATTTAGATATATATCGTTACAACTTTCAGTATTGAAACGCTATAAAGGGAAAGCAAGAATTTATAGTATTCACCAAGATTTCGCACGAAATACCTTGAAAATATTAGTTCTTAATTTTTTGGAACATGGCGTCCCAGTGTCAAAAATATGAAAAAAATGGAGCAGTCGTGCCAGCATCTCGCTACTGTAAACCATAGGGAACTTTTGACCATTTTATCCTGCTATAAAAATTGCTCAAATCCAGGATTACACATTGTGTCAGGCTCCTTGTAAGTTAATTCAATTATTTGCAAGTGCATATGGCCCGCTGCATCTACAGTATTAAAGTTTCTTTTAAACATCACAGCTAGTGTAGTGGAGAAGGTATGCGACTGGCGGAATCAAGGGTTTTTTGCCGTCGGTTCGCCCCCCGCAAAAGGCTGATTATATTTTATGAAATTAATATTTTTTTAATTATTATTTACATGCTCTGGTGATAAATTGTTCTATCTACGGTTAGCTGCTAATATTTTGTGTATGGAATATATGTATTGTATTGCTTTATGATAGGTTATAGAACAAATCAATCTGCCATCTCAAACTGTTTGGCTTTTCGACTTACAAATCTTACTTAAATACTGGCACATTCCTAAATCATTTGCCTCTTACCTCATTGCCCCGGGTCTCTCTTTTGTACGGAAACATACTCAGTAATTCTATTGGTAGTCATCTATCCCTGAAAAGAATGTACTTTCATAGAAGCCATAGAAATAATCATATTTGTGTATTTAGGAAGGTTTATTGAACGAGAGTTGTGAACATTTGGATTCACGTTGTGGCCCTGAAAAGGGCTGGTTTCAGTGGATATAAAAGAGATCCTTGAAAATTAATGTGAAACAATTAATCATTTGTCTCACGTTTCATTCAGATCCATTATCTTAAAACAAACATTTGGCTCCTGCCATTCGCCACCGCAACAACTTTGCATTTGATTAGACCTGCATACAGTATTCTTTTGTGTCCTGTAGACTCCCACTGCAATTAAGCCAACTGATATATTGCGTACGTAGAGATGTTATTACTTCTGTAACCTTCTTTGTAATTCAGCTCATTATATGATGTCAAATAGCATAAAAATCAGAGACCGCAATTTCAGACGGTGCGTATGCTGAGAACTGTAGAGTAACTAATAACTAATGAAGGGTTGATACAGCATAATTTCTGAAAAAAGAAAATATATTTAGTAATAACGAGTCTCTTTACTTGTAACAATAGCATACCAATTTTATAAAATAACCTGAAAACAAACTAATTCGATCAATATTTACCTTTCAGTCGCGCTCCTTATTTTCTTTTCAATGAGTTAGAAACATCTCAAGGTTAATTTTAGGAGAAATTTCGCCCTGCCCCGAACGGCAAACGATTTCCTCCACTTTGAATGAGGTTATGCTGCCACGAGTGCCACGCGGTCACATACGTTTTCACACTTTAGAGGGCCATTTTACAATTTATTCTCAATATGAATGGCACTCATCTGCACTATTAATACCACATTTACCATCCGTGTCCGTCCCGTCGTTGACGCGTAGCCTTCGATGTAAATACACTGTCCACCCACTACTTTCTGGCCATTTCAGTACGCATTTCTGTTCTTAAAGTCACAAACTATTACAGGGACTATTCTGCGGCTATTCTGCCTGTCCTACAGTGCACTCTTCACCGTAAATATCAATTTTTGCTTGTCAATCTCTTGTAGATTCCCGCAGAATTGATTTTTTATTCCGATGTTTCATGAGATTCTACAATATTTATTACTCTTGAACTCCATTCTTTACTATAAATATCCATTTTGGGATATATAAAAACATAATAACCGGGTCAGCAAGGAATATTGCTGGAATATTCCATCCCTGATAGCCAGCTGCATGCAGATTGGCACCAAATTGGCAGCAGACATGACAGGCCCTGTTTGCGAAACCATAGTTGTCTGTTGACGCATCTGGCTACGGTTCTGCGCGCAGAGCCTGCGCACAGGTCATGTTAGCAGATTGGCACCAAAACCGCAGCAGATCTGCTAACAGAACCTCCCAGATAGCCATCTGCGCGCAGATTGGCAGCAGACTGCAAACAGGAATGACAGACTCTGTTTGCAGATCCATAGCCATCTGTTAGCGAAATTGGCTATGGATCTGTCAGCAGGGCCTGCAAACAGGTTTGGTAGCAGATTGGCACCAAAACGGCAGCAGATCTGCTGACAGGACCTGTCGCGGAATTGGCACAAAAACGGCAGCAGGGCCTGCAAACAGGTTTTGGTAGCAGATGGGCACCAAAACGGCAGCAGATCTGTGACAGGACCTGCCGCGGAATTGGCACAAAAACGGCAGCAGGGCTTGCAAACCATTATTTCATATAGGTCAAATATAAATGCTATTATACAAATATTTGTGTTATAATGAAATATGTATTTATTCATTAATTACATAATGTACAATTTTTCGCAGACCACAATAATTACGAAACAATGTACAATTATATTTGCTTTCGAATGTAAATTCTGCAACAATTGCATTCTGTTTCTTCTCATAAAATACCTATTATTTTATTCCTCCGAACGCTGCAGGATAATAGACCCTGTGCAGTTCTGCCTCTCGTTTAAACCTGCTTATACAAAAATATACATGTAATTTATTATATATAAAAGGTATACATTGCAACTATTGTCGCAACTAAATAATACATAATCTTACATGCTCTTGGAATACGTCCACGCAGCCACTACATGTTCCCTGCTTTCTTCCTGTTCTCCCATGGGCAGTTGTATGTGCAAATTGTTGCATATTATTGCATCCTGTAAAAGAAGGAAAATATTGGCAGAAATGCAGAGGGAGGCATAAGTCATATAAGTAATACATAATCTTACATGTTTTTGGAATACGTCCACTCAGCCACTGCATGTTCTCTGCTGTCTTCCTGTTCTCCCATGCGCAGTTGTATGTGCAAATTGTTGCATATTATTGCATCCTGTAAAAGAAGGAAAATATTGGCAGAAATGCAAAGGGAGGCATACGTCATAAAAGTAATACATAATCTTACATGTTTTTGGAATACGTCCACGTAGCCACTGCAATGTTCTCTGCTATCTTCCTGTTCTTTGTGCCCTCTTGCACTTTAATTCACTTTCGTACACAACACCACGACGTGACACGTGAAGATACGAAAACGGAATGAACGAAATGGGGTGCTCAGTGCCACCTGGTGCCACCTTCTCGGGACGCTCTTCGACGCATGCGCAGTGCCAGATGGACGGACGCAACTATGCTCCGTCTCCGTTCCGCCAACGTCAGCGCAACAGAGAACAAGACGGAACTATATGTTTGCAGGAATCGCCCGGGAAACGGTTTAAAATGGTCATAATTGCCCTAGAATCGAATTTACCTTGTAAGGCACCATTCGATAGATTATGAAAACAAACACTTGTGTACCACGTTTGAACCGTCTATCTGCAGAAGTGCTACTTACAAACGGCTGCCTAAGGCGGTTTTAATTTCTTATTTGATTGTAGTATGGGCTTTAGGAACTTATTCAACGCGAGTGCGTGGATGGAAAAGATTCCCTCGATTATTAAATCGCGTATATGCCAATGTACGCACCCGTCCACTGCAAATTTCAAACTCTCAAGTGTGCAGGAATTGGCACGTTCTTGGTGCCAATTTGGCATTAGATACGCTACACAGATCCTGTTAGCGTTCTGCAACCAATCTGCCGCCAGACGCTGCAACACAGAACTGCTCGATTTCTGTTGCCCATCTGCGGACAGGTTACGTTAGCAAAACCGCAGCGGCATCTATCACGAATCTGCTTAGCAGGTTCTGTTGCCTTCTTGGCACCAATTTGGCAACATAGCCAGACATTACAGATACTGCATCCAATCTGCAGCCAGTTTGGCTACAGACTCTGTTTACAGATCCTGCACAAAACTTGGCATTGCAGGTTTGGCTATCTGGGCTGTTACCAAATCGGCACCAAAAACGCAACAGATCTGCTGACATAACCTGTTGGAAAATTGGCACCAAAACGGCAGCAGATCTGCTGACAGGACCTGTCGCGGAATTGGCACAAAAACAGTAGCAGGGCCTCCAAACTATTATTTCATACAGGTCAAAGTTAAATGCTATTATACAAATATTTGTTATAATAAAATAGGTATTTATTCATTAATTACATAATGTACAATTTTTCAGAGAACACAATAATTACGAAACAATGTACAATTATATTTGCTTTCCAATGTAAATTCTGCAACAATTGCATTCTGCTTCTTCTCATAAAATACCTACTATTTTATTCCTCCTAACGCTGCAGGATAATGGACCCTGTGCCGTTCTGCCTCTCGTTTAAACCTGTTTATACAAAAATATACATGTAATTTATTATATATAAAAGTTATACGTTGCAACTATTGTCGCAACTAAATAATACATAACCTTACATGCTCTTGGAATACGTCCACGCAGCCACTGCATGTTCTCTGCTGCCTTCCTGTTCTCCCATGGGCAGTAGTACGTGCAAATTGTTGCATATTATTGCATCCTGTAAAAGAGGGAAAATATTGGCAGAAATGCAGAGGGAGGCATACGTCATATAAGTAATACATAATCTTACATGCTCTTGGAATACGTCCACGTAGCCACTGCAATGTTCTCTGCTATCTTCCTGTTCTTTGTGCACTCTTGCACTTTAATTCACTTTCGTACACAACACCACGACGCGACACGTGAAGATGCGAAAACGGAATGAACGAAGTGTAGAGCAGTGTAGAGACTGGTCAGCGCAACAGAGAGCAAGACGGAACTATATGTTTGCAGGAATCGCCCGGGAAACGCTTTAAAATGGTCATAATTGCCCTCGAATCGAATTTATCTTGTCAGGCACCATTCGATAGATTATGAAAACAAACACTTGTGTACCACGTTTGAACCGTCTATCTGCAGAAGTGCTACTTACAAACGGCTACCTACGGCGGTTTTAATTTCTTATATGATTGTAGTATGGGCTTTAGGAATTTATTCAACGCGAGTGCGTGGATGGTAAAGATTCCCCCGATTATTAAATCGCGTATATGCCAATGTACGCGCCCGTCCACTGCAAAATTAAAACTCTCAAGTGTGCAGGAATTGGCACGTTCTTGGTGCCAATTTGGCATCGGATTACGCTATACAGAACCTGCTATGGTTTTGCTACCAATCTGCCGCCGGAGGCCGTAACGCAGAACTGCACAATTTCTGCTATCAATCTGCCGACAATGTACGGCAACAAAACCGAGGCGACATCTGTCACGAATCTGCTTAGCAGGTTCTGGTGCCTCTTTGGCACCAATTTGGCAACAAACGCAGACATTGCAGACCCTGCATCCAATCTGCAGCCCGTTCGGCAACAAGCTCTGGTTACAGGTCTTGGCTAAAATTTGACATTGCAGGTTTGGCTATCAGGGATAAACGTTATTTTCCAATGCTAAACTTTGCAGGTGACATTGTCGGAGTATTGCAGCAACATAGCTGTAATATTCCTATGTCCGCCTCGTCGTAACTTATGGGAATATTGCAGGAATATTACACGGAATACACACACTACATATGATGCTGCGATTTCCAGAGCACATGGGTTTTGAGCAAAACAGTATTTGAAAAATTAGAGAGATCGTCCTGAAAGCACCAAAATCTATGGATTATTAGAAAAACGGAACTAAAAATAATTTGGGCCATAGGAAATCGACCCCGGGGAACCCAGGATATCCGTAGCCACAGCGGCTCATTCACATTGGATACTACGTTACTGGATAACAGCCTGACAGAAAATTGTTTTTAATGTGATATTGTCAATAAATGATAGCTATTCTTAAGGAGGAATCGGACAGACAATCTGGTCAAAAGTTAATGCCAAATGGTGAAAATGTGTACATACGTATTTACAAATGTAAATAATATGTAGAGTGTATTCCGTGTAATGTTCCTACAATATTAATGCAATATTCCTTTCTGTTCGGCGAGCTTTAATTGCGATTCATTAGGGAACGTGTTAAATTATTAAATTATTAGCTTCTAAACTACGTAGTAAGGATTCCTGAAATTCGGTATGCTCCTTTTTTTACATTAATATGCATCATCCATACAAATTTCAAGAACTTCTGCGATTTTCTTATGTATGTCCAAATCCTCCTGACTCGCGCTTTGAAATGTTCGTTATATAGAGGGTGTGTAAATAATATAACGAAGTCGATATCATGAAATTCCAGTCACCTCGAAACAACATCTCCTTGAAGGCTAAAAACATATATGTTCCGGCCTAAATTAAATTACTTCTTATTCTCACCTGAACCTTATAATCGTTATTTCAGTTATTAAGAAATTAGAACAGAAAAATGAAAAATAAATATTAGACTGTAACGAGACGATACATGGAGCGATCAAGCCGTAAAATTTTTCCATCTGACCTACCAAAACATCCGATTGACGCGAGGTCAATGTCCTGCGACACCGCGAGCGAAGCCTCGCGAAAGTTCCAGAATCTTCCAGAAGCCTCGCGAAAGTTCCAGAATCTTCCAGAAGCCTCGCGAAAGTTCCAGAATCTTCCAGAAGCCTCCAGAAGTTTCCAGAATCTTCCAGAAGCCTCGAGAAGTTTCCAGAATCTTCCAGAAGCCTCGAGAAGTTTCAAGAAAACGCGAGATTATGCGAAAGAGAAAACCGAGCTGCGAAAATCTTAAGTCCTATTGGGAAGTAGGGTTTTAGAAAAAGCCGGAAACTCAACAGGGACAGTCGGCCTTGTAAAACGCAGTTGTCAATAGTTCGTTGCTAGCCCACTGAGTTAACAAAAGGAGTAACTTCAGATCTGCCTGTAAGCCTCGTTGTATCTAATGCGAAAAATATATTGCTTCTGTTCCTTAGAATTTGATTCCTTTATTCCTTTGCGAATTACACGAAACCTTCCTACAACACTAATATTTCATTGCAATGTTGCCGTAATATTGCGTATTTGTCCTTCATATGGCAATATTACGGTAAGACTCCTGCCATATTCCTAATAAATATGGGGTATATTTTATTTTGCAATATCCGTTTAAGTATCCTATAATAAAGGTAGCATGTATCACATTGTTAGTGTGTTAGCGGAGTGACTAATATATGGTACGGTCTTATATTGCTAAGTGTACGATTGATGGTTCGAGTCCAGTCGCCGCGGGTGGTTTTGCTTAGTATGTAATATATTTTTTGCTGTTTTTACGTACTTTTCTATTTTACCTATCTCCAAAATGTACCTGCTGTTATGCTTATAATTGATATAAGATTATGTACATAAATAGGTCAACGTGGGTATTTTACTGTGTGTTTATGCATTACATGCGCTCGAATCAGTTTTTCGCAGCAATAGATATTTTCTTAGTAAAGAATCGATTTCAGGAATGATAGATACTGTAGATCCTGTTAAAACGTCGAAATAAAAAATCCATCCTGCAAGAATCTACGAGAGATATTGACAAGCAAAAATTGATATTTCCGGTGCATAGTGCAATGTAGGACAGGCAGAAAGCCGCGGAATAGTTCCTGCTCCCTGCAATGGTTTGTGGCAATGCGTACTGAAATGGCCAGAAAATAGTGGATGGACAGTGTGTATTTATATCGAAGGCTACGTGTCAACGCCGGGACAGACACGGACGGTAAATGTGGCATTAATAGTGCAGATGAGTGCCATTCATATTGAGATTAAATTGTAAAATGCCCCTGTAAAGTGTGAAAACATATGTGACGGCGTGGCAGCATAACCTGATCCAAGTTAGAGAAAATCTTTTGCCGTTCGGAACAGGGTGAAATTTCCCCAAAATCGTCCTTGACCTGTTTCTACCTCATTGAAAAGACAATAAGGAACGCGACTGAAAGGTAAGTATTGCAAGAATTAGTTTGTTTCAGGTTATTTTATAAAATTGGTACGCTATTGTTACAAGCAAAGAGACTTGTGGTTAATAAATGTAAATATTTTTATTTCAGAAGTTATGCTGTATCAACACTGCATTAGCTATTAGATACTTTACAGTTCTATGGAACTGGAGCCTTGGAAGTTGTGATCTGTGATTTTTGTGGCATTTGTAACTTTATCGTGGGCTGGATTATGAACAAGTTTATAGAAGCAATAACATCTACATACACAACAGATCCACTGTCCTAATTGAAATCACAGCCTACAGGACAGAAAAGAAAGCTGTGTGCAGGATTAAGCACACTCAGGGTGGATGCGGTAGGAAACAGCAGGAACCAAATGTTTGTTTTAAAAGAATGAATCTGTGTGGAACGAGAGGCAAGCGACTGATTGTTGTTAAATTTTAAGGATATCCTTGATATCCATTCAAACTAGCCCTTTTCAGGGCCACAAAGTGAATCCAAACGTTGACAACTCTCATTCAATAAAATTTCTTATATAAATGAGTACGATTATTTTTGTATGGCTTGGATGAAGGTACGTTATTCTCAGAGTTAGATGGCTACAAGCGGAAAGACTGACTAAGTTTGTATATGGAAGAGTGACCAAGGGAAATGAGAAAATGGGCCAGTATTTATGAAAGTTGTGTAAGTCGAGAAACCAAGCAATTTCAGATTTCATTAAGTGTTATATAGGTATGTTAAAATTCACGATGTTTCTGTGAATCAATTGCTTCACCTAAAAAATCGATTCTTCGACGTAACAACAAACCAGTAGTACTATTTATTATTCACGTTTGTTCTATGGAAGGATTCTTTAACCTACAAAATCGGTTATGCGGCATAGCAGCGAATCAATCGGAGTGCTAAATACCATTCACGATTTTTCTACGAATCAATTCTTAACACTACAAAATGGATTCTTTCAAGAGAATCGAACATCTTTACATAACATTTAGTTTAATCTGAATTCTGAAATTGTTTGGTTTCTAGATTTACACAACTTTCTTATATTTTGGCACATTTCTACCTCATTTGCGCATTTTCTCATTTCCCTTGGTCCCTCTTCTATATAGAAACCTAGTCAGTCATTCCGCTTGTAGCCATCTAACTCTAACAATGACGTACTTACATACAAGCCATACAGAAATAATCATACTTGTGTATATAGGAACTTTTATTGAAGGAGAGTTTTCAACGTATGGATTCCCTTTGTGGCCCTGGAAAGGGCTGGTTTGAATGGATATCAAGGATATCCTTGAAATTTAACAACAATCAGTCAGTTTCCTCTCGTTCCACACAGATTCATTCCTTTACAACAAACATTTGGTTCCTGCTGTTTCCTACTGCATCCACCCTGAGTGTGCTTAATCCTGCACACAGCTTTCTTTTCTGTCCTGTAGACTGTGATTTCAATTAGGACAGTGGATCTGTTGTGTATGTAGATGTTATTGCTTCTATAAACTTGTGCATAATCCAGCCCACGATAAAGTTACAAATGCCACAAAAATCACAGATTACAACTTCCAAGGCTCCAGTTCCATAGAACTGTAAAGTATCTAATATCTAATGCAGTGTTGATACAGCATAACTTCTGAAATAAAAATATTTACATTTATTAACCACAAGTCTCTTTGCTTGTAACAATAGCGTACCAATTTTATAAAATAACCTGAAACAAACTAATTCTTGCAATACTTACCTTTCAGTCGCGTTCCTTATTTTCTTTTCAATGAGGTAGAAACAGGTCAAGGACGATTTTAGGAGAAATTTTGCCCTGCCCCGGAAGACAAACTATTTCCTCCACCTTGGATCAGGTTATGCTGCCACACCGTCATATATGTTTTCACACTTTACAGGGCCATTTTACAATTTATTTTCAATGTGAACGGCACTCACCTGCACTATTAATACCACATTTACCCTCGGTGTCCTTCCCGTCGTTGACACGTAGCCTTCCATATAAATACACACTGTTCATCCACTATTTTCTGGCCATTTCAGTACGCATTTCTGTTGTTAAAGTCATAAACTATTGCGGGGACTATTCTGCGACTATTCTGCCTGTCCTACATTGCACTCTGCACCGTAAATGTCAATTTGCGGTATCGAATGATACATTTTAGTTTCAATAACAATTCTTCCCATGGCCGGATGTTTCAAAGTCATCGCATCGGAGCGAGAAGGATGGTTGTCGTGGGAACCACGGCGGCTGACGCGATGTCCGTCGCGGGTTACTTCGGAGCTCAAGATTGGATTCCCGGCGCAAAAGTCCCGTGAACTCATTTACCCACGGCGTCGAGGGGAACCCTCGCTATCGCGTGGTGTGCTCCGCTGGCTGTTCTGTGTCTGCGGGTACGGCAGGGAACCCCTTTGTTACCGACGTCGGTATGTTGGCGGAGGACGACGGCTTCTTACTCCGGGTACCCGTGGCCGGTACAAAGCCGGTGGTAATAATCCGGCTGTGGCCAGAGGTGGCGCTGGGATGAAGAGACCAGTTTCTTCATCTAATATTTGGTAGTCCTCGTTAGGTGGTGCTGCCGTCGATTCCCTGATTTATCCAGTGGCGTAACACTCAATATCACTCGTACAATTCTTGCAGGATTGGTTTTTTATTCCAATGTTTTAAGAGATTCTATAATGTTTATTATTCTTGAACTCGATTCTTTACTACAAAAAATCCGTTCTCGCAAAAGTCTGATTCTTTATTCAGAGTTTTTCAGATAATTTACAGTACATTATTATTGAACTTGATTTTTTACCCTATGGGACGTTTGTTCTATCCCCAGGTAAACTGTTACTATATCTATCATATTATTTCTATAGCTGAGGTTAAATCATTATTTTAAATCCGCGATATTATAATAATGAATTATTCTGTTAAAATTCTGTCACTAACCATAAATATTGAAGAGTATATTATATTAAATCGTGATTTAATTATTGTTAAAAATTATATTGCTCTTAAATCGGTAGTTTGTACAAATATTTTAATACTAACTAAGGTTATGAGATATTTATTAAATTAATTTGAATATAAGTATGATATTATAAAATAATTAATAAGTAAATACGTTGTTATAAAGATGTTTGTGTATATTAATTTAAAATAACAATTTTGTAAATTATAGATGAAGGGTATTCTTTAACTGTGCTTTCATAAAAATATATTGAATTTAATTCTAATTTCCAAAATTAGCATTTTTATTAAACCGTTTTTTGTATTTTAAATTTAAATTGTTTAATTAGTTGTTCAAATGTTACTATATTATTAATAATTATTATATATATTTATTATATATATATTATATTATTTTTGTTAGATTTATGTATTTATACTAATTTTATATTTATAATTTGTTTAAGTTTCTCAAAATATATAATACTGGCTTGATATCCGTGCTTCGCTACGGCGTAGTATAGAACCTGTAAAAACACATTTTTCCCCTTTTCACCCTCTTAGGGGTTAAATTTCGACAAATGCTTCCTCAATGGGTAATGACGTCATGAATGGAATGTACTCCCCAAATTTCATATTGTTAGATCCAGCGCTTAGACTATATGTGTATGGATCGCCAGCAGCTGCCGCGAGCCGTATTAAACGGATGTCGAATAGAGACACTATAATCAGAGACTGCACACGAGACAGCCACTTTTGATTGGTCCGCCATTTATTGGCTTTTCCCGCTAATTTTACACATATGAACGTCAAAAATTTATATAATGACATACATAAACAAAAAACGCAATAACCGAATACATACATATATGAACGTGAAAAATCTATGTAAACATGGGTAAGAGTGAGATAGAGTGAAACAGTAGAATGTAGATATATCTTTCTCTCTCGTAGGATTAAGACAATACAGGGCGGACATTGGCTCGTGTCCAGTCTCTTATTATAGTGTCTCTAATGTCGAAACATCTGCAGCGCCGCCATGAACCAAGAATTAACCGTAACGGACGTTATATATCTATATATATCGATGTACGATGTACAGAATGCGCCTGATTGACTCGTGTGAAGTTATTCAGAGCCACAGTACGCGAAATACATTGCGATTCTGTAGTTCTTGGTTCACGGCTGCGGTAGAAGTCTTTTGCCACGCGTGAATACAGCAACTTGCAGTCCATACTTACTTATTCCAGCAGTTTGGGCTGGGTGGTAATTATAATAAAACTTGTTATTTTACAATAAAAATATTTAGGGGTTGATTATTGAAAAATCCTGAAATTTGTTTTTAGGCAATTGTATGGGTAAACTTTGGGAACTAAAACCAATTTGATAACTCATTGGGCTTAAGAGATATTGACGAATCTGTAATAACACATTTTACCCCTTTTCACCCCCTTAGGGGCTGATTATGACATAATCCTGAAATTTGTTTTTAGACATTCGGATGGACAAGCTTTGGAACCTAAAACCAATTCGATATCTCATCGAGCTTAAGAGATTAAGTTCGCCGAGATGTATGGTGCCTCTCCGGACAACTTTCTGTGTACAATTGGCACAAAGTAACACAGTTTCTTCTAGCCACATCCCAAATTAAAACTATATCAATTTCCTCAGCTTGACTGAACATTGTATTACTGAAGAAATGGCACACTTGCTTACACTAACGATTCACGATTGAACTGATCTCATTGAATACCTAATTTGAACCGATTATTGTGTATGAAACTAGAAGGTTATCAATGTTTATAATTACAGGTATTCAAAATGTTTACATCTATTTCTTATTGAGGCTGCCAGAAACGTTTTTTATAAATATTGGTCAAGTTGCACACGATAGAAACATTTTTGAATTTTCGACCTCAAGGTCACATGAAGGTCATGTTACGATAGGTTGCTGGATTGGTCCGGACCTCAGCTACAATGCTATGATGGCGAAAATATATGGACACATTTAAAAAAATGTCAATGACCTTGATGTGTTCAAAAATATGACCTTGGTCAAAATTTGTTCTACATTATAATATTAACCCCTTCCGACAAAACAATTTGATTCTCTTTCAGTTTTGGCTATCATTAAAGATAAGCGAGTATTTCATGTGGTTACGTTAGGTGGGACACCCTGCATATAGATAGATATTTCAGTATAGATATTGTAGAATTGAAAGGAGTAAAGGTAGCCTTCCGTTGCCTGCGACGGCGACGCGCGACCGATCAATAAATGTATATATAGATATATATTGTCCCTCAGCACGAAACCGTTTTTTTTTTTTTCTTTGTGAAAACTACATCTATGCAGTGATGCCAGAAAGCGAAATCGTAACAGTAACGCGCCGAGTGGTGGAGGCCATGCATGTGATATGTGACGGTTGTCACAGTTGAACGTCGCGAAAGACGCTCGCAGACACGGCACGCACACAGTTACCGCATGGTCCCCATCACTCGGCATGTTACTGTTACGATTTCGCTTTCTGGCATCACTGCATCTATGTATATATGGATTGAGTGGCGAGCAGCGGAAGGCTATCTATAGGCAGCATCGGGCGGGATCGAACCCGCGTCCTTTGGATCCTCAGGCAGGCGCTAAACACACTGGTGGAACCGATGCCTTGTGTCTTATTGCCTTATTCTTGCTTCTTATGCGCTCTGCGCGCCTCTCTTGTTTCCGATCCTCTCTGTTCTTTGTAGGGGGACGCCGATCCCCACACTCGGCCCTCAAGTAACATTTGCTTTCAAATGTCTCGGCATGAGTCCCTCACACGCAACACATAACGCAACACTTTTCGTCTTGACCATTTGGGGCATTACAACGCTTATGCCGTAGGAGTCTATATCCCGGACGATTCCGCAATTGTAAGATCTGAATAAATAACTTTAAAAAAAAAGTGAGAGATCCGACTTCAGTGGCGCGCTAAAAAGTAAAATTTAATTCTTTTCTTGACGAATATTAAAATAACGAAGAATGACTCTGAATGACGAATATTCTAAATAATTCTTTTCTGATGTCGGTGCCACGATAGAAGGTGGGATCGAAAAAGACACGGGCCCGTGCAGGTTTCTGACCCGCGATCTTGGGGTGGAACGTTGCAATGAGAACTACCTGTGTATGGAAAGTACATCGATGACGCGCTTTCGGCGCAAAACTAATATATACAAACCTATTTCTGGGGTGGAATGAGAACTACCTGGGCATGGAAAGTACAACGGTGACGGTAATACGATCGGAACGAATGCCTTTTTTTTCTTTTCTATTGCGGCACCGACATCAGAAAAGAATTATTAGAATATTCGTGATTCAGAGTCACTCTTCGTTATTTTAATATTCGTCAAGAAAAGAAGAATTATTTTTTACTTTTTAGCGCGTCTCTGAAGTCAGTTTTCTCACTTTTTTTTTAAAAGTTACTTATTTGTAAATTTTTGTTTCAATTATATAATTGTATTGCTGTTTTATATAAAATTAGCAAATGGCTAGAGCAAATAAAAACGCAGCTCCTATGAGAGAACGGCGTGCAGGAGAAATGCAATCGGAAAGTAGCGAACGGTTGAATGAAAAAGTCGCTTAAACGGAATTTTTAAAAATCGGAGGGTTTTGCCACTAGAATGGGACCAAGGGGGCGACAAACCCCATCAAAAGACATGGGAGCCATCTATATCCGTCCATGCTTTCGGGAGTTCAACGCGAACATCCAAACTGTAAAATTTAAGTCATTTAAAAGAAGGTATTTTTAACCGACTTTATTTGTTAGCATTTTTAGCAGTTGGCAGTGAACCACCGGGAGAGTACCCTTTTCAAATTGAATACAGAATCATGGAAATTGAACCAACCCGTTCGAAAATACTTGTCGAAAATCTGAATTCGTAGGCGAAAAATCGTGATAAAGTGGAGTAAAAAAATGGGTTCCCAAGGTTGGATCGGTTGGCCACTAAAATATGACCATTTAGACATCAAACCGCATCGATTGCCACGTATCCCATCGAAATCCGCCCACCCGTTCGGGAGTTATGCACGAACATCCCCCATATAAAATAAAATAAAATAAAATATACTTATCGAATAGATAACCTCCTTCTTTGCTGAAGTCGGTTAAAAATTATATTGTTCTTAATTCGTTAGTTTGTATAAATATTTCAATACTAATTAAGGCTATTAGAAATGTATTAAATTAAATTGTAAATAAGTATAAAATTATAAAATAATTAGTAAGTTTTTTCGTTGTGATAAAGATGTTTAGACACTTCAATTTAAAATAATAATTTTGTGGATTGAAGATATAGTGTATTCTTTAACTGTGCTTTCATAAAAATATATTAATTACAATTCTAATTTCATCAATCAATTATGATTTTATTAATAATATTATTTTTGTTTATATATGCGCGTCTTTATCGTGTTTCCCCTTGAAGTTATAATCTCCTGTTCTCACTTCCACCTCCAACAATTCCGCTCTATCCTTATGCTTATTTTAATTTTTCACTTATTCCCTCTTTTCTTAACCTACCCCTACTCACATAAATACACACACCCCTTTCCCACGCGTGGACCTCCTCATCTGTTCGCTCACCTTTCACTCTACTCATTCTCATTCACACCCACCCCTTCCACCCTCTCTCTCCTTTCCTCCAGTCTTCTTATCCATTCCTTCCCAAACCCGTCCTCCTCCAACACCTTCTCTACCACCGCCTGCCACCCCTCCTCCCCGCCACCAATGCACTTCTGCCTCCACCCACATACACTACACCTCCTCTTTTCCTCCTCCATCCAGTACATCCCTCCTCCCAATCTGATCCTTGTCACCCTGTGCCATCTGCTTTCCCCCACCCCTTACTCAAATACCCCGGGATCCCTCCCCCCTTTACACTTTACCCACTACACTCTTCCACCTCCGCCCCTCTCTTCATCCTAAGCTTTGACTCCTCCCAGCTTATTCTCGCCAGCCCCCCTTTCTCTCCTCTAACTTCTTCCATATACACATGTGCTCATTCCCGCCCTTCCCCTCATAAATTCCCTCTGCATCCAGCACCCAACTCGGATATCTCTCCTGCAACCTTTCCACACGCTCTCTTTCTCTCCAACCCCAAATTTCCAACCCATAGCTCACCACCGCGCGTACCAGCTTGTCAAAAAGTCACACGTTTATCCCCCAATCGTATTCCAAATCACCTCTTCCTCAGGTCCCATACCTGTCCCATTACCGCCACCCCCTCCTTAGTCTCCCCTCCACGTGCTCCTCCCGCCCCCAACCCTCATTAGCGTATACTCCACATACTTGAATTTTCCCTCTTTTTTCCTTTCACCATCTTCCATCTGCCTCCTCCCTTCCTACACCACATCACCTTCGTTTTCTCTACATCTAATTGCAGTTTTATCTTATTCAAGTATTGTTCCAACCTACTAATCATTCCTTTTAACCCCTCCTCATTCTCTGCCAACACAGCTATACCGTCCCCGCGTTTATCAGGATGTATATCTCCCCCCCCTGCCCCCCCCCCCCCGCCCTTCCACAGTTTCTCATCACACCGCCCTGCTCTATCCAGCACCTCGTTCATGTCTGCTAATAGCAGGGTGAACAGGCTCGGGCTGAGCGAACACCCCTGCCTCACCCCCTCGCTGTCCAAAACATATTTATTTCACGTGGTATTAATCGAAAAAAAGTCCACATAGTGTTTTAAGATGTTGGTAACGTTTTTTTGAAAATATGTCCTGGAAATGCTATATATTTATCTTACATATAATGTCCCGGAAATGCATTTTTGTTTATATATACGTTAATTCTTTATACATAAATTTTTTTATGGTATTGCAGTAACAAGTGTGTAAATGTAAACCTATGTATGTATAAAAATCGTACGATTGACCCGAGTCCTGGAAAGGCTCAATCCACCTATATATATATATATATGTATATTTCCTTAGGCTAACAATACAAAAATGTGCATACGGTGATGCAAGCAGGTATCGTGGTAAATTATGTTACCTCTGTACCTCACAGGTTGGTGCTCGAGTAGCGACTTTTAACTGTTCCGAACAAGCTAGACGTACGAACGACCAACGCAGAGACTTGACGCACGGCGACAATTGTAGAAGAACTGAACTGACTCTATGCGCAGCGAAAAATGTAGAGAAACTGAACTTTTACGCACGGCGAAAGATGTAGAAGAACTGACTTTGTGGAGCAACGCAGGCTCCCTTTTATACTAGTTTTAAGGAATAAACAAGCCCATAAAAGCTTTCCGTTCTATTGCCGAGGATAATATGTTCTTCATGGATAATTCGCGAGGGCATCTTGAAGCACGCAGGCTCCCTTATAGAGGTACAATAGGTATTTGCACGGATGCATGTGGGTAAACGATGACGGGATCTCGATAGGTACACAAGCGTCTTTTTAAAAACAGCTGAGGTACACGGAGGGTCGCGGTCGCAGCAATAACTCAGATTAGGAAACACTTTGATTGGAGCTTCGAACAGGCCCCCTCCTTTCGTTCACTCCGCAGTTGCGTCGGTTGATTGGTTCGTGGGCTGTGCCCATTTGACTTTCTTTACTTCCTCCTTGCCTTGTTACGGGTGGTGCGCCCGTTTTTCCTTCTAACGCCATATCTCGTGTCCGCCGCTTCGCCTGCCGTTGTTTCTAGGGCCGTGCCGGCTTCCACGTCGGTGGCTTCGGCGACGTCGCTGAGCCCTGCGGGTCCCGACTTGGAGTCGGTCCGGGGGGTGAGCCGGCGTTCTGGGCGAACGCCTCACCACATGCCCATGGTGTTGCTCTAGTAGACGTTTCTCGGGGCGACCGTAACACCGTGCTGGCTATGCATGCTATGCACTGATCTCTATACAATGGAGGCGAGATCAAGATCTGGGGAATGAAGCCAATATGAACGGTGGAGTCACAAACGGTCCTGCAGGGTACTACGTATAGTGCCGGGCCTATTATTCGGCGAAATGGGTACCTTGTAGGGTGCCGCGCTCTGAAAATTGTTCTGCAACATTTTTTTTCTTCGGAGCGCCCCCGTTTTCCAGAAAAATTGCTATCTGTGGGGTTGAAACGTTTAATGCCGGCCCTTCACTCTGCTAAAGGTAAACATACCGACACCACAAACACTTTTTGGGAGACATCGAATCATATACTTTGACATAAATATATTCATCCGTAAGTATGTGTTGTATTAGAAAGCTTCCAAAATATTGTTCAAACGTGAAACGAAACGATCCTAACCCAATCAGCGATTGGCGAAGACAGGTGAGATTAGTTAATATTAAAAAATTAAAATGCAGAAATGTGTCAAATCTTGGAGAGTTAAAATTTTACAATGTAAGAAATGTTAAAAATTATGTAAGCTTCGCATATTTCTGGCCATGGTTTCTTCAACGTACTGATTTGCTTTCAGACACTGTGCAATGTCAAAAAATTGAAAGAATCATATGGGAAAAATTGGCTAAACTTTGGAACATACCATCTCAATACCGCATCCTATATCAATTTACGTGAGTACCACCACAATAGGATACATCCACTAGATCTACAACTAAAATGTAATAGACATTTACATTAGTTCACTTTTGTATGTTATAGAATCCTGATGAGGAAACTAATTGTTTTGAAACATGTAAGGGATGAAATATATTGATTCATTCCATTCTCAACCCAGAAGAGGGCAATCCTACATTATACATTATGTATACAATTCTTTTCCTGATTCCGCTGTTCAACTTGGTGTTGGAAACAAATGTAAAATTTTGTTGCTGCTATGGTGGGTTGGTCCCTGTTCAGGGCATTTGATTTGGTATGAAGTTTCAATGTAATAAATGGCTTCATTTTACAGGTTCATTGCCTATATTATATTATCAAGAATGACCTGAGCACTAAATTGTTCTGGCCCCATATTGGTGACTGGAAGTAACATGGACGGCAAAAGTCATGTATGTTATGAAACAATTGATCTGAGGTACGTGTATATTTATATTTTTAGCTATTGACTGTCAATATAATTTTCATCAGTTCTTCACATTATTAAAACAATTTTGTATGAACCCACTTAGCATCATGACATCTTCGAAAAATCGCAAGGACAATCAATACCCACATAACGAATATCCGGGGGAAATACACATATGCTATTCCGACATGTGGCCTGGATATCGTGAGGAAGAGGAATTCAGAGGTGAATACTACTTCGCCATACATACAAGCGAGATCGCGTTAGGCAGCTTTTGAATATTCTGTCAGTTTATATGGATAGGATACGTTTTATTGATTTGACGACGCGAATAAATACCATTGTTTGTAAACTAAAATGTACTTCACATATGTCACTGATATTTGATGTATATTTAGGTGAATTATAATAGGATTAATAACTTTATTACAGTGTTATTATGAATTTACTTTAATATAATCCTTCAAACATAATAAAAAGTACCGTATTAGATATACTATTACTTATATATATATGAGAAAAGTGAATCAAGGAGAGTTTGGGATTGATTCGTCGTACTCATCGTCGCTCGTCGACGCGTTGGTTTTTTTCGTACGTTCGCGCCCAGTCATGGTTCAATTTTTTTCACAGAACAATTTTTTCTTTTAATTATTTATCACACGACAACAAACGACATTCATTTACAAATATTTTAGTACTTACTACAGATAGTTTTTAATATTTTGTCAACGGAATAGATGTGTCGTATTGGTTTATAATAGATATGGGCAAAATATATATTTCATAAATTTTGGTTTCAGTAACATTAATCTTTCTATGGTAGTAATAAATAAGAAAGTATATAATAAATCTCAATTATTGCGTATTATGCATTAACCGTGAATCAAGTAACAGGAGCTTCTTGCACTAGAACGTTCTGAGGGATCGTACTAACACGCGATTTTAACACACGACAGCGTACGTCAGGAAGAATTTGCTTGACCCGACGCGACGACGCCGACGGTGCGAATGTTTCTATGAGTTGTTCTTTATTATTTGTTTTCTGAATAGAAGGTGACCAAATTGTGCATATATTCTAACAGTTCTCATCAAGTCCCATCACATTGATTTGAAACCTTTTTCTTACTACGCACGCTTAGTTTAACAACGCTATCCCCATTTCGAGAAAGAAGAAGGTGTTCCTTCTTTGGCAATGCACCATGCATACTGTAATCCATATGTACGTCCATTGTCGCATTCTGCCCACGAAATGTCGCAACGTGCGTATTGTCGAAGAAGGCATGATAAAAGACGACAATAATAGCAAAAACTCTGTCAATGGAAAACCGAAACTCACTTTGTGCCGCTCCCGACTAATTGAAATATCTGAAAAGTCAAACCATTCTGAGCGCGTATTTTACGTACCTACTGCAAATTATTTCCCCGGGACTCTAACTGACTTTTCCAATGTCATTTATTCGTCATTATTTTGCAACCAATTGTACGATATGTATTACTTTTAAATGCACCTGTACAGGGTCCACAGGTTGCGCTAATCAGCTTTTTTCCTGTAAACGGTAAGTATTAGACAAAATAATAAAGGAAAGGGTTCAATGGGATCATAATATCTATCTTCTACGAGCCTTCATTCTATTGAAAAGTGCAACGCTGCACCCGACAAATGCAAATGCGTATGTAAGGTTGTAGTTTATATAATTTCAGATACGTGGAGTTCCACGCCACCCATAAGGTGCCACGTCTAGCCCGTTCGGTTTTTTAACGTGGACCGTCGCCTATAGCCCTATTGTACCACATTTTATGATAATAATCATACAGCGTGCGGCAATACCTCTGTCCACTTTGAACGACGGAGATATTGAAGGTGGACAGAGTTACTGCTCCACGCTGTGGAAGTAAGGATTAGAAAAGAAATGAGATCACTATCAAACGATTTTACATCTATTGGAGCAGATAAACATTAAATTTTTCACAAAAATTTCGACAACAATTCCCCCAGAAACTTGTTTCTTTAATTATAAATAAACGACTTACTATCAAACGTTGGTATTGAATATCATTCACTATCAAACGATTTTACATCTATTGGCGCAGATAAACATTAAATTTTTCACAAAAATTTCGACAAAAATTTCCCCGAGACACTTATTTCTTTGATTACAAGCAAACGGCTAACTATCAAACGTTTGCATTGGACTATCAAACACTATCAAACGACCTTCAAACGATTGCAACTATTAAAACTCAAATCGGTTGAGTTGGGGATGCTAACTATACGTTGCTAAATTTTACTGAAAGCTGGAACAACGCAAGATTTACTTTTGTCTAGTTTTATCTGGTAACTTCGCTACCTGACACTTTACCGAGAGGTGGAACAGCCCGGCCTTAGTCGTTTATTTATAATTAAAGAAACAAATTTCAGGGGGAATTTTTGTCGAAATGTTTGTGAAAAATTTAATTATTATCTATACCAATAGATGTAAAATCGTTTGATAGTGAATGATATTCAATACAAACGTTTCATAGTTAGTCGTTTAATTATAATTAAAGAAACAAGTTTCTAGGGGAATGTTTGTCGAAATTTTGGTGAAAAATTAAATTTCTATCTGCGCCAGTAAATGTAAAATCGTTTGATAGTGAGTGATATTCAATACAAACGTTTGATAGTTAGTCGTTTATTTATAATTAAAGAAACAAATTTCTAGCGGAAATTTTGTCGTAGGCATACTCTCACATTTCATTATTAATCTGCGGAAATAGATGTAAAATGGTTTGATAGTGATTGATAGTCGGGTACAAACGTTTGATAGTCCGGTGCAGACGTTTGATAGTTCTTCGTTTGCTGGCATCGTCAGTTTGCTGGCAACAATTCCCCCAGAAACTTGTTTCTTTAGGCCGTGTTCAGAAATTGGCTGACAGTACTGTCAGTACTAGATTTCCGTTCAAAAATGCTTTTCAGTATGGCTGACGAGACTGTAACGTACTACCATTTTGTCGGACATCTACTGGAAAACGCGTTTGGCAGCACTGTCAGTAAAACAGAATGACTATTTTTCAGTAAAACCAGCGTCAGTCAGTGATCTCAGAAGTGGCATCCTGCCGCATGCGGCACGCGTGGTGGGGGAAGAGAGAGAAATAGTATGCATCGTGTCCGTGAGAGCTACGCGCCACTCGATTGGCACGCATACTACGTCTCTGTGTGCGGCATGATGCCACTTCTGGGATCACTGGCGTCAGTACTGACAGTACTGTCAGCCAATTTCTGAACACGGCCTTATTTATGAATAAACAAAGAACTATCAAATGTCTGCACCGGACTATCAAACGTTTATACCCGACTATCAATCACTATCAAACGTTTTTACATCTGTTTTCGTAGATTAATAATGAAATGCCTACGACAAAATTTAGACACTTATTTCTTTGATTACAAGCAAACGGCTAACTATCAAACGTTTGTATTGGACTATCAAACGCTATCAAATTATTTTACATCAACTGGTATAGTTTGAAATCAAATGTGCGACCATGGGGGTGCTAACTATACGAAAAATTTCCCAAAAAATTTGTTTCTTTAATTAAAAATAAGCGATTGACTATCAAACGTTTATTTTGGACTATCAAACACTATCAAACGACCTTCAAACGATTGCAACTATTAAAACTCAAATCGGTTGAGTTGGGGGTGCTAACTATACGGAGCTGTATTTTGGCCGTAATTAACAATTTCGAGAATGGGGTAATGTAGATCTTGCAAGCGCCTCCAGTGGCCGAAAGGAGAAGCTGACCAGATGCAAACTCTGGCGAAATAATTTTGACGTATCTCGTGTGTAATGGTTTCAATCGTTTACGAATAGTTTTCGCAAGCTGCTGTATCGATTTCGGAGTTTACGAAATCGTATTTTGGCCGTAATTAACAATTTCGAGAATCAGATAATGTGTGCGACTATGCATAGAAGGATCGCGTGGTTGAGTGGGTGCAGTCGTCGGAGGAAAATGAGGAGTTCACCTTGTTGGCCAATATATAATGTTTTTATTAACTTAAAGTCTCTTGGGCTTACGCGTCACACTAAACTAAGCAATAAAATTAAATGATGTTAAAAGCAACAAAAAAAACGATATATAAATAGCGAAAGTCGCTCACGGCGAGCACGTGGCTTTAAGGGCCGCGCGAAGGTCACGACGTTGCCCGCAACGGCAATTTTGTGCACGTTCGAAATTCGGTAAACGGTTGGAAGGAAGGAAGAGGTACGCCTAGCGCGGGTGAGTTAATGCAATACCTCGGATTAGAGGGATGCAGCGGAATACGCTACCGGCAAGCCGTTGCCGTGTTTAGGAGCACGGTGGGAACGAAGGCGACTGTATTGAAAACGCGCGCGGGGATACGCCGTCACAATCACCAGGCAGGAAGGCAGGGTTAATAAACGAAAAGAAAGGAGATTACTGGAATTAGGCCCGGATGGGCGGTAAGCACAATCTAATATTGGCACACGGGGTATTGCTAGACTGTCCGTAGACAAATTTCTAAGAACTGCACAAAGCTATAATCGCGTCAACACCGCACATGGTTCGGATACACAAGGCCGGCGCAAGGCCGGTGCGAGCGAGACGAAACCGTAGAAAAAGCGGTAAACGGAGGTCGAGAGTGGGGGGTACCACCGTTGGCGTCTAATTACATTGTACGCCTGTTCAAATTATAAAGTGTACCTCTAAAGTACGCATACGCCACCTAAAGGCGCTTCGCGGATTAAAAACAGGGACTCCACTCTCAAACAGGTAATGTAGATCTTGCAAGCGCCTCTAGTGGCCGAAAGGAGAAGCTGACCAGATGCAAACTCTGGCGAAATAATTTTGCCGTATCTCGTGTGCAACGGTCTCAATCGTTTACGAATAGTTTACGCAAGGCACTGTAACGATTTCAGAGTTTACGGGCCGTATTCACGTACTGCGCTTAGGCCTAAGCGTCCGCGGAGGCCTAATCGTTTACGAATAGTTTTCGCAAGCTACTGTATCGATTTCGGAGTTTACGAAATCGTAATTTGCCCGTAATTAATAATTTCAGAATCGGCTATCGTGCAGTGTTGATTTGCTCGCAAGCGCCGCCGTTGGCCGAAGGGAGAAGCTGACCAGATGTATACCCTGACCAAGTAGTTTTTACTTTTGACGTATCTCACGTCATCCATCGACAAGTAGTAGAAGAAAAATATTGTATCGTGGAATTGAGGGATGGGTTGCAAGTCATTCCAACCTGTTGGTTAGATGCCAACAAAAGTGTAAGCAAATGGCCAGGCCACGTCAAGTTGCTGAACTAATTGGAGAAATTAATAATTTCTGAGGCTTTACTCCAAACCTTGTCAGAGGAGTGTGCAGTTATTAGCGTTGCTTTGGGTCGACAGGTATGTATAGTGGATATTATTAATAATGTGTGTATGTGTTTATATATAATATAGATGTCTATATTTTTTATACCTTGAAGACCTGTCGATGTCATAATAATAAACAATTATATACATTGTGGATGATTGGGCATGGGCCCAAGAAAAATTAAATGAGGCGCAGGACACATCAGATGTTTTCTATTCGGATGAGCTCTTGGAATATGAGTTAGCTGCGGCCTTAAAAAACCGAAGTAGGGCTAAGGTTAAAAGGGTCATATCTTCGCAAGAAGAGAGTATGGAGTCCATATCTAAAAACCCAAGAAAAAATCAACATATGACGACACATTCACAGACGAGCGGAAAGTACATTAACCAATCTACTAATTACACCTGTAATGCTTGAACCCTTATTCGATTCATCAACACCTGGGGGTTTGACGTTCATTGCATATGATGAGAATGAACCCCCTACCGCTGTTTACATAGCCATGGAGGTAAGCTTCATATTATTGGAGTGTATTCATAATAATCATGATTATTGCAAATGTCTCATCTTTTTCCAATATCCCTTAGCTACTGAAACTACTGCAGCTCAAGGCAGTGCCTGTGGAAACTGGGAGCATCATCCTTACACCTCAGAAATTGGTGAATAAAACAAAAAACCATTCATATCAATGTTTCTACCTTCTGTTTTACATATTTTAGGATTTCGAAAATGTGTTTACAAAATGCTGTCTACGATATCTTTACAAATAAAGGATCTGTAAACAAAAGTCGATTTTTTGTTGGAGTCCAAAAATTAAAATGCCGAAGTTGATGAGGACGAAACATCCGAAAATGAATTGCAGCGGGTTCCCATAGTGCAAAGTATGGATGATTTGACCTCATTTGAGCCCAAACTTCAACAGCCTGAATTAAACAAAAAATTGGTAATTATTTTTGAATCACATGTTCCTCTAAAGTACCATTATTGCTCTACAACGAAAAAAGTAATATCTTTCGTGGTACAAAATATAATAAAAACCATCTATAACATTTCCTCCCAACAGCTGAGGTTTCCTGAACATGTTGTTGTCAGCATCAAAAGCGTTGAAGTCACGCCACTGCTCATTTGAGTTTAATGCCTATTCTGATGAATGTTTGTACTATTACAGTTTCTATGGGCGTGGGTGTGGGCATGGGCATGGGTAAAGGTAAAGGATATATAAGGATAGGTTTGGTGCATGTCCGCGAGAGAATCATCATTTCATGTTTTTGCGTTAATTCCACAATACTCTTTCTCGCCAATGAAGGAATCAATACATCGTGTTTTTTTGTGTTGAATTCACATCTCTCTCGCTATAACTATCAATTTCATTGGTTTATATTGATCTGCAATACTCTTTTGCTTTCACAATATTTCTATTATAACTTATATTAATTAGTTGCTGTTTTGATCTGCCTTTTATGTACACATGATAACATCATGAAATTGTTCAGATTCGTCAACTTAAATATTGTTGGCCCAGGTAAGCTGACTATGTGCGTAGCAGCTGTAATATCCCGAGTACTTGCAGACGGAATCGCAGTAAATTTCATTTGGCAGGGCCGCTTGCAGAAGCAAAGCTTTCAAAAATTGCGGACTGCGAACTTATTCCAAAGTATTTTCCTACAGATATACATTATTAATAATCTTTTAATAATCACTAATATTCTTTTATTATTTTATAGTAGTCTGTATGCCCGTTGGCAATAATAAGTTGAAAAAGACGGAAGTAAATGACGTCATTGGCAAGTGGTTCACTCAAGCAAAAACGAGAATCGAGCGAAAAATGAAATCTTAATAAATAGAATTGAGACTAGGTTAAGATTTTGTTATATTTACTATTATATTTAGTGTAGTTTTTATAATTACTGTTATATTTAATGTAAATATTTTATATGTACTTTTATATTTAGTAATATTTCATTAATAAAAATAATATATTGTAAAACAAATTTTCTTGAATTATTCATAATGTAAAACAGAATCGTATGTAGGATATAATATTGAATGAATATTCTTAGGACCTTGATGCAATATTCTGTGTCATCTTCCTGCAATATTCCCGCAAATTTCGAGGGGGCTGACATAGGAATATTGCAGCAATATTCCTACAATACTCCTACAATGTGACCTGCAAGGTTCAGCATTGCAAAGTAATATTTGTGCTACATGCCAGCAAAATTCCTTGCTGTCGTGAAATTTACAATTTCAGAATCGGCTATTATGCAGCTTCTCCCTTCCGCCAACGGCGGCGCTTGGGAGCCAATCGACGCTGCACGATAGCCGATTCTGAAATTGTTAATTACTGCCAAAAACGATTTCGTAAACTCCGAAATCGATACAGCAGCTTGCGAAAACTATTCGTAAACGATTGAGACCGTTACACACGAGATACGTCAAAATTATTTCGCCAGGTTCCGCATCTGGTCAGCTTCTGCTTTCGGCCACTGGCGGCGCTTGCAAGACCTACATTACCCGATTCTCGAAATTGTTAATTACGGCCAAAATACGATTTCGTAAACTCCGAAATCGATACAGCAGCTTGCAAGACCTACATTACCCGATAGTAGAGAGAGTAAGCCGCTTCTGGACCAGTGCTGAAAGTAAGCCGATTCTGGACCAGTAGCCGATTCTGGACCAGTGTTGAAAGTAAGCCGATTCTGGACCAGTAGTCGATTCTGGACCATTCGGTCTTGCGTGTTTGTGTGTATTTTTGTTATTTTATCGAAGTTTGCGGTTTGTCTTAATCAGGGGGAAGTTTGCGGTTTGTCTTAATGAGGGGAAGTTTGCGGTTAGTCTTAATCAGGAAGTTTGCAGTTTGTCTTAATCAGGTGGAAGTTCGCGGTTGGTGTGTAATCGGAAGAACGGTTGAAGGTGAAGGCGAGCCGTTCGATTCCAGCAGCGGTAAAGGTTAAAAGTCTCGGTCGGGCGATATCGAGTCGGTTGATATCGGGTCTTGCCTTATTTTCTGTTAGGTCGAAAGTTTGTGGTTTACGGAAGTTAGTAGTAGTAGTAGTAGTAGAGCTCGCTTAAATGGCGCGGGGTTGGAAGTGTCGAGGGGAGAAGGTTGCACAGGAACAATACGATAAGCGATTACGCGGTACTCGTAGAGCGTGGGCAACAATATCATCGAGAGCGGAGGACGATAAGCGTCATCGACGCGACGTTGTACTACGGAGGAATGCCGCGGGGGGTTGGGGAAGTGTCGAGGGGAGAAGGTTGCACAGGAACAATACGATAAGCGATTACGCGGTACTCGTAGAGCGTGGGCAACAATATCATCGAGAGAGCGGATGACGATAAGCGCCATCAACGCGGCGTTGTACTACGGAGGAATGTCGCGGGGGGTTGGGGAAGTGTCGAGGGGAGAAGGTTGCACAGGAACAATACGATAAGCGATTACGCGGTACTCGTAGAGCGTGGGCAACAATATCATCGAGAGAGCGGAAGACGATAAGCGCCATCGACGCGGCGTTGTACTACGGAGGAGGAGGTTGGGTGGTGGGAGCAAGGTGTACTACGGGCAGCGAGGGGGTCCGGCGTCATCTTAGAGCGGACGCGGTGCAGGTTGGGTGGGAGGGAGGGTCCCGGGGAAAGGGCGCTAAGCGCTAGCTAATATTCATTCACACATTTAACATAGCACATCAGTTAATTTCTTCGTAGCATCAGACTAGGAAGCAGATCTCGTCTAGTAGAAGTGTTCGCGACTTTTTCTGAAAGTGAATTACAAAAGTGTTGTAACGATGGCTGACGGACATATTCGACAATTGTACAGATTTTTTTATGACAAACTGGTTGCTCAAATTGATCCTGAAAGTGGAATATTAGACGAATTAGGAGAGGAAGGGTTATTGAACGAGTCTGATATTTTCGATATTTTAACTTTGAAGGAACGAACAGCACAGGTGCGTTGTTTGATTACGAAGCTAGAAAGGTAAGTAATACAAAACAAATTTATAAATCAATGTAGAATGATAGTATAATTGAAAGTATTTAAATTTGAATTTTAACCTTTGCAGATTGCCACTATTGTATTTCATTATATTCGCAGAAACACTAAAATCTTATAACCCCTGGCTTGCCGTATGCATGAGTCAATGGATAGAAAATCAAAGTGAGCTGCGCGCACATGTGAAACAATATTATGAAGTATTTCGCGAACAATTACGCGATGTTGATGTACGTAATGCCGTTATACAAAAGTTAAGACGAGACAAGGTGTTGCGCGCTGGTGCAATACAGTACATTTTGGATACAGAAAATAAAGAGGTGCGGGTATCTCGTCTGATCCATAAGATGTCACGGTAAGTTGTAGAAAACTGGTAAAACGAGTGTAATCGTAAATGTTATAGATTTTTTAAATTTTTAGACTAGGACTGACAGACTTGCTGTGTTTTAAAGAATCGTTAAAGCATCATTACCCTTGGATAGCTGGGCGGATGGAAGACTATTTGAATACAGCATTTTTCAGCAAAAACTGAATCACAATTTAACCCATGCTCGCTTATTCAATGCTAATATTTTTGTTAAGAATAGTGAGATGTAATGAATTTCTCAGATACTCACTGTATATAAATTGTAAACGGGTGCACATTATTGATAAATAATACATGTATTCAAATATTGCAAGCATTTTTTATTTTTTAATCGAATAGTGTCCCCAAGCAAATGTTTGTATACAATCATCAGTGATATATCTTTTATCATCGTACGGATACAATGCAACTTTTCCTTCGGAAATTGTGTGAATTTGATGCAGCTTCGACGCAATACGGTTTTGTCTAGCCATTTTAATTTCATCATTAAATAGACAATTTATATAATCATCAAATTTAATTTCTCGCTTAATAAAATCTTTTTTGATCCCTTTATCCTTCTTCGTGTCGCGCTCGCCAATAACTTTTATAGCATACATTTTCGATCTTAATCCTACAAATTCACACATAATTTTTCCTCCATTTTCATCTTTCATTAGGCCTAGAACTTTTTTATTTGCTAAAGGTATATTGTATACGTTGTCAATTGGATAATTACTAGTATCGAAATAAGCTATATCTCGTCTCATAATGCTATATATGTCATCACATTGTAATTTATAAATTAAACTGTCCGTATCAGTATATAATACCTTACACATATCTTGAAATTGAACCTTCATATAGTCGTAATGAAATTTATAGAGATATATTTTTGAAATATCTAGAATGGACATGCCGATATAAATGGGTTTATCTATTTTAACTTTCATCTTTTTCATTTCCACACCGACAAACATTTCATTGAATATTAGTCTTCTATGAAAATTAGGTCTTCCTATCAATGGCTTAATACCGGCACGTCCTTCCCACGATGTTAATAATCTTACATCAACTCGATTACGCACATTTTCCATTGTTTTTTCAAATACTGCGTTATTCATTAACTTCAATAAATCTTTTTCAAAGTCCGATTCAGATTGAGCTCGAAGTTTTGCATTTAATTGTATATATTTACACATCCATGGAGATTGATTGAACTGTAAGATACGATGAATGTTCTTTAATTTAAGTCCATGTTGCAGACATTGCTGTAGGGTTCGATAATGAATAACATAGTTGGTTTTACAATTTAAAGTTGCTAACAATTTTTCATATTTAGCATTTGGCGGTACTTCACGAGTGGGACAGAACGGCAAATCTGAATGCGAATCATGTATTTCATCGGGATAGTCTAAATCTACCTCTAATATGTATCCAATCTCAGAATCGGCTTTAGCTGAATTAATGTTAAATTGACTTATCATATCATTATCCATGCATTCAAATTTACCGTACGGCAACGAATCGCACATGGCAAAACCGTATAAATTGTTAACATCGTAATACATTAAATACGAAGATTCTTTATTAGAATCATACGTCGCGCCCATGTAAGGATTATTAGCTTTTGCATACCGATGCGAACATTGACTGAATCCTCCACGTATACCACTTTCAATAAATAACATCATATCAATATCTGTTAATAATTCTAATGTTATGTTTGTAATTTTTAGCATAACGTCCCACGCATATGATGGTAGGGTACAGTAATAGGCAGGGTCGAGGCCATAATATTCGATACATTTGCTTCGAAAATTTTCAAAAATATCTGCTAATAGTAGAACATCTATTTTCAAATATAAATCGCTATATTCGCCTAGTGATGAGATATTAAATTTATTCCATACGTTTTGCGCATGTTTATACTCGCTCCTTTCAACATTGTGCCCGTACAATGTGCTGTGAAATTCGTCGTAATTAGGTAGACAATTATCATTTAGTCTTTCATAGCTGTTAACATGTTCATAAGGAAAAACACCTTTGCGCGTCAGTAAATTAAACAAATTTTCATCGATCGACGGAAAGTTTTTGCGTAAAATTCTCATATCATTTATATCTAGTGTTGATACTAATTGTTCTAAACTGCTATTAAGAAATTTAAATGAATCGATAAATCTTACATCAAGAGAAAATATATTATTTTTCATCCGACATGTGAATGAAACATATTTTTCCATTGTAGAGGCTATTACATGAAATTGAGAGCTAAAACATTTCATTGAAACAATTTCTTCTATGAGAAAATGTGCGTCGTAATTTCTTAAGTTATGAAATATTATGGGTAGCATATACGTAGCTTTATAATTTAGGTTACATGTTTTATGTGCTGCCCCTCTGTAGTAACCTGACCAGTGACAATGATCACGTACTTTATTACCGTCTTTAATATCAGCTTCTTTAAATTCTCTTTTACAGATAAAACAATGTGTAGCAGTATTAAATTCTAGTAATTGTTCAGAAGTTAAAGGAGCCATTATGGTATAATTATTTTTTATAAAAACAAAAATTGTTGACATGATACCTTCCAAATCTGATATAAAATAAGATACCACTTTATCCTTCGCACGGTGTGAAACGTATTTGCACATCGATTCATCAAAATTACAGTGTATGTAATAGCCAATACTGTGTGGAACATGAGTTTGATATGCATAAGTATTATGATTTTCTAAATTATGTGTTTCGTTACTAATTAGAGCGCATTCAAAATCAGCATATATCATAAATGGAAGCGGGATTCCTCTTCTATAATTTTTAAACTTAATCCATTTCTGATCTTCATTAACCAATTCAATTTTGCACGCATTTTGATCCACACATCTTTCATAATGATCACGAAGTTTCCTTGTTGTATGGAAAAAATTTAGACATCTGTAAATTATAAGAATCATATTATTAAACTATTAAATTATTACAACTGTAAATAGAAAAGTGATGAATTACCTGTCGCAAATGTGTGATTTATGTTGATGTTGATGAATTTGCGACGATATCAGCCTTGATAAATTTTTGATCCATACATAATGCCACATATTATCTTTTTCTTGCTTATTTTGATATATTAGTAAGTTTATATGTTTATGTTCAGATATTTTATCACTTAATCGTAATGGTAATACTTCATATTTTTCATGTTCAGATTTATCTTTATTCGTTAATTGGTATAAATTTATGGACAAATTATTATTTTTTTCAAATGTAGGTATATGTTTAGTTGTAACGGGAAATGTAATTCCCGTTAAATTTAGTACATTTTTATAATGCGGATATGATTGTTTACGGTTACTATGATGTGATGCTGGACATAATGCTGACGTTACCGCCCAAGCAAAACAATCATTTTCATTATCGGTCAAATCAATAGAAACAGTTGCTTTTCTATTTCGTATAGCTAATGGAAGTCCACAGTTTCCTTTACCAGCGCTCAATAAATCACATTTATTGATATTTATAATCAAACTGATAATTTTGCTCAATGCCCATCCACTGTCACGTTCTTGAAATTCCTCTAGCGATGTAAGAATCTGCCCACACACATTGTTTGTATACCAATTATCAAGCTTTATGGTGGAATCATTGTCATTTAGTAGTACCTCATTTTTTGTTGCAAAGGTTTTAATTTCCTTCTTACTTTCGTCAGTCAAACTGCGTTTTAACGTAAATTCACCATTGAAGATTGTGTTTACTTTAACACATTTGTGCTGTTTAACATACGATAGTACTTTTTCTATCACTGTATCTTTAGCATCGCTTAAAAATATAGAAGGATCAATATGATGTAAATTTATAATAATTCCAGTGATTATACGACTTTGGAAGGCATGTTCGCTTTCAATTTCTTTCCATTTCAGTGTAATATTCTTATCCTTCTGTTTTTCTTCATTTAATCCAGATCCAGAATGTAGATTAAAATTAAAACTTAATTGTTCACGTGTACAAGTTAGTTTAGCTATTTGCGCAAGTAAATGTTGTATCCTACCATCACTTATTTTTTCTTTTTTATTAATTAAATATGAATGCAAATATTTTAAATGCTGTTCACAATCTTTTATCCATTGGGTTTTATCTGCTTCTGATTCAATTAAATACGCTCGGTTTAATAAATTTTCTTCTTTTTTTATTAGTTGTTTTTTATTCACTGCATTTTCTTTTTTTCTTCGTAATCGTTCGTTTACGAAATACTTTACATTCCTCAGCCGCTTTAATTGTTCCATCAGTTTCACTTTATATTCTTTTTTCATATTTTCATTATTTAGGAGTATTTTCGTTTTTTTTTACATATGTAGTATATTGCTTTTTCCATTCTTTAAAATCCTCTTCTTTCTTCAAAAACGGCATTTGATTTAATACATTTTTTTCTATTTTCGCCGATAATCTATTAATAGATTTCATTTTACACCTCTTTAATCACACTACCGTTTTGTAACTTTCACTGCACTTCACTTCGTTAGCCTCCGCCTCCGCTTACGGTCGCGGTTTAAAATACAACGGACGCACAATTTCCTGCATATATTTGTCCTGCTACGACTATCCCCTCTCTGATTTACCACCGCTTTTATCCTAGATATGAAATCATATGATTTCTTATCTCTGCTTGTGTGTTATATTTGTTTATATCACGTTTATTTGCGTTATAAGATAATCTTGAATTTACATTTTTATTGTATTCACCATAAAATTGAACTAATTTTTCTACCATATCTCTCAAATTGGCTATAATGTTACTATCAGTAATACATTGAATACTGAAAATGGAGAGATCGAACGGCCCTGATCTTACAACATTGAAATTAAATTCGTCATATTCATAAAAATTACCGTTTTGTAATATATAAAGTTTACCATTTATATATTTAAATACTGAAAATGGATTTTGTGGAGATATGGATAGGCCAATTCCCTTAAATAAATCGTTAATTAAAATATACTTTCTAGGCTGATATCTACACTCGTCAATTTCAATTACATATACTCCTTTATAAAAAATATATGTTCTACCGGTATTTGTTAAAACAGCAGATTGCACTGCATTATACTGAAAGTCTTTGCCAAATAGTTTTTGATATGTCATGGGATAACCAGTTTTTAATTGGAAAGTATCAGGATTGAATATATAAATATTATTATCAGAAAATAATGCAACTTCTCCATTTACTCTTTCATATATTGCATTAATTCCTGAAAAATTAAATGGCAAAAATTTTAACCACGATCTTATTAACTGTGGCTCCTCATACTTTCGATATTTAACGTTTAAATTAAATGGCCATACCCAAATTTTATAGAATATATACAATCGTGTGAAAAATGAAAAATTTTAAATCATCTGCTGGAGCTGAACATAAATCGACTAATTTTGGTGGAACTAATGTTGGTGCATCTGGTGACGTATCAGGAGAAGCATTACCATTTGCATCTTCGCCGAATTCGTCCTCAGACTCATTCTCAGCATTAACATTATATAAATTTCGTATAGCTAATATATCATCTTCCTCAAGTTTAATATAATCTGTATGATTTTCATAATAATAAATCGGCGACATTATTGAATTCATATTTGACGAATGTAGTATACCTAGACTGTGACCAATTTCGTGTGTTAATGTTTCGTATAAACTGAATGACTCATCGTTTATCGGCCCCTCGCCTATCATCCATTTCCACGATTTAGATATATGAATTTCTCTGACATTATTACTTTCATTCGGCATATCTGCATGTGCTAATGTTTGATTAGAGAATGGCGGTGAACAAACTTGTTGCGGTGAATTAACACTGTAATGCATTGTATTTTCAAATGATATAATTATATCCGCTTCAGTTTTACTTTGTACTTGAGTAAAGGTTAACCGAGATGGCTTTTGCCACAAAGAAAATGCTTTTTTTGCAATGTTAATTTGATCTGTTGTTCCGACATGTAAATACCAACGCAATGTTTTTTTGTTCCATTTATAAGAATGAAGTGTGTAATCGCTGACATGATCACTTACTCCGCAACGCTTTGCCTCCATCAACTTTTTCGTTTCAGCATTTAGAGTCCCATCGACTTTAAGATTCCAATATTGTTGAAAAATTCGTATTGCATCTGCCAATTTATCATTATCAATAGTTTGTGATTTTGAATCGTTAGTGTTCATATAGCCGTAATATTGAAGATAATTAATTGTTGAACGTTTATTCATCGGATGCGTAGAAGGCACTCGCAAATTGTTCTTGATAGATAAGAGAGAAGGAAAAAGTTGAAGAAGTATCGCAGTGTGAATTATAAATATAATTATTTTCGCCATGATTAGAATTGAGGTGCTCACGTGACACGGTAGGACGAAAGACTGATGTGAAAGAAAAATATGTACTAGTTTATAATGAACTCATTTTTTATTAATTTTATATAGATGGCTAAATACATTAGAAATTTTAAACATTATTTTCATTATTTATATATTGTGTAAATTTTAAATTCATAATATCTTGAAGCAAATCATCCATTTTTTTAACCCGTGCTTTAAAATATGCGGAGTCGATATGCCAGAATCCTTTACGCGCACATCGGTATTCTTCAGGATACGTATCGTCGATTATATATAAGTAGTAGAAGTTGTTGAATGAAACTGTTTGTTTTATCTGTAATGAAATTATTATTTTATATAGTTTTATTACTAAAATCATTTATAATTATATACATACTTGATGTATGTCTACAAACCTGTTGTTGATTATGATGCTGCTTTTTTTTTATTCTTTTCATCTTTTGACATCTCGTTTCCATTTTTGCGCTTACGTTTTGACGAATCTTTTTCGCTCTCATTTTTCATATTTTCCTTCTCACTCTCTACATGTTCTTCTTCTTTTACATCATCATCATCATCATTATCATCAGTAGAGAATTTCATTTCATTATATTTTCTACCAAGGTATATTAGTTGAACTGGTTTACCGCTTGTAAGGCAGTTCTCTATAACTTGGTAATGCTTGCTTTTATCTATTAAAATATTACTTATACGTAATGGCAGAAAAATAGAGAATGTATCATTTAAATCAAACATAACTCTATCTCCAAAGCGGGTCTTCATTTTTCTCATTCCGCTTATTAAATATGATTTATTAATTTCCAAGCCTGCTACCGGGTTCACTGGCAACTTGCTTATAATACCGACACTATTCAGCAAACTGAACGTATTTTCGCACATGTTCACTGCAAATATCTACTGAACTGTTAATGCACTTGCGCTATTCAACGACTAAACTGCGCGTATCGCGAAGTAGCGCTATTTATGCACCCCATACTCTTCCACCCAAACTTCCAGCATACGTCACTTTTCTTCATTCCCCTACTCCCTTCAACGATTATGCCCACGCTCAATTTCTGATTTTCCACACATTTAATACCTACAGCAGCGCAAATAGGAGCTTCAGTACGAGACGAATCTTTTTGAAAGAAACTTCTACTAAAGTTTGTGCAACACTTGCATTAAAATTGAAAAGTTACAGTTTTGTAAGTGAAGTGAAAATTTAAAAATATAATTATGGTATGTAGTTCGAATATAAGTAAAACAAATTTTTATTTTCAATGCTCTAATTTGCTTAAATTAATATTATTTTCAGGCTACAGCCGATTATGAAAAAATAACGCATTTCATCGATATGGATGGATTTACAATTAATCGACATACGTTTTAATGCAAAGAAATTGCGATAATATCTATAAATGAAAATATATTACGTGAATACCTATTTTTGAATAAAAACTTTAGCGATTTAAGTGTTGAAGATCAGCGAAGCGCGCGTTATGTATACAACAACGTTCACGGAATTTTATTCAAAGATTACGGATATGAAAATTTTAAACAAGAGGACTTACCCTATATAGTCCAAGATTTTATCTCAAAATATGACAGTCCAATTGTTGCATATAAAGGTGGAACTTATGAAAAGAAATTATTGAACGAACTTGGAATCCGAAATATAAATTTAGAGGAACTGGCATGTCCTAAATTTGATGTTCTAGTTTCTAATAAACTGTATAATAAAGTGAACATCAACACTATAATGTGTAAAATGCATGTAAAAGAGAGAAATTGGAATAATAAAATTCCGCATTGTCCTTTACTTGAAGTACAGGTTTTTAGAAATTGGTACTGTCATAACGTAACTAATAAATCTTCTTAAATAATAATGTACATTGATATGCACTGATTGTGAATATAATGAATTTTTATATTTTATTATCAATTTGTAATTAAGTACACAATTAAAAATAAATTTATTTTAAATTTATATCAATCCATGAATTATGTGATTTATCTAATCCCAACCATTTAACATATACATTATTTTGCTTTCTACGAATAACTTTTTCAACTAAATAAATATCGCTATGCTTAGCTTTTAATAATTCATATTCATAGAAACCGCCTTTAATGTCATTTCCTCGTAAATCTTGAATTAAATATGTGACAGGATAAGTATGTTGCACAGAAGTAACTTTAAAAATTTCAGTCGTTCAATTAGGCGTATATCCTTTCTCAAACAAATGCTTGTATTTACTAATACGTACAAAATCTCCAACTCGATATTTGCCCGGTTTAACGATCTTTATATTACTATAAACTGATGAAAGAAGCGTGCTAGCATTTTTATTTGTCACATCTGCAGGTCTCATTTTGATTGTTCTATGTTTACGCATATTGTAATCGAATACAAGTTTATTTAACATATGCGTCCATTTATAGCTTCCGTTTAACGAGAATAATTTCCACATATTATTTTTTAACGTTCTATTCCAACGCTCTACTATCGATGCCTTCATAACACTATATGTAGAATAATGATTTATTTCATGTTTATCCATTAAATTCTTAAAATCTTTATTAAAAAATTCTTTCCCATCATCCGTTTGCAAATTTTTAGGTTTACGCTCCTCGAAGATATTTGAGAAAGCCTTTACCACATCTTTACCTTGTTTCGTTTTCAACGGACGAGCCCAGCCATATTTAGAAAATGTGTCGATAACTGTGAGAATATATTGAAATCCCGAATTAAATCGCGTATATGCTTTCATATCTACTAAATCAGCTTGCCATAAATCATCATATCCTTTAATTATAACACGTCTTCTTACAAAATTCTTTCTCACAGGTGTATGCAATTCTTTTACTAACTGCTCTTGTTCTTTAATTAATTTCATGATTTTAGGTTTCTATATTATTATGTGTTCTATTTATAATTTCTATAATTGCAATTTGAGTGTTTCTTAAATTCTCCTTATTATCATTCACATCCTTCCGCAGTTCGTCAATTAAAGTTTTTAGTGTATTTTGTGTCACAAATTCTTTACGAATATTAGCTATGTCGTTTTCTTTATCGTGTAAATTTTGTTTTACCCCATTTATCTGCTCATCAAGAAGAGATTGTAGATTCACTATATCTTTTTCCAATGTCGTGGTCAAATTCTCTACTGCATCCTTTGTCGTAGCCGATTCCCTAAGATTGCTTATAGAATATTCATGACGACTAATACTATTTTTTGCTGAAGTAATATGTTACGTCCTACGTCCTCCACCCGCTTTTTTAACGACTATATTCTCGCAACGAGCTCATCGCACCGCGTATCTATTTAATTAGATGTAAGTCGTACATAAACGAAACAAGAGCCGGCGCACCGCGCCACCGAAATTCCTTCACGTAACGCTGACGCCCATCCGGGACGTAATCCGCGCCACGCGAAGGAATGACATAACGACGACAATAGCGATGTAAGTAGAGACATAAGAATGCTGACGCCGAATCAGCTCACAGGCTAATCCCAACGATTGACTAGCCATCCGCGGCAACACATCGTTCCGAGAACGCCAACTTCCAAACGGAAGCTAGGGTGCCGGTTCCACGAAGGACCTGGCGACCATCAGCAAAACCCACTACTTAAATGGGCCACAGTCAGTCAGTCAGTCAGTCACAATACTCCGCTCCATAGTTAACGTCACTAAGTCACGTCAGTTTACTTTCGGCAACTCGTTAATCTAAGTTATCAAGCTCTTCAACCAACCAAGTTCGGCTACGACCCATGTTAATTCGGCAACTGTAAACCAGCTAAGTGTACTTCGAGATAAAACATCCAGTCCACTTCCACCATCTGAACATTATTTAATTCACACGACCGTGCCCTTCCTGCACGTCAACACCAAACACCACCACCTCTACCTCTACCCAGGGCCCCAGAGAACTACCTACAGCCGTGGACGCCCTCACAGGCGTCCACCGTGGTATAACTCCCGGTGATCGTCACCCACAGTCGTGGACGCCCTCCCAGGCATCCACCGTGGTCGACTCCCGGTAATTGCCGAGCCATCCATAGCGCGGTCGCCCTCCCCGGCATCCACCTTGGTGAACTCACGCATTATGGGAAAACCTTCGGGATCGGCTATCCACAACCACACACACTCCCACACATCCAGAGCCGTAGCCATTCGGACACTTCCTTCTTACATTCCTCGATACGTCAGTGAGCCACTCCACTGACGGATCAAACAACCCTCTTTTCGGTGCGATCACTCCTTCCGTCTGTCCTCGATCCCTGGTATACCCGGTGAACGCAGGGTGCCGAAAACGAGGACGTAACAGAGTACAGAGTAGCTATGTCGTTTTCTTTATCGTGTAAATTTTGTTTTACCCCATTTATCTGCTCATCAAGAAGAGATTGTAGATTCACTATATCTTTTTCCAATGTCGTGGTCAAATTCTCTACTGCATCCTTTGTCGTAGCCGATTCCCTAAGATTGCTTATAGAATATTCATGACGACTAATACTATTTTTTGCTGAAGTAATATTATAATTAATTTCTTCAATATTTTTAGAAATTGTATTCAATTTTTCATTAAGGCTTTTTTCATCAGACTCTATTTTTTGCTGTTGCGCGAGGAAATCTTCTATACAATTTTGCAGCAATTTATTATTTTCCTTTCCATTTACTTCTAACTTTATAATTTTTTCTGTTAACGTAGAAGTCACTTCATCAAGTTTATTGAAATTTGTGCCATAAAGATTTAATACGGCATTTATTCTCTTTAATTTATCGTAATTAGCTTCGCATTGCGATGCGCACTTTTCAATTTTTTCGTTGAGACTGCCTCGAAGCGCCCTATCGTAACTTAATATACGTTTATCTACATAGTATTTGTTCGCAGCGTCTGTAGAGTTTCCAGGATTTGCTAATCGTATAATTATTCTATTTTTTGCATCATAGCCGCCCTCATTAACGTTGAAATGAAGAAAAATACCTTTCCTTTTCAATTTGAATTTTGTAACCGATCATTAGCATCTTCTATGCCCTTACCACCAAACTTGTTAATGAACATTATAAGACTAAATATAATTTAGGCATACACAAATATTATATAATAATATTGGCTTCGCGAAGTTCCTCCACTATTGACATAATTTCATTATCATGTCCTGTATGTCCAACTTTTTTTGATGATATTAAAAGTCGTAAACGGTCAATAAGCTCATTAGGATTGTCCCAGTGAACATAATTCACTGGTTCATTCGTAACTAACATATTATTCGGTATATATTTTTTCATTGCAAATTTATTTCCTGCTCCAACTTTAAATTTATTAGATTTTGTTTTAGCTCTTTCCGCGGCTGTAGCTATAGCTAAATGTGGTGCTAGTAATGGAGCAATTATTTTTTTATATTTAAATCCTTTACTGCCCATAATCTGTTGTGATGATTGGTAATCTCTACGGAAGGCATTTGTTTTTAATAAAATAGTTTTATACTTAATTAAATCTGTATTATTATATAATTTTGAATTGGGAATTTTCTTGAAAATTAATTCGAAAATTCCAGGGGTTCCGCCGTATCTAGTTTTCTTAATAATAATATTATCATTTTCATCCACCTCAAATATGCGGTCACCTAACATTAAATTGTCATCTTTAAAATATATGCCGTAAACATGATCAATTTCTTTGTCAAAATCTGTACTAAAAAATAAGCTAATATATTTTCGTGATAATGGGCCTAAGTTCTCCTGCATTAAATTTCTAACATCTTCAGGCGGATTTTGTAATATTTCACTAATAGAGGATTCCGCTTGTGATCTTTCTAACGGTGAAGATTCTTCAACATTTGGTCTTTCTATCGATCATGGTATAGGAGATATAGGAGTTGACGCTTCAGCAAATGTCCTTCTCTTACCTAATTGTGGCGTTGTCTTAAATTTTATATTATCATTTTTAATTTTAGTACTCCTAATAACGGCACTAGACGGCGAATAACTATAATGTGTTTCACTCAATGACGGATTAACCATTTCCTTTGTTTTTTTCTTACTCAAGTCTTCAACTCCTCCACTATCTTCATCTTCAAAAACATCATCTTCATTATCTTCAATATCTTCAATATCACTTTCAATATCTTTTTCAATTTCAAATTTTTTCTTTTCATTATTGTTATTCGTAATTATATTTTTCTCTAGTAATTTTTGTAGAGGTTTAGTTATCGGTTTATATGTTTCTTTTAAATATTCCTCAGACTCTATTTTATCAAGTTTCAAATCCTTATATTTTTTTCGAATTACATCACTTGTTTTCGCGATATGTTTTAAAATTTGCTGGCGTTTCTTATTTTCTCGCGCACCACCCATCTCACTTCTCACTCCTTCCGTGGATGTATAATGACTGAATATTAGCAGTATACTGATTTATATAATAGCAAACTGGTCAAATTCTTTTCGATACCTTCCATTTTGAATATTACTATCCTTATCAATTACTAAAAATCCACACTTTTTCTCCCAGCAATTTCTACATAATGCTAGAAAATCTTCATAGCTCATATCCGTATTAATATGTTCATTATAAATATGGCGTAAATTTGTATTATCTTGCTGAAAAATTACTAATAAATTCGTATTATCTCTTATAAGATGCTTAGGTATTTTTGCATAAGTTTGACATAAATAAAAACTATCGATATTAGAATGCCTGCACATTGAAAAATACTCCCTTATAGTTTGCTGTTTATCACAGGCTACATCATCGAATATAAAGATAGAATTAGGCAAAGCTTCAGAAATCGGAATAATCTCGCTATTATTTGAAAATTTATAATAGCCGATGTCTGGTACTGTTGATATAATTCTTTCGAGATAACGATATTTTACTTGTTGTAGTGATTTCGAATACACATAAATATTTTCAAAGCGCACTCCATTAGGGCTTTCAATTAAATTAACTATTATATTGATTTTTCCACAATTAGATGGTCCGCATATTATACAGCGAATAGTATTGGGGAGTATCTTACTATGACGTCGATAATTATCATTACGATTTTCTCCAAGTAACATTTTTTCACACACAAAATTATTACAAATTGACAACGGCTGCTTAACGAAACGCATGATAATATTACCCGTAGAGACTAAAAGAATAACTACAAATATTCGCTTACAGCAAAAGCATATAAATAGGCGAGTAATCATTTATTAGCTTTATTATCTCAGAAGATGGTGAAGTGCAAGTGTAATGATAGCGTATGCAAATAGAAAAGAAAGAATGAATAGCAGTCATACTAAGGGGAGTGGTATATTAAACTCTGCAATCAATGCACTTCCTTTCGAATTACATATTCCGGGGTATCAGTTTTGCGGACCTGGTACGCACTTAAAGAAAAGATTATCATTAGGACAAAAAGGTATAAACCAATTAGATTCAGCTTGTCGTGAACACGACATCGCCTATTCTAATTGTAAAGATATTGAGGAGCGACATAAGGCAGATAAATCTTTAGCAGCAGCTGCTAAAAAAATTGCTACAGCGAAAGATACTAAACTTGGTCATCGTATTGCCGCTACTGTTACTTGGGGCCTTATGAATGCAAAAAGAAAAATGGGTATGGGCATGAATAAAAAGAAAAATAGAAAAAGAAAGATACCTATTGCTAAACGAGGCGGATTTATACCGCTATTGCCACTTCTCGGTGTCTTGGGTTCGCTAGCGGGAGGTGCTGCTAATATTGCATCCGCAATAAATAGGTCTAAAGCTCAGCAAAAGCAGTTAGAAGAATTGAAAAGACACAATGCAACTTTAGAGGGTCGCGGACTCTATTTATCTCCATATAAACGTATAAGAGGTCGTGGTATTAGAAAACGAAGAAAGGCCGGGAAAAAAAAAATAATAATTCGAATACATTAGTCGCAACTGGAGTAACCACTAATATACAATTAGAAAAAGCGTGCAAAAATATTCCATATTTTAGAGGGGTTTTTATGCGAAATAAACTACCTATAACGATAAGAAGAAACGAATGTGGAATAGTAAATTTGGATAATAATGAAGGAAAAGGAACACACTGGGTGGCATATATTAAAAAAGGAAACAATGTTAAATATTTTGATTCTTTCGGTAATTTAAGACCACCGTTAGAACTAATAAATTATTTTAATAAAAAAAACCTAGCAGCAGTTTCTTATAATTACAGCACTTATCAATCATACGACATGACTAATTGTGGTCAGTTATGCTTTGAATTTCTTAAACGTAACATCTAAAAATGTCGTTTACTGTAACTTTAAGTGGCACGTCTTCAGACTTGATAGCTGATTTTTTCCCGCCGTTAGATTTGAGTAATGGAAAATATGAATTAGGTTTAGTAGATTTTCAAACATTTCACGCTATTCCTAATATCGATGAATCAAATAATAAATTTTATTACGACGGTAATAAGGAAATCGTTATACCAAAAGGTTCCTACGAGCTATCAAGTATTAATACATATATTCAAGACAATATTCGTAAAGAGGTAAGCGAGGATCCAGATAATATCTTCATATTACGTGCAAGTAATAGTACGTTAAAAAGTGAAATCAAATGTAAGTATTCCATTGACTTCGGTAAACCAAACAGTATTGGAAGTAAATTAGGATTTTCAAACAAGAGAATACTTGAACCTGAAAAATGGTATGAATCGGATATTACAGTAAAAATTATTAAAGTGAATATAATTCGTATTGAGTGTAGTATTACTGCCGGTGCATACAGTAACGGGAAAATTGCGCACACGATTCATGAATTTTTCCCAAACGTTGAGCCAGGATATAAAATATCGGAAACGCCGTCAAACGTCATTTATCTTCCAATCATCGTAAGAGTTATAGACCATATAAATTTACGAGTAGTAGATCAAAGCGGAGATTTAGTTGATTTCGGAGACGAAGAAGTGACAATAAGATTACATATTAGATAAAATGATAATTTATAACAATAACAATGATAGGAGGGCTAATAGCGTGGAAAAAGTATGTAAATTAAGAGCACCGATTAAGAAACGTGTCAGTAGAGCGATACACTTCCACCGAAACCCATCTCATTCGCGAAAGAGTCTTACATTGCCGTCAACGTCGAAAATAAAGAGGTTAAGTTCGACGAATAAGAAATTTTTAGAATCGCTAGGCTTTACGGTAATATCTAAATAATATGAGCGACCCGCTTAATATTCATGATTCTCCTGTTATTGATAATCGAATTAGTGGCTACGAGTTTCATGCTTATAATCCCTACGTTAATTCTTCTCTAAGTTATAACGATGAAATAAGAATTCCGATACAGCAGCAAGATTTAATTTTATTACCATGTGAAAGTTACTTATTAATCGAGGGACGGTGTAGCATAAAATATAATAACGATACAAATAAAACTAGCCGCTTAGAAAACAATGCAATTGCTTTCCTATTTAATGAAATACGATACGAGCTTAATGGAATTGAGATAGACCGTTGTAAAAATGTGGGCATTACTACTACATTAAAGAATTATATTTCACTCGGAGATTCTAAAAGTAGGGAACTGGCTAAAGCCGGTTGGAACTATGGAAAATGGAAACCGCTAAACGAATCTGTCAATTCGTTTAGTTTTTGCGTACCGTTGAATATAATTTTAGGATTCTTTGAAGATTATAAACGCGTAATTACATATGGAAGGCATGAATTAATTTTAATTAGAGCAAAAGATGATAAAAATGCAATAGTATCCGAACATGAATTTGTCGTGGAACCAAAAATTGAATTAACAAAAATACAATGGATGATGAAACACATTACGTTAGACGAAAGTACTAAATTACAATTTTTACGCCTTCTACAACATGATAGGCCAATTTCAATGAGCTTTCGTTCTTGGGAGTTACACGAATATCCCTTATTACCCGAAACACAAAATCATACGTGGGCTGTTAAAGCCTCGACTCAGCTAGAAAAGCCTCGCTACATCATATTTGCGTTTCAAACTAGTAGAAAAAATGATTTCAAGAAAGCCTGTACGAAATTCGATCATTGCTTTCTACGGGATATTAAGCTTCACTTAAACTCCGACTTTTATCCCTATGATAGGCTCAATTTAAATTTTGATAACAATCAAGCTACAATCTTATATGATATGTACGCTAGATTTAAAAAATCATATTATAACTTATCAGATTTATCTGAATGTGCGCCATTACTGAGCATGGACTCTTTCATCGATATAATAGGTCCAATAGTAGTAATTGATTGTTCGCATCAAAACGAAACGGTCAAAACAGGTACGGTAGATGTAAAAATTGAATTTGAATGTGCTAATAATATCCCCCCCAATACATGTGCTTATTGTCTTATTTTACATGATCGCATAGTAGAATATAACCCATTATCTAGTATTGTGCGTAAGCTAATATAAATATGACTCCTCTACTATGACAGAATTACCCCCTCTTATTGTACATTAATATCTAACACCCAATGCATATAAACTACACCTGCTACCATAAACAGTACCTTATAGCACGCTCAGACGTGAACAAAGGACGATCAGTCTCAACGTCATAGTGAAATTAAACATGGAGAATTGTAATTTCAAATATCTCCTATCAATTAGTGAAAACTGTGAGATTGAGTGTCCAAATCATTGGAAATTTATAAATAATGATACAATCGATAAGATTAAAGATATTTTAAAATTTATTATTGAAAGAGATTTACATAAGTTTCTAATGATAAAAGTAAATACAACTTTTTATATATTCAATAAATTATTTAAAATAATGATACCGGTGGTGGAGGAGACCGATACAATAGCGTCAAAATGGTAAGTAAATAATAAATACTCTTATTCTTCTTTTCATATTTACAACTTTCCACGTATACTTAGTTTTATTCTTTTTCAGTGTTTCAAAATTCGAGTTCTTGATGGAGATAAACGACAAATTTATAAAATCGCCGTCTACATGGTTTTATACGGAAATATTAGAGACTATTGAAGATATTCTATCGTTTATCGACGACTACGGATTTGAGGAAATGTTAGCTATTAAGTTAAATAATCATATTTATATGTATGACAAAGAACACAGGGAAATCTTGCAATTACATTTGAAGTAAGTACACAGCTTCAGACTTTATTCGTTTTAGCAAAAATATTTAATTTGAGTCTTTGCAGCGCACCGATGTTGCATCAGGACTCTGAGGATTGTTCGACAATATCATATTGCACGAGTTTTAGTTCTGACGGTAACGAGGAAAGCGATACAGAGAACGACAGTGAAAAAGGAGCTACTTATGCCTCTTCCTCACCATCGCCCGTAGAATCCATACCAGATTTGCTATCGGAACAAGACTCGCAGGAATACATATCAGATTTGCAATCGGAACAAGACACGCAGGATTATATTTAACATTTCTCATATTAATTCTTTATATCATAAGAACATATTTAAATTGTATTTTTAACTTTATTTTAAAAACGACCATTTTTCTTTTTCATATTTTATACTACTTATATGATATGCTGCACAAATAGATATAAATAAATAATACTGACATTGATATTTACATTATTACGATCATTTACTACCATATTCCATCACGCGCGCACCCGACTTTATCATTTCGCAGCTCAAATGTTCGTAGACAGTATCGACATTGTATAATGTAAGTTCATCTAAAGATAATAACAACGAACTGGTATCGAACATCTTCTTGTCCAATAAGAACTCAAATATCGATTAACTGATGTGCTATGTTAAATGTGTGAATGAATATTAGCTAGCGCCTAGCGCCCTTTACCCGGGAGCCTCCCTCCCACCCAACCTGCACCGCGTCCGCTCTAAGATGACGCCGGACCCCCTCGCTGCCCGTAGTACACCTTGCTCCCACCACCCAACCTCCTCCTCCGTAGTACAACGCCGCGTCGATGGCGCTTATCGTCCTCCGCTCTCTCGATGATATTGTTGCCCACGCTCTACGAGTACCGCTGAGCAGAAAAGTGAAGGCGCGGAAGAAACTAAAAACGAGGCCTATTGCGCGGCGAAATAAAAGAGAGAGTTCGAGTAGTCTGTATTGCACAGAAAAATAATAATTTATTACTTGCGATGTACAAATAGTCTTGCTAGAAAGCTCGGTGATAAAACACGACTGGAAAACGATATAATTGCTCTGAGACACTGTTATTACTTTGCGACACGTGGGACGAAAGAAGGGCGAGCAGTTCGACGCCGCTGCTTTTATCACCTTCGACCTCTGGAAGATTCAAATCATCGGCGAATAACGCTTGTCTCGGCCAATAATATCGAAGTAGAATCCTCCAGAAGTCGAAGGGCCCTCAGTTTCGCGCGGGTAGCGGGGCAAAGTGCCCGATAGAAGAAGCGCGCTTGCGCATTTGGGCTCGGAGCGCGCGGCCGGCCATGTGCTTCAGGAGTCACGCACTGTGCAGCCGCGACGCTCGCTCCGACTGCCACAGGCCCGGGCGTTTTGAATCGCTTTTCGGAACAACCGCGTAATAGCTTATCGTATTGTTCCTGTGCAACCTTCTCCCCTCGACACTTCCCCAACCCCCCGCGACATTCCTCCGTAGTACAACGCCGCGTCGATGGCGCTTATCGTCATCTGCTCTCTCGATGATATTGTTGCCCACGCTCTACGAGTACCGCGTAATCGCTTATCGTATTGTTCCTGTGCAACCTTCTTCCCACGACACTTCCCCAACCCCCCGCGGCATTCCTCCATAGTACAACGTCGCGTCGATGACGCTTATCGTCCTCCGCTCTCGATGATATTGTTGCCCACGCTCTACGAGTACCGCGTAATCGCTTATCGTATTGTTCCTGTGCAACCTTCTCCCCTCGACACTTCCAACCCCGCGCCATTTAAGCGAGCTCTACTACTACTACTACTACTACTAACTTCCGTAAACCACAAACTTTCAACCTAACAGAAAATAAGGCAAGACCCGATATCAACCGACTCGATATCGCCCGACCGAGACTTTTAACCTTTACCGCTGCTGGAATCGAACGGCTCGCCTTCACCTTCAACCGTTCTTCCGATTACATACCAACCGCGAACTTCCACCTGATTAAGACAAACCGCAAACTTCCTGATTAAGACTAACCGCAAACTTCCCCTCATTAAGACAAACCGCAAACTTCCCCCTGATTAAGACAAACCGCAAACTTCGATAAAAAAAAAATACACACAAACACGCAAGACCGAATGGTCCAGAATCGACTACTCGTCCAGAATCGGCTTACTTTCAACACTGGTCCAGAATCAGCTACTGGTCCAGAATCGGCTTACTTTCAGCACTGGTCCAGAAGCGGCTTACTCTCTCTACTCCCGATTCTCGAATTTGTTAATTACGGCCAAAATACGATTTCGTAAACTCGGAAATCGATACAGCAGCTTGCGAAAACTATTCGTAAACGATTGAGACCATTACACACGAGATACGTCAAAATTATTTCGCCAGGTTCCGCATCTGGTCAGCTTCTGCTTTCGGCCACTGGAGGCGCTCGCAAAATCTACATTACCCCATTCCCGAAATTGTTAATTACGGCCAAAATACGATTTCGTAAACTCCGAAACCGATACAGCAGCTTGCGAAAACTATTCGTAAACGATTGAGACCGTTAGAGACGAGATACGTCAAAATTATTTCGTTACTCTATGTCCGAAGAGCGATTCTCGCCTCGGCCAACGCCGCGCTTGCGAGCAAATCAACGCTGCACGATAGCCGTTTCTTCAATTGTTAATTACGGGCAAACTGTGATTTCGTAAACTCTGAAATCGTTACAGTGGCTTGCGTAAACTATTCGTAAACGATTGAGACCGTTATACACGAAATACGTCAAAGTTATTTGGCCACTTACTGCATCTCCTTTCGCCAACGGCGGCGCTTGCGAGCAAATCAACCCTGCACGATAGCCGATTATGAAATTTGTTAATTACAGACAAACTACGACTTCCTAAACTCTGAAATCGTTACAGTGGCTTGCGTAAACTATTCGTAAACGATTGAGACCGTTAGAGATGAGATACGTCAAAATTATTCCGTTACTCTATGTCCAAAGAACGATTCTCGCCTCGGCCAACGGCGGCGCTTGCGACCTGCACGTTAGCCGTTCCTGAAATTGTTAATAACGAGCAAAATACGATTTCGTAAACTCCGAAATTGATACAGCAGCTTGCGAAAACTATTCGTAAACGATTGAGACCGTTGCACACGAGATAAATCAAAATTATTTCGCCAGAGTTTGCATCTGGTCAGCTTCTCCTTTCGGCCACTGGAGGCGCTTGCAAGATCTACATTACCCCAATCCCGAAATTGTTAATTACGGCCAAAATACGATTTCGTAAACTCCGAAATTGACACAGTAGCTTGCGAAAACTATTCGTAAACGATTGAGACCGTTACACACGAGATACGTCGAAATTATTTCTCCACGTTCTGCTTCTGGTCAGCTTCGCTCCCCGGCCACGGTGGCGCTGCGCGGTAGCAGACGATAAATACTAGATATTAAAATTGTTAATTACGGGCAAACTACGATTTCGTAAACTCTGAAATCGATTGCGTAAACTTGCGTAAACTATTCGTAAACGATTGAGACCAAAATAGCCGAAATCTATGATAGTTGTCTGCTAACTATACGGCGGTCATCATATCACACCGCTGCTCGTGGTGAGAATTAATACTAAATTCGTTGATTGCACTTGTCACAAGACTGGCAGCGGCTGCGGAAAATATCAGCGCGCTTCTTCAATACAGGCTTAAATTTACGTGCTGTTATTTGTGATCAATGTAGTAATAATCAAAGTACTATGAAGAATATGATTTCTGATGATCTTTCGTATGTCATTCACGAAAATTAACAAATATGTGTAATCTTTGATATTCCGCATATGTTAAAGTCTTGGAAAGACGTAGACTCATTATGGGAATTAGAAAACGGTGCGGCAACGAGAGCTGCTGTTAAGTTATCAGAAAAACATGTAAATCCCAATTGCATCGAAAAAATGAGCTGCCGTTTAACTCCGGAACTATTTAGTCGCGGGGTCTCAGCAGCTCTCTTAACTCAATCGCAGGAACAGTAGGAGAAATTGAAAGCTCGGCGGTCATGCACCCGGTCGAATTTTTGTTCATTCTTAACAACAGTTATGATTCTTTAACCAGCAGAACCTGCAACGATTAAAATCCAAATAGATGAGCATTATCAGAAATTCGATTAAATGCAGAAAATTAAAATATCTATTGAAAGGATGTTCCAAATTGCGCACTATTATGCACAGCGGTCTTAAGACTACCATGTTTTCAGGGCTTAAAAATGTCTTTGAAATCTATCTTAGAATTGTGGAATCCGTCTGCTAAAAGTTTTCGTTCATCATTGCAAAAAAATATTCTATTTCCTATAGCTCAGTGATCCCAGAAGTGGCATCCTGCCGCACACAGAGCCGTAGTATACGTGCATGTCCCTGAGAGCTACGAGCCAATCGAGTGGCGCGTAGCTCTCACGGACACGACGCATACTACTTCTCTCTCTTCCCCCACCAAGCGTGCCGCATGCGGCAGGATGCCACTTCTGAGATCACTGCTATAGCTTGAATTTGTCGCACATGAAAAGCGGGTGCTGCTGTGTCTTGCACAGGACGCACGCTGCAACGTTCCGCGGTGTGTTCAGCACGAAGGCGCGGTTCGGCGGATAGTTTCGCCATCTTTTGTTCGCGAGTTCGTCCCTGTCGTCTCGTTCCGCAGCCCGCGATCTCTCTCGTCTTGACGCGCATACCGCGGTTTTGTGCATAAACTCGTATAGCTGTTCGACCTTTGGAAATTCGTCCCTCTCTAAACTCGCTTCCCACTTCTCGACAGTCGCTTTCAGTAATTTGCCTTCTAAAATATGGACGATCATCTCTTGCCCGACGACGACGCCTAGTGCGTTCAACGCAGCGATGTGTTGTTGAGTATCGTCCGCGAGTTTAGTCAGCCCGATCATCGTCTCTCTCTCCAGTACCGGCTGGTTCAAAATTAGCGCTAAATGCCGCGATACGAGTACGCGTCTCACCTCATATGACCGCTCTAAAAGGTCCCACGCTTTCGTAAAGTTTGCGCCGTCGACCGCGAAAATCTTAATCTTGTTCGCCGCTTCCCCGACTAGCGACGACCTTAGGTAGTATAATTTGTCTACCTCGTCTGGGTCCGTTTGCGAGCCTACCATGTTATGAATCGCGTTTTTGAAGGAAAGCCAATTCTCATATTTTCCATCAAACGTTGGCAACGGGGCCTTCGGCAATTTAATACGACGTTTCTGCACGGGGGCGGTCGTCCGATCGTCGTCGCATCGCGCGTCCTCGGATAATGGGTCGGTATCCAATTCCGATACGTTTGCCGCGTTCAAAATGGCCTCGGCGTGGCACGCGAGAGCATAGAAGCGCTCTTGGACCTCCTCGAACTCGGCTTTGTGCCCTTTATCGGGCTCTAACACAACTAGTTCGTCGTTGAACTCTTCGGACGCGTTGTACAGAACCGTTAGACGCGCGATTCGCAGTTTTAACGTTGACTTGTCCAACTTGCCTATATCGAGCAGGTTGCCTATCGCCATAATTTGAGATTTTAAGGCGTTGCGCCTTTGCACCAGAAGCTTGCTTCTCTTGGCAATGATCGAGCGATTCGGGTTTTCGGAAATGGGATCGAACGACTCACGTTAATTCAGCTGTGGGTACGAATGGTGTGTGGCTCCTTTGCTCCGGATCGAAGCACAGGCAGCACAGGCAGCAATCACAGGCAGCAAGCACAGGCAGCAAGCACAGGCAGCAAGCACAGGCAGCACAGGCAGCACAGGGAGCAAGCACAGGCAGCAAGCACAGGCAGCACAGGCAGCACAGGCAGCAAGCACAGGCAGCAAGCACAGGCAGCACAGGCAGCACATGCAGCAAGCACAGGCAGCAAGCACAGGCAGCAAGCACAGGCAGCAAGCACAGGCAGCACAGGCAGCACAGGCAGCAAGCACAGACAGCACAGGCAGCACAGCAAGCACAGGCAGCACAGGCAGCAAGCACAGGCAGCAAGCACAGGCAGCATAGCAAGCACAGGCAGCAAGCACAGGCAACACAGCAAGCACAAACAGCAAACACTGGCAGCACAGCAAGCACAGGCAGCACAGCAAGCACAGGCAGCAAAGCAAGCACAGGCAGCAAGCACAGGCAGCAAGCACAGGCAGCACAGCAAGCACAGGCAGCAAGCACAGGCGGCACAGCAAGCACAGGCAGCAAAGCAAGCACAGGCAGCAAGCACAGGCAGCACAGCAAGCACAGGCAGCTTGCACAGGCAGCATAGCAAGCACAGCAAGCACAGGCAGCAAGCACAGGCAGCACAGGCAGCACAGCAAGCACAGCAAGCACATGCAGCAAGCACAGGCAGCACAGCAAGCAGAGGCAGCAAGCACAGGCAGCAAGCACAGGCAGCAAGCACAGGCAGCACAACAAGCACAGGCAGCACAGGCAGCACAGCAAGCACAGGCAGCAAGCACAGGCAGCACAGTAAGCACAGGCATGTTAGGAACCCGCAAAATAGCTCGACGAGATGTGTTCGTTTTAGCGATTCTGGGGGAAGTGCAGAGGGGTCAAGCTCCGTCCTCTTTCCAAGAGGCAAAGCCTGCTCCGATCTTCGGCGAGATTCACTCTCGCATTTGTTTACAATGCTTACTCTTACTGAGACGCAGGTCAATGCACCGGCCGCCGAGGTAAACATATGATCCGCGACTCTCGGCGCCTCCAAAAACAGGTGACACAGCAACGCACTGTCGTGTGCCACTGTCGAATTACCGCGTGTTATGGGCGAAATCAAATGCATCGCTAACAGGCAGCACAGCAAGCACAGGCAGCACAGAAAGCTCAGGCAGCAAGCACAGGCAGCACAGCAAGCACAGGTAGCACAGCAAGCACAGGCAGCTTGCACAGGCAGCATAGCAAGCACACAAAGCACAGGCAGCAAGCACAGGCAGCACAGCAAGCACAGGCAGCACAGCGCATTCAGCACAGCAAGCACAGGCAGCACAGCAAGCACAGGCAGCAAGCACAGGCAGCACAGCAAGCACAGGCAGCAAGCACAGACAGCACAGCAAGCACAGGCAGCAAGCACAGGCAGCACAGCAAGCACAGGCAGCATAGCAAGCACAGCAAGCACAGGCAGCACAGCAAGCACAGGCAGCAAGCACAGGCAGCACAGCAAGCACAGGCAGCAAGCACAGGCAGCACAGCATGCACAGGCAGCAAGCACAGCAAGCGCAGGCAGCAAGCACAGGCAGCACAGCAAGCACAGGCAGCATAGCAAGCACAGCAAGCACAGGCAGCACAGCAAGCACAGGCAGCAAGCACAGGCAGCACAGCAAGCACAGGCAACACAGCAAGCACAGCAAGAACAGGCAGCAAGCACAGGCAGCACAGGCAGCAAGCACAGGCAGCACAGCAAGCACAGGCAACACAGCAAGCACAGCAAGAACAGGCAGCAAGCACAGGCAGCACAGGCAGCACTGCAAGCACAGGCGGCTTGCACAGGCAGCATAGCAAGCACAGGCAGCAAGCACAGGCAGCAAGCACAGGCAGCAAGCACAGGCAGCACAGCAAGCACAGGCAGCTAGCACAGGCAGCACAGCAAGCACAGGCAGCAAGCACAGGCAGCAAAGCAAGCACAGGCAGCACAGCAAGCACAGGCAGCAAGCACAGGCAGCACAGCAAGCACAGGCAGCAAGCACAGGCATGTTAGAAATCCGCAAAATAGCTCGACGAGATGTGTTCGTTTTAGCGATTCTGGGGGAAGTGCAGAGGGCTCAAGCTCCGTCCTCTTTCCAAGAGGCAAAGCCTGCTCCGATCTTCGGCGAGATTCAATCTCGCATTTGTTTACAATGCTTACTCTTACTGAGACGCAGGTCAATGCACCGGCCGCCAAGGTAAACATATGAGCCGCGACTCTCGGCGCCTCCAAAAACAGGTGACACAGCAACGCACTGCCGTGTGCCACTGTCGAATTACCGCGTGTTATGGGCGAAATCAAATGCATCGCTAACAGGCAGCACAGCAAGCACAGGCAGCACAGAAAGCACAGGCAGCAAGCACAGGCAGCACAGCAAGCACAGGTAGCACAGCAAGCACAGGCAGCTTGCACAGGCAGCATAGCAAGCACAGCAAGCACAGGCAGCACAGCAAGCACAGGCAGCAAGTACAGGCAGCACAGCAAGCACAGGCAGCACAGCAAGCACAGGCAGCAAGCACAGGCAGCACAGCAAGCACAGGCAGCAAGCACAGACAGCAAGCACAGGCAGCAAGCACAGGCAGCACAGCAAACACAGGCAGCACAGCAAGCACAGGCAGCAAGCACAGGCAGCACAACAAGCACAGGCAGCACAGCAAGCACAGGCAGCAAGCACAGGCAGCACAGCAAGCCCAGGCAGCAAGCACAGGCAGCACAGCAAACACAGGCAGCACAGCAAGCAGAGGCAGCAAGCACAGGCAGCACAGGCATGTTAGAAACATGCAAAATAGCTCGACGAGATGTGTTCGTTTTAACGATTCTGGGGGAAGTGCAGAGGGGTCAAACTCCGTCTCTTTCAAAGAGGCAAAGCCTGCTCCGATCTTCGGCGAGATTCACTCTCGCATTTGTTTACAATGCTTACTCTTACTGAGACACAGGTCAATGCACCGGCCGCCGAGGTAAACATATGATCCGCGGCTCTCGGCGCCTCCAAAAACAGGTGACACAGCAACGCACTGTCGTGTGCCACTGTCGAATTACCGCGTGTTATGGGCGAAATCAAATGCATCGCTAACAGGCAGCACAGCAAGCACAGGCAGCACAGCAAGCACAGGCAGCAAGCACAGGCAGCACAGCAAGCACAGGCAGCAAGCACAGCAAGCACAGGCAGCAAGCACAGGCAGCACAGCAAGCACAGGCAGCACAGCAAGCACAGGCAGCAAGCACAGGCAGCAAGCACAGGCAGCACAGCAAACACAGGCAGCACAGCAAGCACAGGCAGCAAGCACAGGTAGCAAGCACAGGCAGCACAGCAAGCACAGGCAGCAAGCACAGGCAGCTTGCACAGGCAGCATAGCAAGCACAGGCAGTAAGCACAGGCAGCACAGCAAGCACAGGCAGCAAGAACAGGTAGCACAGCAAGCACAGGCAGCAAGCACAGGCAGCACAGCAAGCACAGGCAACACAGCAAGCACAGGCAGCAAGCACAGGCAGCACAGCAAGCACAGGCAGCAAGCACAGGCAGCGCAGCAAGCACAGGCAGCACAGGCAGCAAGCACAGGCAGCAAGCACAGGCAGCATAGCAAGCACAGGCAGCATAGCAAGTACAGCAAGCACAGGCAGCAAGCACAGGCAGCAAGCACAGGCAGCAAGCACAGGCAGCACAGCAAGCACAGGCAGCACAGCAAGCACAGGCAGCAAGCACAGGCAGCACAGCAAACACAGGCAGCACAGGCAGCAAGCACAGGCAGCACAGCAAGCACAGGCAGCAAGCACAGGCAGCACAGCAAGCACAGGCAGCACAGCAAGCACAGGCAGCAAGCACAGGCAGCACAGCAAGCACAGGCAGCAATCACAGGCAGCACAGCAAACAAAGGCAGCACAGCAAGCACAGGCAGCAAGCACAGGCAGCACAGCAAGCACAGGCAGCAAGCACATGCAGCACAGCAAGCACAGGCAGCTTGCACAGGCAGCATAGCAAGCACAGGCAGTAAGCACAGGCAGCACAGCAAGCACAGGCAGCAAGCACAGGCAGCAAGAACAGGCAGCACAGCAAGCACAGGCAGCAAGAACAGGCAGCACAGCAAGCACAGGCAGCAAGCACAGGTAGCAAGCACTGGCAGCACAGCAAGCACAGGCAGCACAGCAAGCACAGGCAGCACAGCAAGCACAGGCAGCAAGCACAGGCAGCAAGCACAGGCAGCACAGCAAGCACAGGCAGCAATCACAGGCAGCAGAGCAAACACAGGCAGCACAGCAAGCACAGGCAGCAAGCACAGGCAGCACAGCAAGCACAGGCAGCTTGCACAGGCAGCATAGCAAGCACAGGCAGCATAGCAAGTACAGCAAGCACAGGCAGCAAGCACAGGCAGCAAGCACAGGCAGCACAGCAAGCACAGGCAGCACAGCAAGCACAGGCAGCAAGCACAGGCAGCACAGCAAGCACAGGCAGCACAGCAAGCACAGGCAGCAAACACAGGCAGCAAGCACAGGCAGCACAGCAAGCACAGGCAGCAAGCACAGGCAGCAAGCACAGGCAGCAAACACAGGCAGTAAGCACAGGCAACACAGCAAGCACAGGCAGCAAGCACAGGCAGCTCAGCAAGTACAGGCAGCAAGGACAGGCAAGTTAGAAACCCGCAAAATTGCTCGACGAGATGTGTTCGTTTTAGCGATTCTGGGGGAAGTGCAGAGGGGTCAAGCTCCGTCCTCTTTCCAAGAGGCAAAGCCTGCTCCGACCTTCGGCGAGATTCTCTCTCGCATTTGTTTACAATGCTTACTCTTACTGAGACGCAGGTCAATGCACCGGCCGCCAAGGTAAACATATGATCCGCGACTCTCGGCGCCTCCAAAAACAGGTGACGCAGCAACGCACTGTCGTGTGCCACTGTCGAATTACCGCGTGTTATGGGCGAAATCAAATGCATCGCTAACAGGCAGCACAGCAAGCACAGGCAGCACAGAAAGCTCAGGCAGCAAGCACAGGCAGCACAGCAAGCACAGGTAGCACAGCAAGCACAGGCAGCTTGCACAGGCAGCATAGCAAGCACAGCAAGCACAGGCAGCAAGCACAGGCAGCACAGCGCAGGCAGCACAGCAAGCACAGGCAGCAAGCACAGGCAGCAAGTACAGGCAGCACAGCAAGCACAGGCAGCAAGCACAGGCAGCACAGCAAGCACAGGCAGCAAGCACAGGCAGCACAGCAAGCACAGGCAGCAAGCACAGGCAGCACAGCAAACACAGGCAGCACAGCAAGCACAGGCAGCAAGCACAGGCAGCACAACAAGCACAGGCAGCACAGCAAGCACAGGCAGCAAGCACAGGCAGCACAGCAAGCCCAGGCAGCAAGCACAGGCAGCACAGCAAACACAGGCAGCACAGCAAGCAGAGGCAGCAAGCACAGGCAGCACAGGCATGTTAGAAACATGCAAAATAGCTCGACGAGATGTGTTCGTTTTAGCGATTCTGGGGGAAGTGCAGAGGGGTCAAACTCCGTCTCTTTCCAAGAGGCAAAGCCTGCTCCGATCTTCGGCGAGATTCACTCTCGCATTTGTTTACAATGCTTACTCTTACTGAGACACAGGTCAATGCACCGGCCGCCGAGGTAAACATATGATCCGCGACTCTCGGCGCCTCCAAAAACAGGTGACACAGCAACGCACTGTCGTGTGCCACTGTCGAATTACCGCGTGTTATGGGCGAAATCAAATGCATCGCTAACAGGCAGCACAGCAAGCACAGGCAGCACAGAAAGCTCAGGCAGCAAGCACAGGCAGCACAGCAAGCACAGGTAGCACAGCAAGCACAGGCAGCTTGCACAGGCAGCATAGCAAGCACAGCCAGCTCAGGCAGCAAGCACAGGCAGCACAGCAAGCACGGGCAGCACAGCGCAGGCAGCACAGCAAGCACAGGCAGCACAGCAAGCACAGGCAGCACAGCGCAGGCAGCACAGCAAGCCCAGGCAGCACAGCAAGAACAGGCAGCACAGCAAACACAGGCAGCACAGGCAGCACAGTACAGGCAGCAAGCACAGGCAGCACAGTAAGCACAGGCAGCAAGCACAGGCAGCATAGCAAGCACAGGCAGCATAGCAAGTACAGCAAGCACAGGCAGCAAGCACAGGCAGCACAGCAAGCACAGGCAGCAAGCACAGGCAGCACAGGCAGCAAGCACAGGCAGCACAGCAAGCACAGGCAGCAAGCACAGGCAGCACAGGCAGCAAGAACAGGTAGCACAGCAAGCACAGGCAGCAAGAACAGGCAGCACAGCAAGCACAGGCAGCACAGGCAGCATAGCAAGCATAGGCAGCAAGCACAACCAGCAAGCACAGGCAGCAAGCACAGGCAGCACAGCAAGCACAGGCAGCAAGCACAGGTAGCAAGCACAGGCAGCACAGCAAGCACAGGCAGCAAGCACAGGCAGCACAGGCAGCACAGCGAGCACAGGCAGCACAGCAAGCACAGGCAGCAAACACAGGCAGCACAGCAAGCACAGGCAGCAAGCACAGGCAGCACAGCAAGCACAGGCAGCAAGCACAGGCAGCATAGGCAGCACAGGCAGCAAGCACAGGCAGCACAGCAAGCACAGGCAGCACAGCAAACACAGGCAGCACAGGCAGCACAGTACAGGCAGCAAGCACAGGCAGCACAGTAAGCACAGGCAGCAAGCACAGGCAGCATAGCAAGCACAGGCAGCATAGCAAGTACAGGCAGCAAGCACAGGCAGCACAGCAAGCACAGGCAGCAAGCACATGCAGCACAGCAAGCACAGGCAGCTTGCACAGGCAGCATAGCAAGCACAGGCAGTAAGCACAGGCAGCACAGCAAGCACAGGCAGCAAGCACAGGCAGCAAGAACAGGTAGCACAGCAAGCACAGGCAGCAAGAACAGGCAGCACAGCAAGCACAGGCAGCAAGCACAGGTAGCAAGCACTGGCAGCACAGCAAGCACAGGCAGCTTGCACAGGCAGCATAGCAAGCACAGGCAGCATAGCAAGTACAGCAAGCACAGGCAGCAAGCACAGGCAGCAAGCACAGGCAGCACAGCAAGCACAGGCAGCACAGCAAGCACAGGCAGCAAGCACAGGCAGCACAGCAAACACAGGCAGCACAGCAAGCACAGGCAGCAAGCACAGGTAGCAAGCACAGGCAGCACAGCAAGCACAGGCAGCACAGCAAGCACAGGCAGCACAGCAAGCACAGGCAGCAAGCACAGGTAGCAAGCACAGGCAGCACAGCAAGCACAGGCAGCACAGGCAGCACAGCGAGCACAGGCAGCACAGCAAGCACAGGCAGCAAGCACAGGCATCGCAGCAAGCACAGGCAGCAAGCACAGGCAGCACAGCAAGCACAGGCAACAAGCACAGGCAGTACAGCAAGCATAGGCAGCAAACACAGGCAGCACAGCAAGCACAGGCAGCACAGCAAACACAGGCAGCACCGCAAGCACAGGCAGCAAGCACAGGCAGCACACCAAGCACAGGCAGCACAGCAAGCACAGGCAGCACAGGCAGCCCAGCAAGCACAGGGAGCAAGCACAGGCAGCACAGCAAGCACAGGCAGCAAACATAGGCAGCACAGCAAGCACAGGCAGCAAGCACAGGCAGCACAGCAAGCACAGGCAGCAAGCACAGGCAGCACAGGCAGCACAGGCAGCACAGGCAGCAAGCACAGGCAGCACAGCAAGCACGGGCAGCAAGCAGCGGCAGCACCGCAAGCACAGGCAGCACAGCAAGCACAGACAGCAAGCACAGGCAGCACAGGCAGCACAGCAAGCACAGGCAGCAAGCACAGGCAGCAAGCACAGGCAGCACGGCAAGCACAGGCAGCAAGCACAGGCAGCAGAGCAAGCACAGGCAGCAAGCACAGGCAGCACAGCAAGCACAGGCAGCAAGCACAGGCAGCAAGCACAGGCATGTTAGAAACCCGCAAAATAGCTCGACGAGATGTGTTCGTTTTTTAGCGATTCTGGGGGAAGTGCAGAGGGGTCAAGCTCCGTCCTCTTTCCAACAGGCAAAGCCTGCTCCGATCTTCGGCGAGATTCACTCTCGCATTTGTTTACAATGCTTACTCTTACTGAGACGCAGGTCAATGCACCGGCCGCCGAGTTTATGAAACTTGTAGAGAATGCTCGTGTCGCCAATCGAGAGCACTCCTGCAAGTTTGAAGAAGATCGTACGGTCGGTTCGCATTTCTCGATGAACTTACATGCAGCTACGAAGGGGATTGGTCGCTGAGCGGAAATTCGGATGATGACAGTTTTTGTCAAACTCCGCTTCTAGCCATACGAAGTTTATGAAACTTGTACAGCATGCTCGTGTCGTCAATCGAGAGCACTCCTGCAAGTTTGAAGAAGATCGTACGGTCGGTTCGCATTTCTCGATGAACTTACATACAGCTACGACGGGACTTGGTCGCTGAGCGGAAACTTTGTTGTAGATGACAATTTGTGTCTAACACCCCTTCCAGCCGTACGAAGTTTATGAAACTTGTAGAGAATGCTCGTATCGCCAATCGAGAGCACTCCTGCAAGTTTGAAGATGATCGTATGGTCGGTTCAGATTTCACGATGAACTTACATGTAGCTACGACGGGACTTGGTCACTGAGCGGAAACTGCGTTGTACATGACAATTTGTGTCTAACTCCCCTTCCAGCCGTACGAAGTTTATGAAACTTGTACAGAATGCCCGTGTCGCCAATCGAGAGCACTCCTGCAAGTTTGAAGATGATCGTACGGTCGGTTCAGATTTATCGATGAACTTACATGAAGCTACGAAGGGACTTGGTCGCTGAGCGGAAATTCGGATGATGACAATTTTTTTCAAACTCCGCTTCCAGCCGTACGAAGTTTATGAAACTTGTACAGCATGCTCTCGTATCTCGGACATCCGCGAGTGTTTCGCGTTGAAAACGTGGTTGCCGTCTGTTTTAGACGCTAAAAACGCGTATGACACTTGATTCGCACGATTCCGTTGAGAAATGGTCGAGATACGCCGTGTTACACTTCCGGACGATGAAATCTTGCTAGTTCTCACATTTTGCAAGCGAAACGCACGATGCACCGCGTTTCGTTCAATTCGTTCAAGAACTCTCGTATCTCGGACATCCGCGAGTGTTTCGCGTCGAAAAAATGGTCTCCGTCTGCTTTCGACGCTGAAAACGCGTATGACACTTCATTCGCACGAATCCGATGATAAATGGAAGAGATACGCCGTGTTACACTTCCGGACGGTGAAATCTTGCTAGTTCTCACGTTTTGCAAGCGAAACGCACGATGCACCGCGTTTCGTTCAATTCGTTCAAGAACTATCGTATCTCGGATATCCGCGAGTGTTTCGCGTCGAAAACGTGGTCCCCGTCTGTTGTAGACGCTAAAAACGCGTATGACACTTGATTCGCACGAATCCGTTGAGAAATGGCCGAGATACGCCGTGTTACACTTCCGGACGATGAAATCTTGCTAGTTCTCACGTTTTGCAAGCGAAACGCACGATGCATCGCGTTTCGTTCAATTCGTTCAAGAACTCTCGTATCTCGGACTTCCGCGAGTGTTTCGCGTCGAAAAAATGGTCCCCGTCTGTTTTAGACGCTAAAAACGCGTATGACACTTGATTCGCACGAATCCGATGATAAATGGAAGAGATACGCCGTGTTACACTTCCGGACGGTGAAATCTTGCTAGTTCTCACGTTTTGCAAGCGAAACGCACGATGCACCGCGTTTCGTTCAATTCGTTCAAGAACTATCGTATCTCGGACATCCGCGAGTGTTTCGCGTCGAAAACGTGGTCCCCGTCTGTTGTAGACGCTAAAAACGCGTATGACACTTGATTCGCACGAATCCGTTGAGAAATGGCCGAGATACGCCGTGTTACACTTCCGGACGATGAAATCTTGCTAGTTCTCATGTTTTGCAAGCGAAACGCACGATGCATCGCGTTTCGTTCAATTCGTTCAAGAACTCTCGTATCTCGGACTTCCGCGAGTGTTTCGCGTCGAAAAAATGGTCCCCGTCTGTTTTAGACGCTAAAAACGCGTATGACACTTGATTCGCACGAATCCGATGAGAAATGGAAGAGATACGCCGTGCTACACTTCCGGACGTTGAAATCTTGATAGTTCTCACGTTTAGCAAGCGAAACGAACGATGCACCGCGTTTCGTTCAATTCGTTCAAGAACTCTTGTATCTCGGACATCCGAGATACGCCGTGTTACACATCCGGACGATGTATTCGTTCAAGAACTCTCGTATCTTGGACATCCGCGAGTGTTTCGCGTCGAAAACCTGGTCCCCGTCTGTTTTAGACGCTAAAAACGCGTATGACACTTGATTCGCACGAAACCGATGAGAAATAACCGAGATACGCCGTGTTACACTTCCGGACGATGAATTCGTTCAATTCGTCCAAGAACTCTCGTATCTCGGACATCCGCGAGTGTTTCGCGTCGAAAACGTGGTCCCCGTCTGTTTTAGACGCTAAAAACGCGTATGACACTTGATTCGCGCGAATCCGTTGAGAAATGGCCGAAATACGCCGTGTTACACTTCCGGACGATGAAATCTTGCTAGTTCTCACGTTTTGCAAGCGAAACGCACGACGCACCGCGTCTCGTTCAATTCGTTCAAGAACTCTCGTATCTCGGACATCCGCGAGTGTTTCGCGTCGAAAACATGATCCCCGTCTGTTTTAGACGCTAAAATGGGTATGACACTTGATTCGCACGAATCCGTTGAGAAATGGAAGAGATACGCCGTGTTACCTTTCTGGACGGTGAAATCTTGCTAGTTCTCACGTTTTGCAAGCGAAACGCACGATGCACCGCGTTTCGTTCAATTCGTTCAAGAACTCTCGTATCTCGGACATCCGCGAGTGTTTCGCGTCGAAACCCTGGTCCCCGTCTGTTTTAGACGCTAAAAACACGTATGACACTTGATTCGCACAAATCCGATGAGAAATGACCGAGATACGCCGTGTTACACTTGCGGACGATGAATTCGTTCAATTCGTCTAAGAACTCTCGTATCTCGGACATCCGCGAGTGTTTCGCGTCGAAAACATGGTCCCCGTCTGTTTTAGACGCTAAAAACGCGTATTACACTTGATTCGCACGAGTCCGTTGAGAAATGGCCGAAATACGCCGTGTTACACTTCCGGACGATGAAATCTTGCTAGTTCTCACGTTTTGCAAGCGAAACGCACGATGCACCGCGTTTCGTTCAGTTCGTTCAAGAACTCTTGTATCTCGGACATCCGAGATACGCTGTGTTACGCATCCGGACGAAGAATTCGTTCAATTCGTTCAAGAACTCTCGTATCTCGGACATCCGCGAGTGTTTCGCATCGAAAACGCGGTCCCCGTCTGTTTTAGACGCTAAAAACGCGTATGACACTTGATTCGCACGAATCCGATGAGAAATGACCGAGATACGCCGTGTTACACTTCCGGACGATGAATTCGTTCAATTCGTTCAAGAACTCTCGTATCTCGGACATCCGCGAGTGTTTCGCGTCGAAAACGTGGTCCCCGTCTGTTGTAGACGCTAAAAACGCGTATGACACTTGATTCGCACGAATCCGTTGAGAAATGGCCGAGATACGCCGTGTTACACTTCCGGACGATGTAATCTTGCTAGCTCTCACGTTTTGCAAGCGAAACGCACGATGCACCGCGTTTCGTTCAATTCGTTCAAGAACTCTCGTATCCCGGACATCCGGGAGTGTTTCGCGTCGAAAACATGGTCCCCGTCTGTTTTAGACGCTAAAAACTGGTATGACACTTTATTCGCACGAATCCGTTGAGAAATGGAAGAGATACGCCGTGTTACACTTCCGGACGATCAAATCTTGCTAGTTTTCACGTTTTGCGAGCGAAACGCACGATGCACCGCGTTTCGTTCAATTCGTTCAAGAACTCTCGTATCTCGGACATCCGCGAGTGTTTCGCGTCGAAAACGTGGTCCCCGTCTGTTTTAGACGCTAAAAACGCGTATGACACTTGATTCGCACGAATCCGTTGAGAAATGGCCGAGATACGCCGTGTTACACTTCCGGACGATGAAATCTTGCTAGTTCTCACGTTTTGCAAGCGAAACGCACGATGCACCGCGTTTCGTTCAATTCGTTCAAGAACTCTCGTATCTCGGACATCGGCGAGTGTTTCGCGTTGAAAACATGCTCCCCGTCTGTTTTAGACGCTGAAAACGCGTATGACACTTGATTCGCACGAATCCGTTGAGAAATGGCCGAGATACGCCGTATTACACTTCGGGACGATGGATTCGTTCAATTTGTTCAAGAACTCTCGTATCTCGGACATCCGCGAGCGTTTCGCGTCGAAAACGTGGTCCCCGTCTGTTGTAGACGCTAAAAACGCGTATGACACTTGATTCGCACGAATCCGTTGAGAAATGGCCGAGATACGCCGTGTTACACTTCCGGACGATGAAATCTTGCTAGTTCTCACGTTTTGCAAGCGAAACGCACGATGCCCCGCGTTTCGTTCAATTCGTTCAAGAACTCTCGTATTTCGGACATCCGCGAGTGTTTCGCGTCGAAAACATGGTCCCCGTCTGTTTTAGACGCTAAAAACGCGTATGACACTTGATTCGCACGAATCCGTTGAGGAATGGCTGAGATACGCCGAGTTACACTTCCGGACGATGAAATCTTGCTAGCTCTCACGTTTTGCAAGCGAAACGCACGATGCACCGCGTTTCGTTCAATTCGTTCAAAAACTCTCGTATCTCGGACATCCGCGAGTGTTTCGCGTCGAAAACGTGGTCCCCGTCTGTTTTAGACGCTAAAAACGCGTATGACACTTGATTCGCACGAATCCGTTGAGAAATGGCCGAGATACGCCGTGTTACACTTCCGGACGATGAAATCTTGCTAGTTCTCACGTTTTGCAAGCGAAACGCACGATGCACCGCGTTTCGTTCAATTCGTTCAAGAACTCTCGTATCTCGGACATCGGCGAGTGTTTCGCGTTGAAAACATGCTCCCCGTCTGTTTTAGACGCTGAAAACGCGTATGACACTTGATTCGCACGAATCCGTTGAGAAATGGCCGAGATACGCCGTATTACACTTCGGGACGATGGATTCGTTCAATTTATTCAAGAACTCTCGTA
>CAWWDK010000316.1:0-45563 GCA_963942575.1 Priocnemis perturbator
AGGTCGATCCATAAGCCGAAGCATCAAGAATTGCCAATGTCGTGCAATGGTATAGATGCAAATATCTTTACTGCAATCAATTTGACAGGATTCTGCCTCATCGTGTCTTGTCCAGGGGGTCCAAATGTACGCGATTTGTTGCGGTAGCACTTGTCCAAAGCGACATTCTTTGGACTTATGTCGAACCATAAGCCGGACCATCCAGAATAGCCGTTGTTGACCAATGATATAGATGCAAATATATTTACTCCTATCAATGTGACAGGATTCTGCCTCATCCTACCTTTTCCAGGAGGTCCAAATGCACAAGTTTTGGGCGGCAGCATTTGCCCAAACCGACTCTCTTTGTATTCAGGTCGAATCATAAGCCGGAGCATCCAGAATTGCCAATGTCGTCCAATGATATAGATGCAAATATCTTTACTCCCATCAATTTAACAGGATTCTGCCTCATCGTATCTTGTCCAGGGGGTCCAAATGTACAAGATTTTTGCGGTAGCACTTGTCCAAAGCGAAACTCTTTGGACTCAGGTCGATCCATAAGCCGAAGCATCCAGAATTGCCAATGTCGTGCAATGATATAGATGCAAATATCTTCACTCCTATCAATTTGACAGGAATCCGCCTCATCATATCTTGTCCAGGAGGTCCAAATGGACAAGATTTGTGTGGTAGCCCTTGTCCAAAGCGACTCTCTTTGGACCTACGTCGAATCATAAGCCGGAGCATCCAAAACTGCCAATGTCGTCCAATGATATAGATGAAAATATCTTCACTGCTATCAATTTGACAGGATTCTGCCTCATCTTATCTTGTCCAGGGGTCCAAATGTACCAGATTTGTGTGGTAACACTTGACAAAAGCGACTCTGCTTGGACTCAGGTCGAATCATATGCCTGAGCATCCAGAATTGCCAATGCCGTCTAATGATATAGATGCAAATATCTTTACTCGTATCAATGTGATAGGATTCTGCCTCATCGTATCTTGTCCATGAGGTTCAAATGTACAAGATTTGTGCGGGAGCACTTGTCCAAAGCGACTCTGTTTGGACTCATGTCGAATCATATGCCGGAGCATCCAGAATTGCCAATGTCGTGCAATGATATAGATGCAAACATCTTTACTCCTATCAATTTGACAGGATTCTGCCTCATCGTGTCTTGTCCAGGAGGATCAAGTGTAGAAGATTTGTGCGGTAGCACTAGACAAAAGCGAAACTTTTTGAAGTCAGGTCGAATCATATGCCGAGCATCCAGAATTGCCAATGTCGTGCAATGGTATAGATGTAAATATCTTTACTCCTATCAATTTGACGGGATTCTATCTCATCATACCGTGTTCCGGAGGTCCAAATGTACAAGATTTGTGCGGTAGCACTTGTCCAAAGCGAAACTCTTTGGACTCAGGTCGATCCATAAGCCGAAGCATCCAGAATTGCCAATGTCGTGCAATGATATACATGCAAATATCTTTACTGCTATCAATTTGACAGGATTCTGCCTCATCCTACCTTTTCCAGGAGGTCCAAATGCACAAGTTTTGGGCGGCAGCATTTGCCCAAACCGACTCTCTTTGTATTCAGGTCGAATCATAAGCCGGAGCATCCAGAATTGCCAATGTCGTCCAATGATACAGATGCAAATATCCTTACTCCCATCAATTTGACAGGATTCTGCCTCATCGTATCCTGTCCAGGGGGTCCAAATGTACAGGATTTGTGTGGTAGCACTTGTCCAAAGCGACTCTCTTTGGACCTACGTCGAATCATAAGCCGGAGCATCCAAAACTGCCAATGTCGTCCAATGATATAGATGAAAATATCTTTACTCCTATCAATGTGACAGGATTCTGCCTCATCATACCTTGTGCAGGAGGTCCAAATGTACAAGATTTGTGCGTTAGCACTTAACAAAAACGAATCTCTTTGGACTCAGGTCGATCCATAAGCCGAAGCATCAAGAATTGCCAATGTCGTGCAATGGTATAGATGCAAATATCTTTACTGCAATCAATTTGACAGGATTCTGCCTCATCGTGTCTTGTCCAGGGGGTCCAAATATACGCGATTTGTTGCGCTAGCACTTGTACAAAGCGACATTCTTTGGACTTATGTCGAACCATAAGCCGGACCATCCAGAATTGCCGTTGTTGACCAATGATATAGATGCAAATATATTTACTCGTATCAATGTGACAGGATTCTGCCTCATCCTACCTTTTCCAGGAGGTCCAAATGCACAAGTTTTGGGCGGCAGCATTTGCCCAAACCGACTCTCTTTGTATTCAGGTCGAATCATAAGCCGGAGCATCAAGAATTGCCAATGTCGTGCAATGGTATAGATGCAAATATCATTACTGCTATCAATTTGACAGGATTCTGTCTCATCGTATCTTGTCCAGGGTTTCCAAATGTACACGATTTGTTGCGGTAGCACTTGTCCAAAGCGAAACTCTTTGGACTCAGGTCGATCCATAAGCCGAAGCATCCAGAATTGCCAATGTCGTGCAATGATATAGATGCAAATATCTTCACTCCTATCAATTTGACAGGAATCCGCCTCATCATATCTTGTCCAGGAGGTCCAAATGGACAAGATTTGTGCGGCAGCACTTGACAAAAGCCAATCTCTTTGACTCAGGTCGAATCATATACCGAGCATCCAGAATTGCCAATGTCGTCCAATGATATAGATGCAAATATCTTTACTGCTATCAATGTGATAGGATTCTGCCTCATCATGCCTTGTACAGGAGGTCCAAATGTACAAGACTTATTGCGGTAGCACTTGTCCGAAGCGACTCTCTTTGGACTCAGGTCGAATCATAAGCCTGAGCATCCAGAATTGCCAATGTCGTCCAATGATATAGATGCAAATATCTTCACTCCTATCAATTTGACAGGATTCGGCCTCATCATACCTTGTTCCGGAGGTCCAAATGGACAAGATTTGGGCGGCAGTATTTGTCCAAAGCGACTCTCTTTGAACTCAGGTCGAATCATATGCCGATCTTCCAGAATTGCCAATGTCGTCCAATGACATAGATGCAAACATCATCACTCCTATCAGTTTGACAGGATTCTGGCTCATCATACGTTGTTCCGGAGGTTCAAATGTACAAGATTTGTGCGGTAGCCCTTGTCCAATGCGACTCTCTTTGGACTCAGGTCGAACATAAGCCGGGGCATCCAGAATTGCCGATGTTGACCAATGATATAGATGCAAATATCTTTACTCCTATCAATTTGACAGGATTCTGCCTCATCGTATCTTGTCCAGGGGGTCCAAATGTACAAGATTTGTGCGGTAGCACCTGTCCAAAGCGACTCTCTTTGGCCTCCGGTCGAATCATATGCCGGAGCATCCAGAATTGCCAATGTCGTCCAGTGATATAGATGCAAATATCTTTACTCCTATCAATGTGATAGGATTCTGCCTCATCATACCTTGTGCAGGAGGTCCAAATGTACAAGATTTGTGCGTTAGCACTTCACAAAAACGAGTCTCTTTGGACTCAGGTCGATGCATAAGCCGAAGCATCAAGAATTGCCAATGTCGTGCAATGGTATTGATGCAAATATCTTTACTCCTATCAATGTGATAGGATTCTGCCTCATCATGCCTTGTACAGGAGGTCCAAATGTACAAGACTTATTGCGGTAGCACTTGTCCGAAGCGACTCTCTTTGGACTCAGGTCGAATCATAAGCCTGAGCATCCAGAATTGCCAATGTCGTCCAATGATATAGATGCATATATCTTCACTCCTATCATTTTGACAGGATTCGGCCTCATCATATCTTGTCCAGGAGGTCCAAATGGACAAGATTTGGGCGGCAGTATTTGTCGAAAGCGACTCTCTTTGGACTCAGGTCGAATCATAAGCCGGAGCATCCAGAATTGCCAATGTCGTCTAATGATATAGATGCAAATATCTTTACTCCTATCAATTTGACAGGATTCTGCCTCATCGTATCTTGTCCATGAGGTTCAAATGTACAAGATTTGTGCGGTAGGACTTGTCCAAAGCGACTCTCTTTGGCCTCCGGTCGAATCATATACTGCAGCACCCAGAATTGCCAATGTCGTCCAATGATATAGGTACAAATATCTTTACTCCTATCAATTTGACAGGATTCTGCCTCATCGTATCCTGTCCAGGGGGTCCAAATGTACAGGATTTGTGTGGTAGCACTTGTCCAAAGCGACTCTCTTTGGACCTACGTCGAATCATAAGCCGGAGCATCCAAAACTGCCAATGTCGTGCAATGATATAGATGCAAATATCTTCACTCCTATCAATTTGACAGGAATCCGCCTCATCATATCTTGTCCAGGAGGTCCAAATGGACAAGATTTGTGCGGCAGCACTTGACAAAAGCCAATCTCTTTGACTCAGGTCGAATCAAATACCGAGCATCCAGAATAGCCAATGTCGTCCAATGATATAGATGCAAATATCTTTACTGCTATCAATGTGATAGGATCCTGCCTCATCATGCCTTGTACAGGAGGTCCAAATGTACAAGACTTATTGCGGTAGCACTTGTCCGAAGCGACTCTCTTTGGACTCAGGTCGAATCATAAGCCTGAGCATCCAGAATTGCCAATGTCGTCCAATGATATAGATGCAAATATCTTCACTCCTATCAATTTGACAGGATTCGGCCTCATCATACCTTGTTCCGGAGGTCCAAATGGACAAGATTTGGGCGACAGTATTTGTCCAAAGCGACTCTCTTTGAACTCAGGTCGAATCATATGCCGATCTTCCAGAATTGCCAATGTCGTCCAATGATATAGATGCAAACATCATCACTCCTATCAGTTTGACAGGATTCTGGCTCATCATACGTTGTTCCGGAGGTTCAAATGTACAAGATTTGTGCGGTAGCCCTTGTCCAATGCGACTCTCTTTGGACTCAGGTCGAACATAAGCCGGGGCATCCAGAATTTCCGATGTTGACCAATGATATAGATGCAAATATCTTTACTCCTATCAATTTGACAGGATTCTGCCTCATCATATCTTGTCCAGGAGGTGCAAATGTACAAGATTTGTGGGGAGCACTTGACAAAAGCGAATCTCTTTGGACTCAGGTCGATCGATAAGCCGAATTATCCAGAATAGCCAATGTCGTCCAATGATATAGATGCAAATATCTTCACTCCTATCAATTTGACAGGATTCTGCCTCATCATATCTTGTCCAGGAGGTGCAAATGTACAAGATTTGTGCGGCAGCACATGTCGAAAGCGACTCTCTTTGGCCTCCGTTCGAATCATAAGCCGGAGCATCCAAAATTGCCAATGTCGTCCAATGATATAGATGCAAATATCTTCACTCCTATCAATTTGACAGGATTCTACCTCATCGTATCTTGTCCAGGGGGTCCGAATGTACCACATTTCTGCGGTAGCACTTGACAAATGCGAATCTCTTTGGACTCAGGTCGAATCATAAACCGAGCATCCAGAATTGCCAAAGTCGTCCAATTATATAGATGCAAATATCTTTCTCCTATCAATGTGATAGGATTCTGCCTCATCATACCTTGTGCAGGAGGTCCAAATGTACAAGATTTGTGCGGTAGGACTTGTCCAAAGCGACTCTCTTTGGCCTCCGGTCGAATCATATACTGCAGCACCCAGAATTGCCAATGTCGTCCAATGATATAGATACAAATATCTTTACTCCTATCAATTTGACAGGATTCTGCCTCATCGTATCCTGTCCAGGGGGTCCAAATGTACAGGATTTGTGTGGTAGCACTTGTCCAAAGCGACTCTCTTTGGACCTACGTCGAATCATAAGCCGGAGCATCCAAAACTGTCAATGTCGTCCAATGATATAGATGAAAATATCTTCACTGCTATCAATTTGACAGGATTCTGCCTCATCTTATCTTGTCCAGGGGTCCAAATGTACCAGATTTGTGTGGTAACACTTGACAAAAGCGACTCTTCTTGGACTCAGGTCGAATCATATGCCTGAGCATCCAGGATTGCCAATGCCGTCTAATGATATAGATGCAAATATCTTTACTCCTATCAATGTGATAGGATTCTGCCTCATCATACCTTGTTCCGGAGGTTCAAATGTACAAGATTTGTGCGGTAGCCCTTGTCCAAAGCGACTCTCTTTGGACTCAGGTCGAATCATATGCCGGGGCATCCAGAATTGCCAATGTCGTCCAATGATATAGATGGAAATATCTTTACTCCTATCAATGTGACAGGATTCTGCCTCATCATACCTTGTGCAGGAGGTCCAAATGTACAAGATTTGTGCGTTAGCACTTAACAAAAACGAATCTCTTTGGACTCAGGTCGATCCATAAGCCGAAGCATCAAGAATTGCCAATGTCGTGCAATGGTATAGATGCAAATATCTTTACTGCAATCAATTTGACAGGATTCTGCCTCATCGTGTCTTGTCCAGGGGGTCCAAATGTACGCGATTTGTTGCGGTAGCACTTGTCCAAAGCGACATTCTTTGGACTTATGTCGAACCATAAGCCGGACCATCCAGAATAGCCGTTGTTGACCAATGATATAGATGCAAATATATTTACTCCTATCAATGTGACAGGATTCTGCCTCATCCTACCTTTTCCAGGAGGTCCAAATGCACAAGTTTTGGGCGGCAGCATTTGCCCAAACCGACTCTCTTTGTATTCAGGTCGAATCATAATCCGGAGCATCCAGAATTGCCAATGTCGTCCAATGATATAGATGCAAATATCTTTACTCCCATCAATTTGACAGGATTCTGCCTCATCGTATCTTGTCCAGGGGGTCCAAATGTACAAGATTTTTGCGGTAGCACTTGTCCAAAGCGAAACTCTTTGGACTCAGGTCGATCCATAAGCCGAAGCATCCAGAATTGCCAATGTCGTGCAATGATATAGATGCAAATATCTTCACTCCTATCAATTTGACAGGAATCCGCCTCATCATATCTTGTCCAGGAGGTCCAAATGGACAAGATTTGTGTGGTAGCACTTGTCCAAAGCGACTCTCTTTGGACCTACGTCGAATCATAAGCCGGAGCATCCAAAACTGCCAATGTCGTCCAATGATATAGATGAAAATATCTTCACTGCTATCAATTTGACAGGATTCTGCCTCATCTTATCTTGTCCAGGGGTCCAAATGTACCAGATTTGTGTGGTAACACTTGACAAAAGCGACTCTGCTTGGACTCAGGTCGAATCATATGCCTGAGCATCCAGAATTGCCAATGCCGTCTAATGATATAGATGCAAATATCTTTACTCCTATCAATGTGATAGGATTCTGCCTCATCGTATCTTGTCCATGAGGTTCAAATGTACAAGATTTGTGCGGGAGCACTTGTCCAAAGCGACTCTGTTTGGACTCATGTCGAATCATATGCCGAGCATCCAGAATTGCCAATGTCGTGCAATGGTATAGATGTAAATATCTTTACTCCTATCAATTTGACGGGATTCTATCTCAGCATACCGTGTTCCGGAGGTCCAAATGTACAAGATTTGTGCGGTAGCACTTGTCCAAAGCGAAACTCTTTGGACTCAGGTCGATCCATAAGCCGAAGCATCCAGAATTGCCAATGTCGTGCAATGATATACATGCAAATATCTTTACTGCTATCAATTTGACAGGATTCTGCCTCATCGTATCTTGTCCAGGGGGTCCAAATGTACAAGATTTGTGCGGTAGCACGTGTCCGAAGCGACTCTCTTTGGCCTCCGGTCGAATCATATGCCGGAGCATCCAGAATTGCCAATGCCGTCTCATGATATAGATGCAAATATCTTTACTCCTATGAATGTGATAGGATTCTGCCTCATCATACCTTTTGCAAGAGGTCCAAATTTACAAGACTTGTTGCGGTAGCACTTGTCCGAAGCGACTCTCTTTGGACTCAGGTCGAATCATAAGCCTGAGCATCCAGAATTGCCAATGTCGTCCAATGATAGAGATGCAAATATCTTCACTCCTATCAATGTGACAGGAATCTGCTTCATCATATCTTGTCCAGGAGGTCCAAATGGCCAAGATTTGTGCGGCAGCATTTGCCCAAACCGACTCTCTTTGTATTCAGGTCGAATCATAAGCCGGAGCATCCAGAATTGCCAATGTCGTCCAATGATATAGATGCAAATATCCTTACTCCCATCAATTTGACAGGATTCTGCCTCATCGTATCTTGTCCAGGGGGTCCAAATGTACAAGATTTTTGCGGTAGCACGTGCCCCAAGCGACTCTCTTTGGCCTCCGGTCGAATCATATGCCGGCGCATCAAGAATTGCCAATGTCGTGCAATGGTATAGATGCAAATATCATTACTGCTATCAATTTGACAGGATTCTGTCTCATCGTATCTTGTCCAGGGTTTCCAAATGTACACGATTTGTTGCGGTAGCACTTGTCCAAAGCGAAACTCTTTGGACTCAGGTCGATCCATAAGCCGAAGCATCCAGAATTGCCAATGTCGTGCAATGATATAGATGCAAATATCTTCACTCCTATCAATTTTACAGGAATCCGCCTCATCATATCTTGTCCAGGAGGTCCAAATGGACAAGATTTGTGCGGCAGCACTTGACAAAAGCCAATCTCTTTGACTCAGGTCGAATCATATACCGAGCATCCAGAATTGCCAATGTCGTCCAATGATATAGATGCAAATATCTTTACTGCTATCAATGTGATAGGATTCTGCCTCATCATGCCTTGTACAGGAGGTCCAAATGTACAAGACTTATTGCGGTAGCACTTGTCCGAAGCGACTCTCTTTGGACTCAGGTCGAATCATAAGCCTGAGCATCCAGAATTGCCAATGTCGTCCAATGATATAGATGCAAATATCTTCACTCCTATCAATTTGACAGGATTCGGCCTCATCATACCTTGTTCCGGAGGTCCAAAGGGACAAGATTTGGGCGGCAGTATTTGTCCAAAGCGACTCTCTTTGAACTCAGGTCGAATCATATGCCGATCTTCCAGAATTGCCAATGTCGTCCAATGACATAGATGCAAACATCATCACTCCTATCAGTTTGACAGGATTCTGGCTCATCATACGTTGTTCCGGAGGTTCAAATGTACAAGATTTGTGCGGTAGCACTTGTCCAAAGCGACTCTCTTTGGATTCAGGTCGAATCATATACCGGAGCATCCAGAATTGCCAATGTCGTCCAATGATATAGGTACAAACATCTTCACTCCTATCTATTTGACCGGATTCTGTCTCATCGTATCTTGTCCACGAGGTTCAAATGTACAAGATTTGTGCGGTAGCACTTGTCCAAAGCGACATTCTTTGGACTTAGGGCGAACCATAAGCCGGACCATCCAGAACTGCCGATGTTGACCAATGATATAGATGCAAATATCTTTACTCCTATCAATTTCACAGGATTCTGCCTCATCATATCTTGTCCGGGAGGTTCAAATGTACACGATTTGTGCGGTAGCACTTGACAAAAGCGAATCTCTTTGGACTCAGGACGATCCGTAAGCCGAAATATACAGAATTGCCAATGTCGTCCAATGATATAAATGCAAATATCTTCACTCCTATCAATTTGACAGGATTCTGCCTCATCATATCTTATCCAGGAGGTCCAGATGGACACGATTTGGGTGGCAGCATTTGTCCGAAGCGACTCTCTTTGAACTCAGGTCGAATCATAAGCCGAGCATCCAGAATTGCCAATGTCGTCCAATGATATAGATGCAAATATCTTTACTCCTATCAATGTAATAGGATTCTGTCTCATCATACCTGGTCCAGGAGGTCCAAATGTACAAGATTTGTGCGGTAGCACTTGTCCAAAGCGACTCTCTTTGGACTCAGGTCGAATAATAAACCGGAGCATCCAGAATTGCCAATGTCGTCCAACGATATAGATGCAAATATCTTCACTGTTATCAATTTGACAGGATTCGGGTTCATCGTATCTTGTTCAGGAGGTTCAGGTGTACAAGATTTGTGGGGTAGCACTTGACAAGAGCCAATCTCTTTGGACACAGGTCGATTCATATGCCGAGCATCCAGAATTGCCAATGTCGTCCAATGATATAGATGCAAATATCTTTACTCCTATCAATGTGATAGGATTCCGCCTCACCATATCTTGTACAGGAGGTCCAAATGTACAAGAATTGTGCGGGAGCCCTTGTCCAAAGCGACTCTCTTTGGACTCAGGTCGAATCATAAGCCGGGGCATCCAGAATTGCCAATGACGTCCATTGATATAGATGCAAATATGTTCACTGTTATCAATTTGACAGGATTCGGGTTCATCGTATCTTGTTCAGGAGGTTCAGGTGTACAAGATTGGTGCGGTAACACTTGTCCAAAGCGACTTTCTTTGGACTCAGGTCGATCCATACGCCGAAGTAACAAAAATTGCAGATCTTATCGGAATGATATAGATGCAAATATCTTAACTCCTATCAATTTGACAGGATTCTGCCCCATCGTATCTTCTCCAGGAGGTTCAAATGTACAAGATTTGTGCGGTAGCACTTGACAAAAGCCAATCTCTTTGGACTCAGGTCGATTGATATGCCGAGCATCCAGAATTGCCAATGTCGTCCAATGATATAGATGCAAATATCTTTACTCCTATCAATGTGATTCGATTCAGCCTCATCATACCTTGTACAGGAGGTCCAAATGTACACGATTTGTGCGGTAGCACTTGTCCAAAGCGACTCTCTTTGGACTTAGTTCGAATCATAAACCGAGCATCCAGAATTGGCCAATGTCGTCCAATGATATAGATGCAAATATCTTCACTCCTATCAATTTGCCAGGATTCTGCCTCGCCATACCTTTTCCAGTAGGTCCAAATGGACAAGATTTGGGCGGCAGCATTTGTCCAAAGTGCATCTCTTTGAACTCAAGTCGAATCATATGCCGAGCATCCAGAATTGCTAATGTCGCTCAATGATATAGATGCATATATATTTACTCCTATCAATTTGACGGGATTCTACCTCATCATATCTTGTCCAGGAGGTTCAAATGTACACGATTTGTGAGGTAGCACTTGTCCAAAGCGACTCTCTTTGGACTCAGGTCGATCCATATGCCGAAGTAACAAAAATTGCCGATCTTATCTGAATGATATAGATGCAAACATCTTAACTCCTATCAATTTGCCAGGATTCTGCCTCATCATATCGGGTCCAGGAGGTCCAAATGGACAAGGTTTGGGCGGCAGAATTTGTCCAGAACGACTCTCTTTGGACTCAGGTCGAATGATCTGCTGAGCATCCACAATTGCCAAAGTCGTCCAATGATATATATGCAAATATCTTTACTCCTATCAATGTAATAGGATTCTGCCTCATCATGCCTGGTCTAGGAGGTCGAAATGTACAAGATTTGTGCGGTAGCACTTGTCCAAAGGGACTCTCTTTGGACTCAGGTCGAATCATAAGCCGGGGCATCCAGAATTGCCAATATCGCCCAATTATATAGATGCAATCATCTTCACTCCTATCAATATGATAGGATTCTACCTCATCATAACTTGTTCCTAGGTTCAAATGTACAAGATTTGTGCGGTTTTACTTGACCAAAGCGACCGTCTTTGGATTCAGGTCGAATCATAAGCCGAGGCATCCAGAATTGCCAATGTCGTCCAATGATATAGATGCAAATATCTTTAGTGCTATCAATATGACAGGATTCTGCCTCATCATACCTTGTTCCGGAGGTTCAAATGTACAGGATTTGTGCTGCAGTACTTGTCCAGAGCGACTCTCTTGGGATTCAGTTCGAATCATATGCCGGAGCATCCAGAATTGCCAATGATGTCCATTGATATAGATGCAAATATCTTCACTCCTATCAATTTGACAGGATTCTGCCTCATCATATCTTGTCCACGAGGTCCAAATGTATAAGATTTGTGCGGTAGCACTTGTCCAAAGCGACTCTCTTTGGACTCAGGTCGTATAATAAACCGGAGCATCCAGAATTGCCAATGTCGTCCAATGATATAGATGCAAATATCTTCACTGTTATCAATTTGACAGGATTCTGCCTCATCATACCTTGTTCCGGAGGTTGAAATGTACAGGATTTGTGCTGCAGTACTTGTTCAGAGCGACTCTCTTGGGACTCAGGTCGAATCATAAGCCGGGGCATCCAGAATTTCCAATGTCGTCCAATGATATAGATTCAAATATCTTTACTCCTATCAATGTGATTCGATTCTGCCTCATCATACCTTGTACAGGAGGTCCAAATGTACATGATTTGTGCGGTAGCACTTGTCCAAAGCGGCTCTCTTTGGACTCAGATCGATCCATATGCCGAAGTAACAAAAATTGCAGATCTTATCGGAATGATGTAGATGCAAATATCTTAACTCCTATCAATTTGACAGGATTCTGCCCCATCGTATCTTCTCCAGGAGGTTCAAATGTAAAAGATTTGTGCGTTAGCACTTCACAAAAGCGAATCTCCTTGGACTCAGGTCGAATCATATGCCGGATCATCCAGAATTAGCAATGTCGTCCAATGATATAGATGCAAATATCTTTACTGCTATCAATATGACAGGATTCTGCCTCATCATACCTTGTTCCGGAGGTTCAAATGTACAGGATTTGTGCTGCAGTACTTGTTCAGAGCGACTCTCTTGGGATTCAGGTCGAATCATATGCCGGAGCATTCAGAATTGCCAATGACGTCCATTGATATAGATGCAAATATCTTTCCTCCTATCAATTTCACAGAATTCTGCCTCATCATATCTTGTGCAGGAGGTTCAAATGTACAAGATTTGTGCGGTAGCACTTGTCCAAAGCGACTCTCTTTGGACTCAGGTCGAATCATAAGCCGGAGCATCCAGAATTGCCAATGTCGTCCAATGATATAGATGCAAATATCTTCACTCCAATCAATTTGACAGGATTCTGGCTCATCGTGTCTTGTCCAGGAGGATCAAGTGTACAAGATTTGTGCGGTAGCACTAGCCAAAAGCGACTCTCTTTGGACTCAGGTCGATCCATATGCCGAAGTAACAAAAATTGCAGATCTTATCGGAATGATATAGATGCAAATATCTACACACCTATCAATTTGACAGGATTCTGCCTCATCGTATCTTGTCGAGGAGGTTCAAATGTACAAGATTTGTGAGGTAGCACTTGACAAAAGCCAATCTCTTTGGACTCAGGTCAATTCATATGCCGAGCATCCAGAATTGCCAATGTCGTCCAATGATATAGATGCAAATATCTTTACTCCTATCAATGTGATAGGATTCCGCCTCACCATATCTTGTACAGGAGGTCCAAATGTACAAGAATTGTGCGGGAGCCCTTGTCCAAAGCGACTCTCTTTGGACTCAGGTCGAATCATAAGCCGGGGCATCCAGAATTGCCAATGACGTCCATTGATATAGATGCAAATATCTGCACTGTTATCAATTTGACAGGATTCGGGCTCATCGTATCTTGTTCAGGAGGTTCAGGTGTACACGATTTGTGCGGTAGCACTTGTCCAAAGCGACTCTCTTTGGACTCAGGTCGATCCATATGCCGAAGTAACAAAAATTGCAGATGTTATCGGAATGATATAGATGCAAATATCTTTCCTCCTATCAATTTGACAGGATTCTGCCACATCGTATCTTGTCGAGGAGGTTCAAATGGACAAGATTTGTGGGGTAGCACTTGACAAAAGCCAATCTCTTTGGACTCAGGTCGATTCATATGCCGAGCATCCAGAATTGCCAATGTCGTCCAATGATATAGATGCAAATATCTTTACTCCTATCAATGTGATAGGATGTCGCCTCACCATATCTTGTACAGGAGGTTCAAATGTACAAGAACTGTGCGGGAGCCCTTGTCCAAAGCGACTCTCTTTGGACTCAGGTCGAATCATAAGCCGGGGCATCCAGAATTGCCAATGACGTCCATTGATATAGATGCAAATATCTTTCCTCCTATCAATTTGACAGGATTCTGCTTCATCATATCTTGTCCAGGAGGTTCAAATGTACAGGATTTGTGCTGCAGTACTTGTTCAGAGCGACTCTCTTGGGATTCAGGTCGAATCATAAGCCGGAGCATCCAGAATTGCCAATGTCGTCCAATTATATAGATGCAAATATCTTCACTCCTATCAATTTAACGGGATTCTGGCTCATCGTATCTTGTCCAGGGGGTCCAAATGTACAAGATTTGTTGCGGTAGCACTTGTCCAAAGCGACTCGCCTTGCCCTCCGATTGAATCATATGCCGGAGCATCCAGAATTGCCAATGTCGTCTAGTGATATAGATGCAAATATCATCACTCCTATGTGATAGAATTCTGCCTCATCATACCTTGTACAGGAGGTCCAAATGTACAAGACTTGTTGCGGTAGCACTTGTCCAAAGCGACTCCCTTTGGACTCAGGTCGAATCATAAGCCGGAGCATCCAGAATTGCAAATGTCGTCCAATGATATAGATGCAAATATCTTCACTCCTATCAATATGATAGGATTCTACCTCATCATAACTTGTTCCTAGGTTCAAATGTACAAGATTTGTGCGGTTTTACTTGTCCAAAGCGACCGTCTTTGGATTCAGGTCGAATCATAAGCCGAGGCATCCAGAATTGCCAGTGTCGTCCAATGATATAGATGCAAATATCTTTAGTGCTATCAATATGACAGAATTCTGCCTCATCATACCTTGTTCCGGAGGTTCAAATGTACAGGATTTGTGCTGCAGTACTTGTCCAGAGCGACTCTCTTGGCATTCAGGCCGAATCATATGCCGGAGCATCCAGAATTGCCAATGATGTCCATTGATATAGATGCAAATATCTTCACACCTATCAATTTGACAGGATTCTGCCTCATCATATCTTGTCCAGGAGGTCCAAATGTACAAGATTTGTGCGGTAGCACTTGTCCAAAGCGACTATCTTTGGACTCAGGTCGAATAATAAACCGGAGCATCCAGAATTGCCAATGTCGTCCAATGATATGGATGCAAATATCTTCACTGTTATCAATTTGACAGGATTCTGGCTCATTGTATCTTGTTCAGGAGGTTCAGGTGTACACGATTTGTGCGGTAGCACTTGTCCAAAGCGACTCTCTTTGGACTCAGGTCGATCCATATGCCGAAGTAACAAAAATTGCAGATCTTATCGGAATGATATAGATGCAAATATTTTAACTCCTATCAATTTGACAGGATTCTGCCCCATCGTATCTTCTCCAGGAGGTTCAAATGTACAAGATTTGTGAGGTAGCACTTGACAAAAGGCAATCTCTTTGGACTCAGGTCGAATCCTACGCTGGAGCATCCAGAATTGCCAATGTGGTCCAATGATATAGATGCAAATATCTTCACTCCAATCAATTTGACAGGATTCTGTTTCATCATACCCTGTTCCGTAGGTTCAAATGTACATGGTTTGTGTGGTAGCACTTGCCGAAAGCGACTCTCTTTGGATTCAGGTCGAATCATATACCGGAGCATCCAGAATTGCCAATGTCGTCCAATGATATAGATGCAAACATCTTCACTCCTATCAATTTGACGTGATTCTGCCTCATCATATCTTGTCCAGGAGGTCCAAATGGACAAGATTTGGGTGGCAGCATTTGTCCAAAGCGACTCTCTTTGAACTCAGGTCGAATCATAAGCCGAGCATCCAGAATTTCCAATGTCGTCCAATGATATAGATGGAAATATCTTTACTCCTATCAATGTGATTCGATTCTGCCTCATCGTACCTTGTACAGGAGGTCCAAATGTACACGATTTGTGCGGTAGCACTCGTCCAAAGCGACTCCCTTTGGACTCAGGTCGAATCATAAGCCGGAGCATCCAGAATTGCCAATGTCGTCCAATGATATAGATGCAAATATCTTTACTCATATCAATGTGGTAGGATTCTGCCTCATCATGCCTTGTACAGGAGGTCCAAATGTAGAAGATTTGTACGGTAGCACTTGTCCAAAGCGAAACTCTTTGGACTTAGGTCGATCCATAAGCCGGAGCATCAAGAATTGCCAATGTCGTGCAATGGTATAGATGCAAATATCTTTACTGCTATTAATTTGACAGGATTGTGCCTCATCGAATCTGGGCCAGCGGGTCTAAATGTACAAGATTTGTGTGGTAGCACTTGTCCAAAGCGACTCTCTTTGGATTCAGGTCGAATCATAAGCCGAGGCATCCAGAATTGCCAATGTCGTCCAATGATATAGATGCAAATATCTTTAGTGCTATCAATATGACAGGATTCTGCCTCATCATAACTTGTTCCTAGGTTCAAATGTACAGGATTTGTGCGGTTTTACTTGTCCAAAGCGACCGTCTTTGGATTCAGGTCGAATCATAAGCCGAGGCATCCAGAATTGCCAATGTCGTCCAATGATATAGATGCAAATATCTTTAGTGCTATCAATATGACAGGATTCTGCCTCATCATACCTTGTTCCGGAGGTTCAAATGTACAGGATTTGTGCTGCAGTACTTGTCCAGAGCGACTCTCTGGGATTCAGGTCGAATGATATGCCGGAGCATCCAGAATTGCCAATGATGTCCATTGATATATATGCAAATATCTTCACTCCTATCAATGTGATTGGATTCTGCCTCATCATATCTTCTCCAGGAGGTCCAAATGTACAAGATTTGTGCGTTAGCACTTCACAAAAGCGAATCTCTTTGGACTCAGGTCGAATCATATGCCGGGGCATCCAGAATTGCCAATGTCGCCCAATTATATAGATGCAATCATCTTCACTTCTATCAATATGATAGGATTCTACTTCATCATAACTTGTTCCTAGGTTCAAATGTACAAGATTTGTGCTGTAGCACTTGTCCAAAGCGATTCCCTTTGGCCTCAGGTCGATCCACAAGCCGAAGCATAAAAAATTTGCCAATGTGGCCAAATGATATAGATGCATATATCTTTACTCCTATCAATTTGACAGGATTCTACCTCATCATATCTTGTCCAGGAGGTTCAAATGTACACGATTTGTGAGGTAGCACTTGTCCAAAGCGACTCTCTTTGGACTCAGGTCGATCCATATGCCGAAGTAACAAAAATTGCCGATCTTATCTGAATGATATAGATGCAAACATCTTAACTCCTATCAATTTGCCAGGATTCTGCCTCATCATATCGGGTCCAGGAGGTCCAAATGGACAAGGTTTGGGCGGCAGAATTTGTCCAGAACGACTCTCTTTGGACTCAGGTCGAATGATCTGCTGAGCATCCACAATTGCCAAAGTCATCCAATGATATATATGCAAATATCTTTACTCCTATCAATGTAATAGGATTCTGCCTCATCATGCCTGGTCTAGGAGGTCGAAATGTACAAGATTTGTGCGGTAGCACTTGTCCAAAGGGACTCTCTTTGGACTCAGGTCGAATCATAAGCCGGGGCATCCAGAATTGCCAATATCGCCCAATTATATAGATGCAATCATCTTCACTCCTATCAATATGATAGGATTCTACCTCATCATAACTTGTTCCTAGGTTCAAATGTACAAGATTTGTGCGGTTTTACTTGACCAAAGCGACCGTCTTGGGATTCAGGTCGAATCATAAGCCGAGGCATCCAGAATTGCCAATGTCGTCCAATGATATAGATGCAAATATCTTTAGTGCTATCAATATGACAGGATTCTGCCTCATCATACCTTGTTCCGGAGGTTCAAATGTACAGGATTGTGCTGCAGTACTTGTCCAGAGCGACTCTCTTGGGATTCAGTTCGAATCATATGCCGGAGCATCCAGAATTGCCAATGATGTCCATTGATATAGATGAAAATATCTTCACTCCTATCAATGTGATAGGATTCTACCTCATCATACCTTGTACAGGAGGTCCAAATGTACACGACTTGTGCGGTAGCACTTGTCCAAAGCGACTCTCTTTGGACTCAGGTCGAATCATAAGCCGGAGCATCCAGAATTGCCAATGTCGTCCAATGATATAGATGCAAATATCTTTACTCCTATCAATGTGATAGGATTCTGCCTCATCATACCTTGTTCCGGAGCTCCAAATGTACAAGATTTGTGCGGTACCACTTGTCCAAAGCGACTCTCTTTGGATTCAGGTCGAATCATAAGCCGGACCATCCAGAACTGCCGATGTTGACCAATGATATAGATGCAAATATCTTTACTGCTATCAATTTGACAGGATTCTGCCTCATCGTATCTTGTCCAGGAGGTTCAACTGTACAAGATTTGTGCGGTCGCACTTATCCAAAGCGATTCTCTTTGGACTCAGGTCGAATCATGAGCCGGATCATCCAGAATTGCCAATGTCGTCCAATGATATAGATGCAAATAGCTTCACTTCAATCAATTTGACAGGATTCTGGCTCATCGTGTCATGTCCAGGAGGATCAAGTGTACAAGTTTTGGTTGGCATTATTTGCCGAAACCGACTCTCTTTGATTCAGGTCGAATCATAAGCCGGAGCATCAAGAATTGCCAATGTCGTCCAATGATATAGATACAAACATCTTCACTCCTATCAATTTGACGTGATTCTGCCTCATCATATCTTGTCCAGAGGTCCAAATGGACAGGATTTGGGCGGCAGCATTTGTCCAAAGCGACTCTCTTCGAACTCAGGTCGAATCATAAGCCGAGCATCCACAATTTCCAATGTCGTCCAATGATATAGATGCAAATATCTTTACTCCTACCAATGTGATTCGATTCTGCCTCATCATACCTTGTCCAGGAGGTCCAGATGGACAAGATTTGGGAGGCAGCATTTGTCCAAAGCGACTCTCCTCGAACTCAGGTCGAATCATAAGCCGAGCATCCAGAATTTCCAATGTCGTCCAATGATATAGATGCAAATATCTTTACTCCTACCAATGTGATTCGATTCTGCCTCATCATATCTTGTCCAGAGGTCCAAATGGACAGGATTTGGGCGGCAGCATTTGTCCAAAGCGACTCTCTTCGAACTCAGGTCGAATCATAAGCCGGGGCATCCAGAATTGCAAATGTCGTTCAATTATATAGATGCAAATATCTTCACTCCAATCAATTTGACGGGATTCTGGCTCATCGTGTCATGTCCAGGAGGATCAAGTGTACAAGATTTGTGCGTTAGCACTAGCCAAAAGCGAAACTCTTTGGACTCAGGTCGATCCATAAGCCGAAGCTACCAGAATTGCCAATGTCGTGCAATGATATAGATGCAAATATCTTTACTGCTATCAATTTGACAGGATTCTGCCTCATCGTATCTTGTCCAGGGGGTCCAAATGTATAAGATTTGTGCGGTAGCACGTGTCCAAAGCGACCGTCTTTGGCCTCCGGTCGAATCATCTGCCGGAGCATCTAGAATTGCCAATGTCGCCCAGTGATATAGATGCAAATATCTTTACTCCTATCAATTTGACAGGATTCTGCATCATCGTATCTTGTCCAGGAGGTTCAAATGTACGAGATTTGTGCGGTCGCACTTATCCAAAGCGATTCTCTTTGGACTCAGGTCGAATCATGAGCCGGATCATCCAGAATTGCCAATGTCGTCCAATGATATAGATGCCAACATCTTCACTCCTATCAATTTGACAGTATTCTGCCTCATCATATCTTGTCCAGGAGGTCCAGATGGACAAGATTTGGGCGGCAGCATTTGTCCAAAGCGACTCTCTTCGAACTCCGGTCGAATCATAAGCCGAGCATCCAGAATTTCCAATGTCGTCCAATGATATACATGCAAATATCTTTACTCCTACCAATGTGATTCGATTCTGCCTCATCATACCTTGTACAGGAGGTCCAAATGTACACGACTTGTGCGGTAGCACTTGTCCAAAACGACTCTCTTTGGACTCAGGTCGAATCATAAGCCGGAGCATCCAGAATTGCCAATGTGTTCCAATGATATTGATGCAAATATCCTCACTCCTATCAATTTGGCGGGATTCTGTCTCAGCATACCCTGTCCCGGAGGTTCACATGTACAAGATTTGTGCGGCAGCATTTGTCCAAAGCGACTATCTTTGAACTCAGGTCGAATCATAAGCCGAGCATCCAGAATTGCCAATGTCGTGCAATGATATAGATGCAAACATCTTTACTCCTATCAATTTGACAGGATTCTGCCTTAAGGTATCTTGTCCAGGATGTTCAAATGTACGAGATTTGTGCGGTCGCACCTATCCAAAGCGATTCCCTTTGGACTCAGGTCGAATTATGTGCCGGAGCATCCAGAATTGCCAATGTCGTCCAATGATATAGATGCAAACATCTTCACTCATATCAATTTGACAGGATTCTGCCTCATTATATCTTGTCCAGGAGGTCCAAATGGACAAGATTTGGGCGGCAGCATTTGTCCAAAGCGACTCTCTTTGAACCCAGGTCGAATCATAAGCCGAGCATCCAGAATTGCCAATGTCGTCCAATGATATAGATGCAAACATCTTCACTCCTATCAATGTGATAGGATTCTGCCTCAACATACCTCGTTCCTAGGTTTAAATGTACAAGGTTTGTGCGGTAGCACTTGTCCAAAGCGACTCTCTTTGGACTCAGGTCGAATCATAAACCGGAGTATCCAGAATTGCCAATGTCGTAGAAAGTGATATAGATGCAAACATCTTCACTCCTATCAATTTGACAGGATTCTGCCTCATCGTATCTTGTCCATGAGGTTCACATGTACAAGATTTGTGCGGTAGCACTTGACAAAAGCCAAACTCTTTGGACTTAGTTCGAATCATATGCCGAGCATCCAGGAATGCCAATGTCGTCCAATGTTATAGATGCAAATATCTTTACTCCTATCAATTTGACAGGATTCTGCCTCATCATACCTTGTTTCGGAGGTACAAATGTACAAGATTTGTGCGGGAGCCCTTGTCCAAAGCGACTCTCTCTGGACTCAGGTCGAATCATAAGCCGGGGCATCCAGAATTGCCAATGATGTCCATTGATATAGATGAAAATATCTTTACTCCTATCAATTTGACAGGATTCTGCCTCATCATACCTTGTGCAGGAGGTCCAAATGTACGAGATTTGTGTGTTAGCACTTCACACAAGCGAATCTCTTTGGACTCAGGTCGAATCATATGCCGGAGCATCCAGAATTGCCAATGTCCTCCAATTATATAGATGCAATCATCTTCACTCCTATCAATGTGATAGGATTCTACCCCATCATAACTTGTTCCTAGGTTCAACTGTACAAGATTTGTGCGGTTTTACTTGTCCAAAGCGACTGTCTTTGGATTCAGGTCGAATCATAAGCCGGAGCATCCAGAATTTCCAACGTCGTCCAATGATATAGATGCAAATATCTTTACTCCTACCAATGAGATTCGATTCTGCCTCATCATACCTTGTACAGGAGGTCCAAATGTACACGACTTGTGCGGTAGCACTTGTCCAAAGCGACTCTCTTTGGACTCAGGTCGAATCATAAGCCGGAGCATCCAGAATTGCCAATGTCGTCCAATGATATAGATGCAAATATCTTTACTCCTATCAATGTGATAGGATTCTGCCTCATCATACCTTGTTCCGGAGGTCCAAATGTACACGATTTGTGCGGTAGCACTTGTCCAAAGCGACTCTCTTTGGACTCAGGTCGAATCATCAGCCGGAGCATCCAGAATTGCCAATGTCGTCCAATGATATAGATGCAAATATCTTTACTCCTATCAATGTGATAGGATTCTGCCTCATCATACCTTGTTCCGGAGGTATAAATGTACAAGATTTGTGCGGGAGCCTTGTCCAAAGCGACTCTCTCTGGACTCAGGTCGAATCATAAGCCGGGCCATCCAGAATTGCCAATGACGTCCATTGATATAGATGCAAATATCTTTCCTCCTATCAATTTGACAGGATTCTGCCTCATCATATCTTGTCCAGGAGGTCCAAATGGACAAGATTTGGGCGGCAGCATTTGTCCAAAGCGACTCTCTTCGCACTCAGGTCGAATCATAAGCCGAGCATCCAGAATTTCCAAAGTCGTCCAATGATATAGATGCAAATATCTTTACTCCTATCAATTTGACGGGATTCTGCCTCATCATACCTTGTTCCGGAGGTACAAATGTACAAGATTTGTGTGGTTTTACAGGTCCAAAGCGACTGTCTTTGGATTCAGGTCGAATCATAAGCCGGAGCATCCAGAATTTCCAATGTCGTCCAATGATATAGGTGCAAACATCTTCACTCCTATCTATTTGACCGGATTCTGCCTCATCGTATCTTGTTCACGAGGTTCAAATGTACAAGATTTGTGCGGTACCACTTGTCCAAAGCGACTCTCTTTGGATTCAGGTCGAATCATATGCCGGACCATCCAGAACTGCCGATGTTGACCAATGATGTAGATGCAAATATCTTTACTGCTATCAATTTGACAGGATTCTGCCTCATCGTATCTTGTCCAGGAGGTTCAACTGTACGAGATTTGTGCGGTCGCACTTATCCAAAGCGATTCTCTTTGGACTCAGGTCGAATCATGAGCCGGATCATCCAGAATTGCCAATGTCGTCCAATGATATAGATGCCAACATCTTCACTCCTATCAATTTGACAGGATTCTGCCTCATCATATCTTGTCGCGGCGAATTTAAAACAGCCGCGTAACGAGAGCGCAGCACGAGCGCCTTCCTCGCCTTCGGCTCCCTCCGTCGCTCCTCGGCCGACTCCGGATGGACCGAGTAGTTCGGTGATCGGTTCGAGGCGGGACGGGGGAGCACGGGTGAGGTAAGGCGCCGGTGTCCGACGGTCCGATCTTCCTTCCGTTTTCGGCGTTCTACGAGTACAGGTGACACAAACATTTCGAGACTTTTTTGCTGACCGTGACCGGACCGTCGGACAAGCACGTGCTGCGAACTCGCTTTTCGTCCTTTCCTTTACTTTATTTCTTTTCGGTTTTATCCGCCTTATTATTTGCCTTCTATACATTATTATTTCATTTAATTTAATACGTTTGCCTTGCCTGAGTTGCACATTTCCTTTTCTTTTCTTTCTGCGCTTAGCGTCCTTAGTTCTAGTCATAGTTCATTTAGTTCTTTAATCTTGCTTTGTTCGTAGTTTAATTCTAGTCATTTTCCTTACGCTAAGTTCTCGTTGTTCGCATTAACGCGTTTTTAGTTCCGTGCCGTTCTTTCTTTTGTACATATTTTGCCTTAGAATATACTAGCATTACGTATTTATAATACAACCGACTCCTTTTCGTTCTTGCGATCTCTCCTTTACCGCGCTTCCCTGCTACCGTTCCTTTTGTAAAAGGCGGGATCTACCGCGCTCATTTTCGAGCCGGCGATTCCCCGAACATATCTTGTCCAGGAGGTCCAAATGGACAAGATTTGGGCGGCAGCATTTGTCCAAAGCGACTCTCTTCGAACTCAGGTCGAATCATACGCTGGAGCATCCTGAATTGCCAATGTGGTCCAATGATATAGATGCCAACATCTTCACTCCTATAAATTTGATAGGATTCTGCCTCATCAAATCTTGTCCAGGAGGTCCAAATGGACAAGATTTGGGCGGCAGCATTTGTCCAAAGCGACTCTCTTCGAACTCAGGTCGAATCATAAGCCGAGCATCCAGAATTTCCAATGTCGTCCAATGATATAGATGCAAATATCTTTACTCCTACCAATGTGATTCGATTCTGCCTCATCATACCTTGTACAGGAGGTTCAAATGTACAAGATTTGTGCGGCAGCCCTTGTCCACAGCGACTCTCTTTGGACTCAGGTCGAATCATAAGCCGGGTCATCCAGAATTGCCAATGTCGTCCAATGATATAGATGCAAACATCGTTACTCCTATCAATTTGACAGGATTCTGCCTCAAGGTATCTTGTCCAGGATATTCAAATGTACGAGATTTGTGCGGTCGCACCTATCCAAAGCGATTCTCTTTGGACTCAGGTCGAATCATGTGCCGGAGCATCCAGAATTGCCAATGTCGTCCAATGATATAGATGCAAACATCTTCACTCATATCAATTTGACAGGATTCTGCCTCATCATATCTTGTCCAGGAGGTCCAAATGGACAAGATTTGGGCGGCAGCATTTGTCCAAAGCGACTCTCTTTGAACTCAGATCGAATCATAAGCGGAGCATCCAGAATTGCCAATGTCGTCCAATGATATAGATGCAAACATCTTCACTCCTATCAATGTGATAGGATTCTGCCTCAACATACCTCGTTCCTAGGTTTAAAGGTACAAGGTTTGTGCGGTAGCACTTGTCCAAAGCGACTCTCTTTGGAACAAGGTCGAATCATAAACCGTAGTATCTAGAATTGCCAATGTCGTAGAAAGTGATATAGATGCAAATATCTTCACTCCTATCAATTTGACAGGATTCTGCCTCATCGTATCTTGTCCCGGAGGTTCACATGTACAAGATTTGTGCAGCAGCATTTGTCCAAAGCGACTCTCTTTGGACTCAGGTCGATCCATAAGCCGAAGCATCAATAATTGCCAATGTCATGCAATGGTATAGATGCAAATATCTTTACTGCTATCAATTTGACAGGATTCTGCCTCATCGAATCTTGGCCAGGGGGTCTAAATGTACAAGATTTGTGCGGTAGCTCTTGTCCAAAGCGACTCTCTTTGGATTCAGGTCGAATCATATACCGGAGCATCCAGAATTGCTAATGTCGTCCAATGATATAGGTGCAAACATCTTCACTCCTATCTATTTGACAGGATTCTGCCTCATCGTATCTTGTCCACGAGGTTCAAATGTACAAGATTTGTGCGGTAGCACTTGTCCAAAGCGACTCTCTTTGGACCCAGGTCGAATCATAAACCGTAGTATCTAGAATTGCCAATGTCGTAGAAAGTGATATAGATGCAAATATCTTCACTCCTATCAATTTGACAGGATTCTGCCTCATCGTATCTTGTCCCGGAGGTTCACATGTACAAGATTTGTGCAGCAGCATTTGTCCAAAGCGACTCTCTTTGGACTCAGGTCGATCCATAAGCCGAAGCATCAATAATTGCCAATGTCATGCAATGGTATAGATGCAAATATCTTTACTGCTATCAATTTGACAGGATTCTGCCTCATCGAATCTTGGCCAGGGGGTCTAAATGTACAAGATTTGTGCGGTAGCTCTTGTCCAAAGCGACTCTCTTTGGATTCAGGTCGAATCATATTCCGGAGCATCCAGAATTTCCAATGTCGTCCAATGATATAGATGCAAATATCTACACTCCTATCTATGTGACAGGATTCTGCCTCATCATACCTTTTCCAGGACGTCCAAATGCACAAGTTTTGGGTGGCATTATTTGCCGACACCGACTCTCTTTGATTCAGGTCGAATCATAAGCCGGAGCATCCAGAATTGCCATTGTCGTCCAATGATGTAGATTGAAATATCTTTACTCCTATCAATTTGACAGGATTCTGCCTCATCATACCTTGTACAGGAGGTCCAAATGTACACGATTTGTGCGGCAGCCCTTGTCCAAAGCGACTCTTTTTGGACTCAGGTCGAATCATAAGCCGGAGCATCCAGAATTGCCAATGACGTCCATTGATATAGATGCAAATATCTTCACTCCAATCAATTTGACAGGATTCTCGCTCATCGTGTCTTGTCCAGGAGGATCAAGTGTACAAGATTTGTGCGGTAGCACTAGCCAAAAGCGAAACTCATTGGACTCAGGTCGATCCATATGCCGAAGCAACCAGAATTGCCAATGTCGTGCAATGATATAGATGCAAATATCTTTACTGCTATCAATTTGACAGGATTCTGCCTCATCGTATCTTGTCCAGGGGGTCCAAATGTATAAGATTTGTGCGGTAGCACGTGCCCAAAGCGACTCTCTTTAGCCTCCGGTCGATCCATATGCCGAAGCATCCAGAATTGCCAATGTCGCCCAGTGATATAGATGCAAATTTCCTTACTCCTATCAAAGTGATAGGATTCTGCCTCATCATACCTTGTACAGGAGGTCCAAATGTACACGATTTGTGCGGTAGCACTTGTCCAAAGCGACTCTCTTTGGACTCAGGTCGAATCATAAGCCGCAGCATCCAGAATTGCCAATGTCGTCCAATGATATAGATGAAAATATCTTCAATCCTATCAATGGACAGGATTCTGCCTCATCATACCTTTTCCAGGAGGTCCAAATGCACAAGCTTTGGGCGGCAGCATTTCCCTAAACCGACTCTCTTTGGATTCAGGTCGAATCATAAGCCGGAGCATCCAGAATTGCCAATGACGTCCAATGATACAGATGCAAATATCATCACTCCTATCAATTTGACGTGATTCTGCCTCATCATATCTTGTCCAGGAGGTCCAAATGGACAAGATTTGGGCGGCAGCATTTGTCCAAAGCGACAGTCTTTGGACTCAGGTCGAATCATAAGCCGGAGCATCCAGAATTGCCAATGTCGTCCAATGATATAGATGCAAATATCTTTACTCATATCAATGTGGTAGGATTATGCCTCATCATGCCTGATACAGGAGGTCCAAATGTAGAAGATTTGTGCGGTAGCACTTTTCCAAAGCGAAACTCTTTGGACTCAGGTCGATCCATAAGCCGGAGCATCAAGAATTGCCAATGTTGTCCAATGATACAGATGCAAATATCATCACTCCTATCAATTTGACGTGATTCTGCCTCATCATATCTTGTCCAGGAGGTCCAAATGGACAAGATTTGGGCGGCAGCATTTGTCCAAAGCGACTGTCTTTGGACTCAGGTCGATCCATAAGCCAGAGCATCAAGAATTGCCAATGTTGTGCAATGGTATAGATGCAAATATCTTTACTGCTATCAATTTGACAGGATTCTGCCCCATCGAATCTTGGCCAGGGGGTTTAAATGTACAAGATTTGTGCGGTAGCACTTGTCTAAAACGACTCTCTTTGGATTCAGGTCGAATCATATACCGGAGCATCCAGAATTGCCAATGTCGTCCAATTATATAGATGCAAATATCTCTGCTCCTATCAATTTGCCAGGATTCTGCCTCACCGTATCTTGTCCAGGAGGTCCAAATGTACAAGATTTGTCCCGAAGAACTTATGCAAGACGATTCTCTTTCTACTCAGGTCGATCCATTAGCCGAAGCATCCAAAAATGCCAATGTCGTCCAATGATATAGATGCAAATATCTATACTGCTATCAACGTGATAGGATTTTGCCTCATCACACCTTGCCCAGGAGTTCCATATGTACAAGATTTGTGGGGTAGCACGTGATAAAAGCGAATAGCTTTGGACTCAGGTCGAATCATATGCCGGGGCATCCAGAATTGCCAATGACTTCCATTGATATAGATGCAAATATCTTTCCTCCTATCAATTTGACAGGATTCTGCCTCATCCTATCTTGTCGAGGATGTTCAAATGTACAAGATTTGTGGGGTAGCACTTGACAAAAGCCAAACTCTTTGGATTCAGGTCGAATCATATGCCGAGCATCCAGGAATGCCAATGTCGTACAATGATATATGCAAATATCTTTACTCCTATCAATTTGACAGGATTCTGCTTCATCGTATCTTGTCCAGAAGGTTCAAATGTACAAGATTTGTGCGGTAGCACTTGACAAAAGCCAATCTCTTTGGACTCAGGTCGAATCATATGCCGAGCATCCAGGAAAGCCAATGTCGTCCAATGATATAGATGCAAATATCTTCACTCATATCAATGTGATAGGATTCTGCCGCATCATATCTTGTCCAGGAGGACCAAATGGACAAGATTTGGGCGGCAGCATTTGTCCAAAGCGACTCTCTTTGAACTCAGGTCGAATCATATGCCGAGCATCCAGAATTGCCAATGTCGTCCAATGATATAGATGCAAATATCTTTACTGCTATCAATTTGACAGGACTCTGCCTCATCTTATCTTGTCCAGGGGGTCCAAATTTACAAGATTTGTGCGGTAGCACGTGTCCAAAGCGACTCTCTTTGGACTCAGGTCGATCCATAAGCCGGAGCATCAAGAATTGCCAATGTTGTGCAATGGTATAGATGCAAATATCTTTACTGCTATCAATTTGACAGGATTCTGCCCCATCGAATCTTGGCCAGGGGGTCTAAATGTACAAGATTTGTGCGGTAGCACTTGTCCAAATCGACTCTCTTTGGATCCAGGTCGAATCATATACCGGAGCATCCAGAATTGCCAATGTCGTCCAATTATATAGATGCAAATATCTCTGCTCCTATCAATTTGCCAGGATTCTGCCTCACCGTATCTTGTCCAGGAGGTCCAAATGTACAAGATTTGTCCCGAAGAACTTATGCAAGACGATTCTCTTTCAACTCAGGTCGATCCATTAGCCGAAGCATCCAAAAATGCCAATGTCGTCCAATGATATAGATGCAAATATCTTTCCTCCTATCAATTTGACAGGATTCTGCCTCATCATATTTTGTCCAGGAGGTCCAGATGGACACGATTTGGGCGGCAGCATTTGTCCGAAGCGACTCTCTTTGAACTCAGGTCGAATCATAAGCCGAGCATCCAGAATTGCCAATGTCGTCCAATGATATAGATGCAAATATCTTGACTCCTATCAATGTAATAGGATTCTGCCTCATCATACCTGGTCCAGCAGGTCCAAATGTACAAGATTTGTGCGGTAGCACTTGTCCAAAGCGACTCTCTTTGGACTCAGGTCGAATAATAAACCGGAGCATCCAGAATTGCCAATGTCGTCCGATTATATAGATGCAAATATCATCACTCCTATCAATTTGACAGGATTCTGCCTCATCATATCTTATCCAGGAGGTTCAAATGTACAAGATTTGTGGGGTAGCATTTGACAAAAGCGAATCTTTTTGGAGTCAGGTCGAATCATATGCCCAGCGTCCAGAATTGCCAATGTCGTCCAATTATATAGATACAAATATCTCTGCTCCTATCAATTTTCCAGGATTCTGCCTCATCGTATCTTGTCCAGGGGGTTCAAATGTACAATATTTGTGCGGTAGCACTTGTCCAAAGCGACTCTCTTTGGACTCAGGTCGAATTATATGCCGAGCATCCAGGAATGCCAATGTCGTCCAATGATATAGATGCAAATATCTTCACTCCTATCAACGTGATAGGATGGTGCCTCATCATACCTTGTCCAGGAGGTTCAGGTGTACAAGATTTGTGCGGTAGCACTTGTCCAAGACGACTGTCTTTGGATTCAGGTCGAATCATAAGCCGAGGCATCCAGAATTGCCAATGTCGTCCAATGATATAGATGCAAATATCTTTACTGCTATCAATATGACAGGATTCTGCCTCATCATGCTTTGTTCCGGAAGTTCAAATGTACAGGATTTGTGCTGCAGTACTTGTCCAGAGCGACTCTCTTGGGATTCAGGTCGAATCATATGCCGGAGCATCCAGAATTGCCAATGATGTCCATTGATATAGATGCAAATATCTTTACTCCTATCAATGTGATAGGATTCTGCCTCACCATATATTGTACAGGAGGTCCAAATGTACACGATTTGTGCGGTAGCACTTGTCCAAAGCGACTCTCTTTGAACTCAGATCGAATCATAAGCCGAGCATCCAGAATTTCCAATGTCCTCCAATGATATAGACGCAAATATCTTTACTCATATCAATGTGGTAGGATTCTGCCTCATCATACCTTGTACAGGGGGTTCAAATGTACAAGATTTGTGGGGTAGCATTTGACAAAAGCGAATCTTTTTGGAGTCAGGTCGAAACATATGCCCAGCGTCCAGAATTGCCAATGTCGTCCAATTATATAGATGCAAATATCTCTGCTCCTATCAATTTTCCAGGATTCTGCCTCATCGTATCTTGTCCAGGGGGTTCAAATGTACAATATTTGTGCGGTAGCACTTGTCCAAAGCGACTCTCTTTGGACTCAGGTCGAATTATATGCCGAGCATCCAGGAATGCCAATGTCGTCCAATGATATAGATGCAAATATCTTTACTCCTATCAATGTGATAGGATTCTGCCTCACCATATATTGTACAGGAGGTCCAAATGTACACGATTTGTGCGGTAGCACTTGTCCAAAGCGACTCTCTTTGAACTCAGATCGAATCATAAGCCGAGCATCCAGAATTTCCAATGTCGTCCAATGATATAGACGCAAATATCTTTACTCATATCAATGTGGTAGGATTCTGCCTCATCATACCTTGTACAGGAGGTCCACACATACAAGATTTGTGCGGTAGCACTTGTCCAGAGCGACTCTCTTTGGACTCAGGTCGAATCATATACCGGGGCATCCAGGATTGCCAATGTCGTCCAATGATATAGACGCAAATATCTTAACTCCTATCAATTTGACAGGATTCTGCCTCATCGTATCTTGTCCATGAGGTTCAAATGTACAAGATTTGTGCGGTAGCACTTGACAAAAGCCACACTGTTTGGCCTCTGGTCGAATCATATGCCGGAGCATCCAGAATTGCCAATGTCGGCCAATGATATAGATGCATATATCCTCACACCTATCAATTTGGCAAGATTCTGCCTCATCGTGTCTTGTCCAGGAAGATCAAATGTACAATATTTGTGCGGTAGCACTTGTCCAGGCCGACTCTCTTTGGACTCAGGTCGAATCATAAGCCAAGCATCCAGAATTGCCAATGTCGTCCAATGATATAGATGCATATATCTTTACTCCTATCAATGTAATAGGATTCTGCCTCATCATACCTGGTCCAGGAGGTCCAAATGTACAAGATTTGTGCGGTAGCACTTGTCCAAAGCGACTCTCTTTGGACTCAGGTCGAATAATAAACCGGAGCATCCAGAACTGCCAATGTCGTCCAATTATACAGATGCAAATATCATCACTCCTATCAATTTGACAGGATTTTGCCTCATCATATCTTATCCAGGAGGTTCAAATGTACAAGATTTGTGGGGTAGCATTTGACAAAAGCGAATCTTTTTGGAGTCAGGTCGAAACATATGCCCAGCGTCCAGAATTGCCAATGTCGTCCAATTATATAGATGCAAATATCTCTGCTCCTATCAATTTTCCAGGATTCTGCCTCATCGTATCTTGTCCAGGGGGTTCAAATGTACAATATTTGTGCGGTAGCACTTGTCCAAAGCGACTCTCTTTGGACTCAGGTCGAATTATATGCCGAGCATCCAGGAATGCCAATGTCGTCCAATGATATAGATGCAAATATCTTTACTCCTATCAATATGATAGGATTCTGCCTCATCATACCTTGTTCCGGAGGTACAAATGTACAAGATTTGTGCGGGAGCCCTTTGTCAAAGCGACTCTCTTTGGACTCAGGTCGAATCATAAGCCGGGGCATCAGAATTGCCAATGACGTCCATTGATATAGATGCAAATATCTTTCCTCCTATCAATTTGACAGGATTCTGCCTCATCCTATCTTGTCGAGGAGGTTCAAATGTACAAGATTTGTGCGGTAGCACTTGACAAAAGCCAAACTCTTTGGACTCAGGTCGAATCATATGCCGAGCATCCAGGAATGCCAATGTCGTCCAATGATATAGATACAAATATCTTTACTCCTATCAATATGATAGGATTCTGCCTCATCATACCTTGTTCCGGAGGTACAAATGTACAAGATTTGTGCGGGAGCCCATTGTCAAAGCGACTCTCTTTGGACTCAGGTCGAATCATAAGCCGGGGCATCATAATTGCCAATGACGTCCATTGATATAGATGCAAATATCTTTCCTCCTATCAATTTGACAGGACTCGGCCTCATCGTGTCTTGTCCAGGGGGTCCAAATGTATAAGATTTGTGCGGTAGATCGTGCCCAAAGCGACTCTCTTTGGCTTCCGGTCGATCCATATGCCGAAGCATCCAGAATTGCCAATGTCGCCCAGTGATATAGATGCAAATATCTTTACTCCTATCAATGTGATAGGATTCTGCCTCATCATACCTGGTCCAGGAGGTCCAAATGTACAAGATTTGTGCGGTAGCACTTGACAAAAGCCAAACTCTTTGGCCTCTGGTCGAATCATATGCCGGAGCATCCAGAATTGCCAATGTCGTCCAATGATATAGATGCAAATATCCTCACACCTATCAATTTGGCAAGATTCTGCCTCATCGTGTCTTGTCCAGGAAGATCAAATGTACAATATTTGTGCGGTAGCACTTGTCCAGGCCAACTCTCTTTGGACTCAGGTCGAATCATAAGCCGGGGCATCCAGAATTGCCAATGTCGTCCAATTATATAGATGCAAATACCTTTCCTCCTATCAATTTGACAGGATTCTGCTTCATCGTACCTTGTCCAGAAGGTCCAAATGTACAAGATTTGTGCGGTAGCACTTGTCGAAAGCGACTCTCTTTGGACTCAGGTCGAATAATACACCGGAGCATCCAGAATTGCCAATGTCGTCCAATTATATAGATGCAAATATCATCACTCCTATCAATTTGACAGGATTCTGCCTCATCATATCTTATCCAGGAGGTTCAAATGTACACGTTTTGTGGGGTAGCACTTGACAAAAGCGAATCTCTTTGGACTCAGGTCGAATCTTATGCCGAACATCCAGGAATGCCAATGTCGTCCAATGATATAGATGTAAATATCTTTACTCCTATCAATTTGACAGGATTCTGCCTCATCATACCTTGTTCCGGAGGTACAAATGTACAAGATGTGTGCGCTAGCACTTCACACAAGCGAATCTCTTTGGACTCAGTTCGAATCATTAGCCGGAGCATCCAGAATTGCCAATGTCGTCCAATGATATAGATGCAAACGTCTTCACTCCTATCAATTTGACAGGATTCTGTCTCATCATACCCTGTTCCGGATGTTCAAATGTACAAGGTTTGGTCGGTAGCACTTGTCCAAAGCGACTCTCCTGGGACTCAGTTCGAATCATAAACCGGAGCATCCAGAATTGCCAATGTCGTCCAATGATATGGATGCAAATATCTTTACTCCTATCAATTTGACAGCATTCTGCCTCATCGTATCTTGTACAGGAGGTCCAAATGTACAAGACTTGTTGCGGTAGCACTTGTCCTAAGCGACTCTCTTTGGCCTCCGGTCGAATCATAAGCAGGGGCATCCAGAATTGCCAATGTCGTCCCATGATATAGATGCAAATATCTTCACTCCTATCAATGTGATAGGATTCTGCCTCATCATACCTTGTTCCGGAGGTTCAAATGTACACTATTTGTGCGGTAGCCCTTGCCCAAAGCGACTCTCTTTGCACTCAGGTCGAATCATAAGCAGGGGGCATCCAGAATTGCCAATGTCGTCCCATGATATAGATGCAAATATCTTCACTCCTATCAATGTGATAGGATTCTGCCTCATCATACCTTGTTCCGGATGTTCACATGTACAAGATTTGTGCGGTAGCCCTTGTCCAAAGCGACTCTCTTCGAACTCAGGTCGAATCATAAACCGGAGCATCCAGCATTGCCAATGTCGTCCAATGATATAGATGCAAATACCTTCACTGCTATAAATTCGACAGAATTCTGGCTCATCGTGTCTTGCCCAGGAGGTCCAAATGTACAAGATTTGTGCGGTAGCCTTTGTCCAAAGCGACTCTCTTTGGACTCAGGTCGATTCATATGCCGAAGCATCCAGAATTGCCATGTCGTCCAATGATACAGATGCAAATATCATCACTCCTATGAATGTGATAGGATTCTGCCTCATCATATCTTGTCCAGGAGGTCCAAATGGACAAGATTTGTGCGGTAGCACTGGACAAATGCGAATCTCTTTGGACTCAGGTCGATCCATATGCCGTAGCATCCAGAATTGCCAATGTCGTCCAATGATATAGATGCAAATATTTTCACTCCTATCAATGTGATAGGAATCTACCTCATCATATCTTGTCCAGGAGGTCCAAATGGACAAGATTTGTGCGGTAGAACTTGACAATAGCCAATCTCTTCAACTCAGGTCGAATCATATGCCGATCATCCAGAATTGCCAATGTCGTCCAATGATATAGATGCAAATATCTTAACTCCTATCAATGTGATACGATTCTGCCTCATCATACCTTGTTCCGGAGGTTCAAATGTACACTATTTGTGCGGTAGCCCTTGCCCAATGCGACTCTTTTTGCAGTCAGGTCGAATCATAAGCAGGGGCATCCAGAATTGCCAATGTCGTCCCATGATATAGATGCAAATATCTTCACTCCTATCAATGTGATAGGATTCAGCCTCATCATACCTTGTTCCGGAGGTTCACATGTACAAGATTTGTGCGGTAGCCCTTGCCCAAAGTGACTCTCTTTGGGCTCCGGTCGAATCATATGCCGGAGCATCCAGAATTGCTAATGTCGTCCAATGATATAGATGCAAATATCTTCACTCCTATCAATGTGATAGGATTCTGCCTCATCATGCCTTGTTCCGGAGGTTCACATGTACAAGTTTTGTGCGGTAGCCCTTGCCCAAAGCGACTCTCTTTGCACTCAGGTCGAATCATAAGCCGGGGCATCCAGAATTGCCAATGTCGTGCAATGATATAGATGCAAATACCTTCACTCCTATCAATTCGACAGGATTCTGGCTCATCGTGTCTTGTCCAGGAGGATCAAGTGTACAAGATTTGTGCGGTAGCGCTAGACAAAAGCGAAACTCTTTGGACTCAGGTCGATCCATAAGCCGAACCATCCAGAATTGCCAATGTCGTGCAATGATATAGATGCAAATATCTTTACTGCTATCAATTTGACAGGAATCTGCCTCATCATATCTTGTCCAGGAGGTCCAAATGGACAAGATTTGTGCGGTAGAACTTGACAATAGCCAATCTCTTCGATTCAGGTCGAATCATATGCCGAGTATCCAGAATTGCGAATGTCGTCCAATGATATAGATGCAAATACCTTCACTCCTATCAATTCGACAGGATTCTGGAACGTCGTGTCTTGTCCAGGAGGATCAAGTGTACAAAATTTGTGCGGTTGCACTTGGCAAAAGCCAATCTCTTTGACTCAGATCGAATCATATGCCGATCATCCAGGATTGCCAATGTCGTCGAATGATATGGATGCAAATATCTTTACTCCTCTCAATGTGATAGGATTCTGCCTCATCATACCTTGTTCCGGAGGTTCAAATGTACATAATTTGTGCGGTAGCACGTGTCCAAAGCGACTCTCTTTGGACTCAGGTCGATCCATAAGCCGAAGTATCCAGAATTGCCAATGTCGTCCAATGATATAGATGCAAATATCTTTACTCCTATCAATTGTACAGGATTCTGCCTCATCGTATCTTGTCCAGGGGGTCCAAATGTACAAAATTTGTGCGGTAGCACTTGTCCAGACCGACTCTCTTTGGACTCAGGTCGAATCATATGTCGGATTCCCAGGATTGCCAAGGTCGTCCAAAGATATAGATGCAAATATCTTCACTCCTATCAATTTGACAGGATTCTGTCTCATCGTATCTTGTCCAGGGGGTGCGAATGTACCAGATTTGTGCGGTAGCACTTGACAAAAGCGAATCTCTTTGGACTCAGTTCGAATCATAAGCCGAGCATCCAGAATTGCCAATGTCGTCCAATTATATAGATGCAAATATATTACTCCTATCAATGTGATAGGATTCTGCTTCACCATACCTTGTCCAGGAGGTCCAAATGTACAAGATTCGTGCGGTAGGACTTGTCCAAAGCAACTTTGGCCTCCGGTCGAATCATATGCCGCAGCATCTAGAATTGCCAATGTCGTCCAAAGATATAAATGCAAATATCTTTACTCCTATCAATTTGACCGGATTCTGCCTCATCATATCTTGTCCAGGAGGTTCAAATGTACAAGATTTCTGGGGTAGAACTTGACAAAAGCGACTCTCTTTGGACCTAGGTCGAATCATAATCCGTAGTATCCAAAATTGCCAATGTCGTCCAATGATATAGATGCAAATATCTTTACTCCTATCAATTTGACAGGATTCTGCCTCATCGTATCTTGTCCAGGGGGTCCGATTGTACCAGATTTGTGCGGTAGCACTTGTCCATAGCGACCCTCTTTGGCCTCCGGGCGAATCATATGCCGGAGCATCCAGAATTGCCAATGTCGTCCAAAGATATAGATGAAAATATCTTCACTCCTATCAATTTGACCGGATTCTGCCTCATCATATCTTGTCCAGGAGGTTCAAATGTACAAGAGTTGTGGGGTAGCACTTGACAAAAGCGAATCTCTTTGGACTCAGGTCGATCCATAAGCCGAAGTATCCAGAATTGCCAATGTCGTCCAATGATATAGATGCAAATATCTTTACTCCTATCAATTGTACAGGATTCTGCCTCATCGTATCTTGTCCAGGGGGTCCAAATGTACAAAATTTGTGCGGTAGCACTTGTCCAGACCGACTCTCTTTGGACTCAGGTCGAATCATATGTCGGATTCCCAGGATTGCCAAGGTCGTCCAAAGATATAGATGCAAATATCTTCACTCCTATCAATTTGACAGGATTCTGCCTCATCGTATCTTGTCCAGGGGGTGCGAATGTACCAGATTTGTGCGGTAGCACTTGACAAAAGCGAATCTCTTTGGACTCAGTTCGAATCATAAGCCGAGCATCCAGAATTGCCAATGTCGTCCAATTATATAGATGCAAATATATTACTCCTATCAATGTGATAGGATTCTGCTTCACCATACCTTGTCCAGGAGGTCCAAATGTACAAGATTCGTGCGGTAGGACTTGTCCAAAGCATCTTTGGCCTCCGGTCGAATCATATGCCGCAGCATCTAGAATTGCCAATGTCGTCCAAAGATATAAATGCAAATATCTTTACTCCTATCAATTTGACCGGATTCTGCCTCATCATATCTTGTCCAGGAGGTTCAAATGTACAAGATTTCTGGGGTAGAACTTGACAAAAGCGACTCTCTTTGGACCTAGGTCGAATCATAATCCGTAGCATCCAAAATTGCCAATGTCGTCCAATGATATAGATGCAAATATCTTTACTCCTATCAATTTGACAGGATTCTGTCTCATCGTATCTTGTCCAGGGGGTCCGATTGTACCAGATTTGTGCGGTAGCACTTGTCCATAGCGACCCTCTTTGGCCTCCGGGCGAATCATATGCCGGAGCATCCAGAATTGCCAATGTCGTCCAAAGATATAGATGAAAATATCTTCACTCCTATCAATTTGACCGGATTCTGCCTCATCATATCTTGTCCAGGAGGTTCAAATGTACAAGAGTTGTGGGGTAGCACTTGACAAAAGCGAATCTCTTTGGACTCAGGTCGATCCATAAGCCGAAGTATCCAGAATTGCCAATGTCGTCCAATGATATAGATGCAAATATCTTTACTCCTATCAATTGTACAGGATTCTGCCTCATCGTATCTTGTCCAGGGGGTCCAAATGTACAAAATTTGTGCGGTAGCACTTGTCCAGACCGACTCTCTTTGGACTCAGGTCGAATCATATGTCGGATTCCCAGGATTGCCAAGGTCGTCCAAAGATATAGATGCAAATATCTTCACTCCTATCAATTTGACAGGATTCTGCCTCATCGTATCTTGTCCAGGGGGTGCGAATGTACCAGATTTGTGCGGTAGCACTTGACAAAAGCGAATCTCTTTGGACTCAGTTCGAATCATAAGCCGAGCATCCAGAATTGCCAATGTCGTCCAATTATATAGATGCAAATATATTACTCCTATCAATGTGATAGGATTCTGCTTCACCATACCTTGTCCAGGAGGTCCAAATGTACAAGATTCGTGCGGTAGGACTTGTCCAAAGCATCTTTGGCCTCCGGTCGAATCATATGCCGCAGCATCTAGAATTGCCAATGTCGTCCAAAGATATAAATGCAAATATCTTTACTCCTATCAATTTGACCGGATTCTGCCTCATCATATCTTGTCCAGGAGGTTCAAATGTACAAGATTTCTGGGGTAGAACTTGACAAAAGCGACTCTCTTTGGACCTAGGTCGAATCATAATCCGTAGCATCCAAAATTGCCAATGTCGTCCAGTGATATAGATGCAAATATCTTTACTCCTATCAATTTGACAGGATTCTGCCTCATCGTATCTTGTCCAGGGGGTCCGATTGTACCAGATTTGTGCGGTAGCACTTGTCCATAGCGACCCTCTTTGGCCTCCGGGCGAATCATATGCCGGAGCGTCCAGAATTGCCAATGTCGTCCAAAGATATAGATGCAAATATCTTCACTCCTATCAATGTGATAGGATTCTGCCTCATCATACCTTGTCCAGGAGGTCCAAATGTACAAGATTTGTGCGGTGGCACTTATCGATAGCGTCTCTCTTTGGCCTCCGGTCGAATCATATGCCGGCGCATCCAGAATTGCCAATTTCGTCCAAAGATATACATGCAAATGTCTTCACTCCTATCAATTTGACAGGATTCTGCCTCATCATATCTTGTCCAGGAGGTGCAAATGTACAAGATTTGTGGGGAGCACTTGACAAAAGCGAATCTCTTTGGACTCAGGTCGATCCATAAGCCGAATTATCCAGAATTGCCAATGTCGTCCAATGATATAGATACAAATATCTTTACTCCTATCAATTTGACAGGATTCTGCCTCATCGTATCTTGTCCAGGGGGTCCAAATGTACAGGATTTGTGTGGTAGCACTTGTCCAAAGTGACTCTCTTTGGACTCACGTCGCATCATATGCCCGAGCATCCAGAATTGCCAATGTCGTCCAATGATGTAGATGCAAATATCTTTACTCCTATAAATTGTACAGGATTCTGCCTCATCGTATCTTGTCCAGGGGGTGCGAATGTACCAGATTTGTGCGGTAGCACTTGACAAAAGCGAATCTCTTTGGACTCAGGTCGAATCATAAGCCGAGCATCCAGAATTGCCAATGTCGTCCAATTATATAGATGCAAATATCTTACTCCTATCAATGTGATAGGATTCTGCCTCATCACACCTTGTCCAGGAGGTCCAAATGTACAAGATTTGTGCGGTAGCACTTGTCCATAGCGACCCTCTTTGGCCTCCGGGCGAATCATATGCCGGAGCATCCAGATTTGCCAATGTCGTCCAAAGATATAGATGCAAATATCTTCACTCCTATCAAGGTGATAGGATTCTGCCTCATCATACCTTGTCCAGGAGGTCCAAATGTACAAGATTTGTGCGGTGGCACTTATCCATAGCGTCTCTCTTTGGCCTCCGGTCGAATCATATGCCGGCGCATCCAGAATTGCCAATTTCGTCCAAAGATATACATGCAAATGTCTTCACTCCTATCAATTTGACAGGATTCTGCCTCATCAGATCTTGTCCAGGAGGTGCAAATGTACAAGATTTGTGGGGAGCACTTGACAAAAGCGAATCTCTTTGGACTCAGGTCGATCCATAAGCCGAATTATCCAGAATTGCCAATGTCGTCCAATGATATAGATACAAATATCTTTACTCCTATCAATTTGACAGGATTCTGCCTCATCGTATCTTGTCCAGGGGGTCCAAATGTACAAGATTTGTGTGGTAGCACTTGTCCAAAGTGACTCTCTTTGGACTCACGTCGCATCATATGCCCGAGCATCCAGAATTGCCAATGTCGTCCAATGATGTAGATGCAAATATCTTCACACCTATCAATGTGATAGGATTCTGCATCATCATACCTTGTCAACGAGGTTCAAATGTACAAGATTTGTGCGGTAGTACTTGTCTAAAGCGACTCTCTTTGGACTCAGTTCGAATCATAAGCCGAGCATCCAGAATTGCCATTATCGCCCAATGATATACATGCAAATGTCTTCACTCCTATCAATTTGACAGGATTCTGCCTCATCGTATCTTGTCCAGGAGGTCCAAATGTACAAGATTTGTGCGGTAGGACGTGTCCAAAGCGACTCTCTTTGGACTCATGTCGAATCATATGCCCGAGCATCCAGAATTGCCAATGTCGTCCAATGATATAGATGCATATATATTTACGCCTATCAATGTGATAGGATTCTGCCTCATCATACCTTGTCCAGGAAGTGCAAATTTACAAGATTTGTGCGGTAGCACTTTACCAAAGCGAATCTCTTTGGACTCAGGTCGATCCATAAGACGAAGCATCCAGAATTGCCAATGACGTCCAATTATATAGATGCAAATATCTTTACTCCTATCAATGTGATAGGATTCTGCCTCATCATACCTTGTCCAGAAGATACAAATGTACAAGATTTGTGCGGCAGCACTTGTCCAAAGCGACTCTCTTTGGCCTCCGGTCGAATCATAAGCCGGAGCATCAAAAATTGCCAATGTCGTCCAATGATATAGATGCAAATATCGTCACTCCTATCAATTTGACAGGATTCTGCCTCATCGTATCTTGTCCAGGGGGTCCGATTGTACCAGATTTGTGCAGTAGCACTTGTCCATAGCGACCCTCTTTGGCCTCCGGGCGAATCATATGCCGGATTATCCAGAATTGCCAATATCGTCCAAAGATATAGATGCAAATATCTTCACTCCTATCAATGTGATAGGATTCTGCCTCATCATGCCTTGTCCAGAAGATACAAATGTACAAGATTTGTGCGGTAGCACTTGTCCATAGCGACCCTCTTTGGCCTCCGGGCGAATCATATGCCGGAGCATCCAGAATTGCCAATGTCGTCCAAAGATATAGATGAAAATATCTTCACTCCTATCAATTTGACCGGATTCTGCCTCATCATATCTTGTCCAGGAGGTTCAAATGTACAAGAGTTGTGGGGTAGCACTTGACAAAAGCGAATCTCTTTGGACTCAGGTCGATCCATAAGCCGAAGTATCCAGAATTGCCAATGTCGTCCAATGATATAGATGCAAATATCTTTACTCCTATCAATTGTACAGGATTCTGCCTCATCGTATCTTGTCCAGGTGGTCCAAATGTACAAAATTTGTGCGGTAGCACTTGTCCAGACCGACTCTCTTTGGACTCAGGTCGAATCATATGTCGGATTCCCAGGATTGCCAAGGTCGTCCAAAGATATAGATGCAAATATTTTCACTCCTATCAATTTAACAGGATTCTGCCTCATCGTATCTTGTCCAGGGGGTGCGAATGTACCAGATTTGTGCGGTAGCACTTGACAAAAGCGAATCTCTTTGGACTCAGTTCGAATCATAAGCCGAGCATCCAGAATTGCCAATGTCGTCCAATTATATAGATGCAAATATATTACTCCTATCAATGTGATAGGATTCTGCTTCACCATACCTTGTCCAGGAGGTCCAAATGTACAAGATTCGTGCGGTAGGACTTGTCCAAAGCATCTTTGGCCTCCGGTCGAATCATATGCCGCAGCATCTAGAATTGCCAATGTCGTCCAAAGATATAAATGCAAATATCTTTACTCCTATCAATTTGACCGGATTCTGCCTCATCATATCTTGTCCAGGAGGTTCAAATGTACAAGATTTCTGGGGTAGAACTTGACAAAAGCGACTCTCTTTGGACCTAGGTCGAATCATAATCCGTAGCATCCAAAATTGCCAATGTCCTCCAGTGATATAGATGCAAATATCTTTACTCCTATCAATTTGACAGGATTCTGCCTCATCGTATCTTGTCCAGGGGGTCCGATTGTACCAGATTTGTGCGGTAGCACTTGTCCATAGCGACCCTCTTTGGCCTCCGGGCGAATCATATGCCGGAGCGTCCAGAATTGCCAATGTCGTCCAAAGATATAGATGCAAATATCTTCACTCCTATCAATGTGATAGGATTCTGCCTCATCATACCTTGTCCAGGAGGTCCAAATGTACAAGATTTGTGCGGTGGCACTTATCGATAGCGTCTCTCTTTGGCCTCCGGTCGAATCATATGCCGGCGCATCCAGAATTGCCAATTTCGTCCAAAGATATACATGCAAATGTCTTCACTCCTATCAATTTGACAGGATTCTGCCTCATCATATCTTGTCCAGGAGGTGCAAATGTACAAGATTTGTGGGGAGCACTTGACAAAAGCGAATCTCTTTGGACTCAGGTCGATCCATAAGTCGAATTATCCAGAATTGCCAATGTCGTCCAATGATATAGATACAAATATCTTTACTCCTATCAATTTGACAGGATTCTGCCTCATCGTATCTTGTCCAGGGGGTCCAAATGTACAGGATTTGTGTGGTAGCACTTGTCCAAAGTGACTCTCTTTGGACTCACGTCGCATCATATGCCCGAGCATCCAGAATTGCCAATGTCGTCCAATGATGTAGATGCAAATATCTTCACACCTATCAATGTGATAGGATTCTGCATCATCATACCTTGTCAACGAGGTTCAAATGTACAAGATTTGTGCGGTAGTACTTGTCTAAAGCGACTCTCTTTGGACTCAGTTCGAATCATAAGCCGAGCATCCAGAATTGCCAATGTCGTCCAATGATATAGATGCAAATATCTTTACTCCTATCAATTGTACAGGATTCTGCCTCATCGTATCTTGTCCAGGGGGTGCGAATGTACCAGATTTGTGCGGTAGCACTTGTCCATAGCGACCCTCTTTGGCCTCCGGGCGAATCATATGCCGGAGCATCCAGATTTGCCAATGTCGTCCAAAGATATAGATGCAAATATCTTCACTCCTATCAATGTGATAGGATTCTGCCTCATCATACCTTGTCCAGGAGGTCCAAATGTACAAGATTGGTGCGGTAGCACTTGTCCATAGCGACCCTCTTTGGCCTCTGGGCGAATCATATGCCGGAGCATCCAGATTTGCCAATGACGTCCAATTATATAGATGCAAATATCTTTACTCCTATCAATTGTACAGGATTCTGCCTCATCGTATCTTGTCCAGGGGGTGCGAATGTACCAGATTTGTGCGGTAGCACTTGTCCATAGCGACCCTCTTTGGCCTCCGGGCGAATCATATGCCGGAGCATCCAGATTTGCCAATGTCGTCCAAAGATATAGATGCAAATATCTTCACTCCTATCAATGTGATAGGATTCTGCCTCATCATACCTTGTCCAGGAGGTCCAAATGTACAAGATTGGTGCGGTAGCACTTGTCCATAGCGACCCTCTTTGGCCTCTGGGCGAATCATATGCCGGAGCATCCAGATTTGCCAATGACGTCCAATTATATAGATGCAAATATCTTTACTCCTATCAATGTGATAGGATTCTGCCTCACCATACCTTGTCCAGGAGGTCCAAATGTGCAAGATTTGTTCGGTAGCACTTGTCCATAGCGACCCTCTTTGGCCTCCGGGCGAATCATATGCCGGAGCATCCAGAATTGCCAATGTCGTCCAATGATATAGATGCAAATATCTTTACTCCTATCAATTGTACAGGATTCTGCCTCATCGTATCTTGTCCCGGGGGTCCAAATGTACAAGATTTGTTGCGGTAGCCCTTGTCCAAAGCGACTCTCTTTGGACTCAGGTCGAATCATAAGCCGGGGCATCCAGAATTGCCAATGTGGTCTAATGATACAGATGCAAGTATCTTCACTCCCATCATTGTGACAGGATTCTGCCTCAGCATACCTTTTCCAGGAGGTCCAAATGCACAAGTTTTGTGCCGCAGCATTTGTCCAAACCGACTCTCGTTGGACTCAGGTCTATCCATAAGCCGAATTAACAAAAATTGCCGATCTTATCGGAATGATATAGATGCAAATATCCTCACGCCTATCAATTTTACAGCATTCTTCCGCATCTTATCTTCTCCAGGAGGTTCAAATGTACAAGATTTGTGCGGTAGCACTTGTCCAGATCGACTATCTTTGGATTCAGGTCTAATTATGAGACGGATCCCCAGGATTGCCAATGTCGTCCAATGATATTGGTGAAAATATCTTCACTCCTATCAACGTGATAGGATTCTGCCTCATCATACCTTGTCCAGGAGGATCAAATGTACAAGATATGTGTGGTAGCACTTGACAAATGCGAATCTCTTTGGACTCAGGTCGATCCATATGCCGTAGCATCCAGAATTGCCAATGTCGTCCAATGATATAGATGCAAATATCTTTACTCCTATCAATTTGCCAGATTCTGCTTCATCGTATTTTGCCCAGGAGGTCCAAATGTACAAGATTTGTGAGGTAGCACTTGTCTAAAGCGACTCTCTTTGGCCTCCGGTCGAATCATAAGCCGGGGCATCCAGAATTGCCAATGTAGCCCAATGATATAGATGCAAACATCTTTACTCCTATCAGTTTGACAGGATTCTGCCTCATCGTGTCTTGTCCAGGAGGGTCAAGTGTACAAGATTTGTGCGGTAGCACTAGACAAAAGCGAAACTCTTTGAACTCAGGTCGAATCATATGCCGAGCATCCAGAATTGCCAATGTCGTCCAATGATATAGATGCAAATATCTTTACTCCTATCAATGTGATAGGATTCTGCCTCATCATACCTTGTTCCGGAGGTTCAAATGTACAAGATTTGTGCAGTAGCACTAGACAAACGCGAAACTGTTTGAACTCAGGTCGAATCATATGCCGAGCATCCAGAATTGCCAATGTCGTCCAATTATATAGATGCAAATATCTTACTCCTATCAATGTGATAGGATTCTGCCTCATCATACCTTTTCCAGGAGGTCCAAATGTACAAGATTTGTGCGGTAGCACTTGTCCATAGCGACCCTCTTTGGCCTCCGGGCGAATCATATGCCGGAGCATCCAGATTTGCCAATGTCGTCCAAAGATATAGATGCAAATATCTTCACTCCTATCAATGTGATAGGATTCTGCCTCATCATACCTTGTCCAGGAGGTCCAAATGTACAAGATTTGTGCGGTGGCACTTATCCATAGCGTCTCTCTTTGGCCTCCGGTCGAATCATATGCCGGCGCATCCAGAATTGCCAATTTCGTCCAAAGATATACATGCAAATGTCTTCACTCCTATCAATTTGACAGGATTCTGCCTCATCATATCTTGTCCAGGAGGTGCAAATGTACAAGATTTGTGGGGAGCACTTGACAAAAGCGAATCTCTTTGGACTCAGGTCGATCCATAAGCCGAATTATCCAGAATTGCCAATGTCGTCCAATGATATAGATACAAATATCTTTACTCCTATCAATGTGATAGGATTCTGCCTCACCATACCTTGTCCAGGAGGTCCAAATGTGCAAGATTTGTTCGGTAGCACTTGTCCATAGCGACCCTCTTTGGCCTCCGGGCGAATCATATGCCGGAGCATCCAGAATTGCCAATGTCGTCCAATGATATAGATGCAAATATCTTTACTCCTATCAATTGTACAGGATTCTGCCTCATCGTATCTTGTCCAGGGGGTGCGAATGTACCAGATTTGTGCGGTAGCACTTGTCCATAGCGACCCTCTTTGGCCTCCGGGCGAATCATATGCCGGAGCATCCAGATTTGCCAATGTCGTCCAAAGATATAGATGCAAATATCTTCACTCCTATCAATGTGATAGGATTCTGCCTCATCATACCTTGTCCAGGAGGTCCAAATGTACAAGATTTGTGCGGTAGCACTTGTCCATAGCGACCCTCTTTGGCCTCTGGGCGAATCATATGCCGGAGCATCCAGATTTGCCAATGACGTCCAATT
>CAWWDK010000317.1:0-28212 GCA_963942575.1 Priocnemis perturbator
GTAACACGGCGTATCGCGGCCATTTCTCAACGGTTTCGTGCGAATCAAGTGTCATACGCGTTTTTACCGTCTAAAACCGACTGGGACCACGTTTTCGAGGCAAAACACTTGCGGATGTCCGAGATACGAGAGTTCTTGAACGAATTGAACGAATTCATCGTCCGGAAGTGTAACACGGCGTATCTCGGCCATTTCTCAACGGATTCGTGCGAATCAAGTGTCATACGCGTTATTAGCGTCTAAAACAGACGGGGACCACGTTTTCGACGCGAAACACTCGCGGATGTCCGAGATACGAGAATTCTTGAAGAATCGAACGAATTCATCGTCCGGAAGTGTAACACGGCGTATTTCGGCCATTTCTCAACGGATTCGTGCGAATCAAGTGTCATACGCGTTTTTAGCGTCTAAAACAGACGGGGACCACGTTTTCGGCGCGAAACACTCGCGGATGTCCGAGATACGAGAGTTCTTGAACGAATTGAACGAAACGCGGTGCATCGTGGGTTTCGCTTGCAAAACGTGAGAACTAGCAAGATTTCATCGTCCGGAAGTGTAACACGGCGTATCTCGGCCATTTCTCAACGGATTCGTGCGAATCAAGTGTCCTACGCGTTTTTAGCGTCTGAAACAGACTGGGACCACGTTTTCGACGCGAAACACTCGCGGATGTTGGAGATACGAGAGTTCTTGAACGAATTGATCGAATTCATCGTCGGAAGTGTAACACGGCGTATCTCGGCCATTTCTCAACGGATTCGTGCGAATCAAGTGTCATACGCGTTTTTAGCGTCTAAAACAGACGGGGACCACGTTTCCGACGCAAAACACTCGCGGATGTCCGAGATACGAGAGTTCTTGAACGAATTGAACGAATTCATCGTCCGGAAGTGTAACACGGCGTATCTCGGCCATTTCTCAACGGATTCGTGCGAATCAAGTGTCATACGCGTTTTTAGCGTCTAAAACAGACGGGGACCACGTTTTCGACGCGAAACACTCGCGGATGTCCGAGATACGAGAGTTCTTGAACGAATTGGACGAATTCATCGTCCGGAAGTGTAACACGGCGTATCTCGGCCATTTCTCAACGGATTCGTGCGAATCAAGCGTTATACGCGTTTTTGGCGTCTAAAACAGACGGGGACCACATTTTCGTCGCGAAACACTCGCGGATGTCCGAGATACGAGAGTTCTTGAACGAATTGAACGAAACGCGGTGCATCGTGCGTTTCGCTTGCAAAACGTGAGAACTAGCAAGATTTCATCGTCCGGAAGTGTAACACGGCGTATCTCGGCCATTTCTCAACGGATTCATGCGAATCAAGTGTCATACGCGTTTTTAGCGTCTAAAACAGGCGGGGACCACGTTTTCGACGCGAAACACTCGCGGATGTCCGATATACGAGAGTTCTTGGACGAATTGAACGAAACGCGGTGCATCGTGCGTTTCGCATGCAAAACGTGAGAACTAGCAAGATTTCATCGTCTGGAAGTGTAACACGGCGTATCTCGGCCATTACTCAACGGATTCGTGCGAATCAAGTGTCATACGCGTTCTTAGCGTCTAAAACAGGCGAGGACCACGTTTTCGACGCAAAACACTCGCGGATGTCCGAGATACGAGAATTCTTGAAGAATTGAACGAATTCATCGTCCGGAAGTGTAACACGGCGTATTTCGGCCATTTCTCAACGGATTCGTGCGAATCAAGTGTCATACGCGTTCTTAGCGTCTGAAACAGACTGGGACCACGGTTTCGACGCGAAACACTCGCGGATGTCCGAGATACGAGATTTCTTGAACGAATTGAACGAATTCATCGTCCGGAAGTGTAACACGGCGTATCTCGGCCATTTCTTAACGGATTCGTGCGAATTAAGTGTTGTTTGAGAAACCCGCTCGACAGCGCATCCTGCCGCCGACGACCACCTAGCGGCAGCACTTCCCAAGCTCGATTCGCGAGCGCCGGTTCGCGTACCGGTGAAAAGCTGGAATGCGTGGAATGCGCGAAACGCGGGCGGCGCCATGCGCCGTTCCGCTAATTTGACCACTTCTACCACGTCTCTTGTAGCGCGAGTCAGATTTCTTGTTCGATCACCGAATTATCAATTTCCACCGCATCCCAGCTTCTCATCTTTATTGCATTTCCGACCGATCAACACGAGATACGCTGCCGTGAACAGTAAGCGATACGCCGACAACCGAAGCGTCAATATTTAAGGTACATCACCAAGTTTCCGATCAGGCACTGCACGTGGCCGTACTTTTACCACGTGCATCCGCGACCGCGCATTTACACAGACATTGGGGGGCATTAATTATAGCAATTGTGTCCGAATCAACACACAAAGACTTTGTATAACACTGACGAGCTGCACCGATTTACCTACAATAAATCGGCACTAGCGAACGCAACACGCGAACACGTGTCTTTTATAACCTCACCACCAGATGATCCACTCATTTCCTCACCCTTCCCCTCTCCATTCCTAAATTTTCCTTCCCACTCATTTTCCCACTCATTTCCCCAACATTTGGTCCTTCGGAGCCGGATCTGGTGGTGAAATTGCGCGTAGTGGCAGCTCAAGTGTACAACGGACAATCACGCGAACCTCAGTGCGGTTGAGGTTAGGTTCGAACTTTTTGTGACTATCCTCGCGTATTTAAGGTTCAATCGTCCGATCAACGCCCGATCACCCCCTTGTGACATCGAAGAACATCAAGGATGTCGTCGACCGAGGAACCGAGCGTCGAGGAGCCGCAGCAGGAGGACGTTCAGATCGAAACCACAGCGTTCACAGCCACGCTGACCGTTCCACCGCCGCTCAAGATGGCGAAGCCGGCCGCTCCAAAGGGCACACGCAAAACATCGCCCGCTCGTCTAGCGCCCGTTTTTGTTATAAAGGCCAGAGCGCAGGAGCAACGTGTGTCCGCTCTCATGGACCTCCTAAGCACCCTCCCCACAACTTCGGAGCAGGTCACCACCGCCCGGATTGAGGGCTGGTACAAGGACACGGCTGATATACACGAGGCCTTTCTGTCTGAAAGCATGTACCTGGAGGGAGCATGGGGTGAAGCAGACCATCCTTACTTCACGGGCGACATCTTTCTGCGAGAGGCGAGAGCAGTTCGCCTCATTCGACAGGCCCTCGCGATGCTGAAGGACGCCATACCCGCACCGCTCACCGACCGATCATCACCGGCGAACGAGTTAAGTAGGCATTTTAAATTCCCAGATATATCACTGCCTAGATTCTCCGGGGACTATGCAGAATGGCCGACTTACAGAGACTTGTTCAAGTCACTTGTTTTAAATAACAAACGACTCTCTGAGGTGGAGAAGTTGCACTATCTCCACGGCTCACTTGACTCGTTCCCGGCACAGCTCATAAGTGCACTTCCGCTCACCAACAATGCCCTGAACGTGGCGTGGGAGATTCTGACGACCAGGTTCGAAAACAAGCGGAGGATCGTGTTCCACCACGTCGAGCGCATCTTCAATGTCACTCCGCCCACCTCGAAGAGTCCCATTGCGTTGCGCGAAGCCATCGGCATCGTTTCAGAGGCATTGAAGATGCTGCGCACTCAGATTTCAGACGCCGCCATTCTCGACACGATACTCATCCACCACGTGTTGAGACAATTGGATAAGAACACCCGCCAAGCATGGGAGACGGCGTTGGGTGCGCAGCAGGAATGTCCGACACTGACGAAACTGGAGGAATTTCTCGCATCAAGAGCCGATGCGATGGAGATGGCCGAGAAGACCGCTGCCCCGCCACAATCAACGCCCGCTCAAGGAGCACCACCCGCCAGGAAGACGGTGGTGTATCCAGGATCCTCCTCCGCTACTGCGTCGACATCGAGGAGACCACCATCAGCACACCCGGTGTCGACGCAGTCCCGCGTACGGCCAGAGGGAGGCAGTGGAAGCTACCCCTGCGACGCTTGTGACGGCGCCCACTACATCGTAAGCTGCGTGACCTTCCGGAACCTGACACCAGTTCAACGGTACCGGCTTGCAGTGTCGAAGAGTCTGTGCTTTAACTGCCTGGGTCACCATAATGTCCGGTCCTGCCGTGCGCGGACATGCAAGACATGCGCTGGAAGACACCACACCATGCTGCATGGAGCGGAGGAGATCGCCAACGCATCGACCGAACAACGCACCGCTCATTAGGGAAGTTGCACAGTCGTCTGCCCGATCAACGCCCGATCACTTACACTCAACGCCCACACATTGCACGCTACGCTGCTAGCCACAGCCGTAGCACAAGCCCGATCACAATTTACCAATCACGAAGCCCGACTGCTCATTGACCCGGGGTCTGAGCTTACTTTAGTGTCGGAGAGTTTCGTTGACCGCCTCAATATCCAGCGGCAACGATCTTCCATACCAATCACCGGCATCGGCGGCAAAAGGACATCCCACACCCGTGGCGTGGCGACGTTGACACTTCAGGCATCCAATTCCGTCGCCACAATTACTGTACGAGCCCACATCCTGAAGACGCTGACATCGATACTTCCATCTTTCGATGCGCCGCCGCAATCGTGGCCACATATTGAGAATCTGAAGCTGGCAGATCCAGACTTCCTCAAGCCACGCTCCATCGACATCATCATCGGAGCAGATACATACGGGCAAGTAATCAGACCCAATATCAAAAAAAGCTCACCTAATATGCCTATAGCTCAACTGTCAATATTTGGATGGCTCGTCCTCGGTCCAATGAGCCCACCGACGACAAACGGAGGTCATGCAGTGCATCATGCCGCAATCGCTCACGATTGCAACGCACTACAGGAACTGCTCACCCAATTCTGGGTGCAAGAGGAATTACCATCGGATTCATCCAATCAACTATCACCGGAGGAACAGGCGTGTGAAGATCACTTCAAGAATACGTACACCAGGGATTCTACAGGTCGTTACATCGTGCGAATTCCTCTCAAGTCACCAATCAATGCCTTGGGAGATTCACACAACACGGCCCGACGATGTCTTCAACGCCTACTCAACAGATTGGGGAAAGGTGGTGAGTACGAACAACTCTACCATCAATTTATGAAGGAGTATGAAGAACTCGACCATATGGTAAGAGCACCCACCACACCATCACACCGGACAACGCATTTTTATTTGCCTCATCACGGTGTGTTTAAAAGCAGCAGTACAACTACGAAGCTGCGGGTTGTTTTCAACGGCTCCAGTCCATCATCATCAGGTCGGTCAATCAACGACTTGATGTATACTGGCCCCAATCTGTTGCTCAACATCACCGACGTGCTTCTTTGGATTCGCTCTTTTCGTCACATTTTCGCGACTGATATCACCAAAATGTACCGACAGGTTCGAGTTCACCGAGACGACTGGGACTTACAACGCATCCTATGGCTCGACGAACAACAACGAGAGATCCCGTACCAGCTCACCACTGTCACTTACGGCACGAGAGCAGCACCATTTTTGGCCGTTAGAGCACTTTTACAATTAGCTGAGGATGAGGGATATCGATTCCCCTTGGCGGTGCCATCGATTACACACGGCAGGTACGTGGACGATATATTTGGAGGCGCTGATACGGTACCTGAACTTACACAGATCGCACAACAACTCAAGGAACTTTGCAATGCGGGCGGCTTCCCCCTTGCAAAATGGCATGCAACGGATTATCATATTTTATCGGCTATATCAGAAGAGGATTCATCAAACGCAACCCTTCCATTAGACGACTGTGCAACAAAATTACTCGGATTAATGTGGAGGACCCAAGATGACAAATTTACATTCTCGCCCAAGTCAGAAGCATACCACGGCACGATCAACAAACGACACATTTTATCTGAAGTGGCTCAGATATTTGATCCCCTTGGCTTCGCATCACCGGTCATAATCAAGGCCAAGATGCTACTACAAGAGCTCTGGCTGTACAAGGTCGATTGGGATGTACAACTTCCCTCACAGATCGCGTCAAGGTGGCTCACGCTCAGAGAAGAATTTACAGGCTTGGCCAAGCTTTCAATTCCACGATGGATCAACACGTGGAGTGACACGAAGATACAACTCCACGGCTTCTCTGACGCATCGCAACTTGCCATGGCAGCGGTGATATATGTCACCGTTCAACAACCGTCCACAGGAAGAATGACGTCATTCGTTTGCTCCAAGACGAAAGTCGCACCGCTCAAAAGACTCACCATCCCGAGACTCGAGCTCACCGCAGCACTGCTACTTGCAAAACTTGTCAAATATGTCCAAGCCACGCTCAACATGGACATTGAGGCAACGTACTTGTGGACGGATTCCGAAGTCACACTTAAGTGGATCAAGACACACCCCTCACGCTGGAAGGACTATGTCAGGAACAGAGTTACACAAATCCAAGAACTCACTCCGTCTGCTCAATGGAGACATGTTCCTGGCACGTGCAACCCAGCTGACTGCGCATCAAGAGGAATCACGACGGAGCAGCTGATTCATCATCCGCTGTGGTGGACGGGACCACCATGGCTCGCTCAACAGGTCGACAAGTGGCCACAACAGCAAGACAACACCGAAGAGGAATGCAAGCTTGAAGAGCGCGCCGGCATCTCCTTATTTGTGGGCACGCCGAAAATCGACTATCACTGGGATCTCGTTTATCGATATTCGTCTCTTACAAAATTGCTCAGAATTACAGCTCTCTGTTTTAGATTCGCCTCACGACTCAAGAAATCACCAGACGCCTCACCAGCAGCACTCGTTACACCAGCTGACTTGGAGAAAGCGAGGATCTTCTGGATCAAGGCGACGCAAGCAACGTTCTTCGCACACGAGCTCAAACTCCTGCATTCACAAACGCCCCTGCCGCACAACCATGTGCTCAGTCGACTCACCGCATTCATTGACAAACAAGGCGTCATGCGTGTCGGTGGGCGACTCAACTTCTCGTCAATCAACGATGAAGGTAAGCACCAAGCAATCCTTCCTCGCAACTCACGATTGTCTGTACTGATCATAGACTATGCACACCAACGCACTCTACACGGCGGCACACAACTTACGCTGGCGCATATCAGGCAATCATCTTGGATCATCGGCGGCAGAGCACCAGTGAAGACACACATCCTCCGGTGCGTCGCGTGCGCGCGGCAGAGGGGGATCCGTGCACATCAACTGATGGGCCAACTACCTCTCTGTCGTGTGTCACCCGCACGACCGTTCTACTACACCGGAGTGGACTACGCAGGACCGCTAACACTGAAGACGTGGAAAGGACGAGGCGCGAAGACGCAAAAGGGCTGGATTTGCGTGTTTGTTTGTCTCACCACATCAGCTGTACATCTCGATGCAGTTACAGACTACTCAACGGAAGGGTTCATCGCGACGTATCGGCGCTTTTCATCACGGCGTGGCATTCCACACACGCTCCATTCAGACTGCGGAACCAACTTCGTGGGCGCAGATGCCACACTCCGCAGACTTTTCATCAAGGGAACACGGGAGCATCACGCCGTAGCAGCCGAACTTTCCAAGGACAACGCTCACTGGACGTTTTTGCCTCCAGCATCACCACATATGGGTGGAAAATGGGAAGCAGCGGTGAAATCAACGAAATTTCATCTCCGAAGAACGATAGGTGAGACTTCCTTAACATTCGAAGAACTCACTACGCTGCTTTCCCAGATAGAGGCAATTTTGAATTCTCGTCCGCTCGAACCATTGAGCGATGATCCTGAGGACTTTGCAGCATTGACACCTGGACACTTTTTGACTGGCAGCGCACTGACCACATTGCCCGATCCGTCTCTCCTGGAATTGTCGACGACAAGGCTGTCACGATGGCAACTCGTGCAGCAAAAGGTACAACAATTTTGGGCTCACTGGTCTAATCATTATTTGCAACGCCAACAGGCTATTTCCAAATGGCACCATCCATCCAACGCCATTAAGGTCAACACCCTGGTCCTGATCACTGACGAGAGACTACCACCGTGCAAATGGGCACTTGCCAGGGTAACAGCGCTACACCCCGGCAAGGACGGACTTACGAGAGTGGTGACTCTACGGACAGCAACCACTACGCTCACCAGGCCGATCACGAAGCTCGCCGTACTGCCAGTGAACACTCAAGAGGACTGACCACCGAGACAACATCGCCAACTCCGTTCCCGATGGCGGGCGGAATGTTTGAGAAACCCGCTCGACAGCGCATCCTGCCGCCGACGACCACCTAGCGGCAGCACTTCCCAAGCTCGATTCGCGAGCGCCGGTTCGCGTACCGGTGAAAAGCTGGAATGCGTGGAATGCGCGAAACGCGGGCGGCGCCATGCGCCGTTCCGCTAATTTGACCACTTCTACCACGTCTCTTGTAGCGCGAGTCAGATTTCTTGTTCCATCACCGAATTATCAATTTCCACCGCATCCCAGCTTCTCATCTTTATTGCATTTCCGACCGATCAACACGAGATACGCTGCCGTGAACAGTAAGCGATACGCCGACAACCGAAGCGTCAATATTTAAGGTACATCACCAAGTTTCCGATCAGGCACTGCACGTGGCCGTACTTTTACCACGTGCATCCGCGACCGCGCATTTACACAGGCACTGGGGGCATTAATTATAGCAATTGTGTCCGAATCAACACACAAAGACTTTGTATAACACTGACGAGCTGCACCGATTTACCTACAATAAATCGGCACTAGCGAACGCAACACGCGAACACGTGTCTTTTATAACCTCACACCAGATGATCCACTCATTTCCTCACCCTTCCCCTCTCCATTCCTAAATTTCCTTCCCACTCATTTTCCCACTCATTTCCCCAACAAGTGTCATACGCGTTTTTAGCGTCTAAAACAGACTGGGACCACGTTTTCGACGCGAAACACTCGCGGATGTCCGAGATACGAGAGTTCTTGAACGAATTGAACGAATTCATTGTCCGGAAGTGTAAGACGGCGTATCTCGGCCATTTCTCAACGGATTCGTGCGAATCAAGTGTCATACGCGTTTTTAGCGTCTAAAACAGACGGGGACCACGTTTTCGACGCGAAACACTCGCGGATGTCCGAGATACGAGAGTTCTTGAACGATTTGAACGAATTCATCGTCCGGAAGTGTAACACGGCGTATCTCGGCCATTTCTCACGGATTCGTGCGAATCAAGTGTCATACGCGTTTTTAGCGTCTGAAACAGACTGGGACCACGTTTTCGACGCGAAACACTCGCGGATGTCCGAGATACGAGAATTCTTGAAGAATTGAACGAATTCATCGTCCGGAAGTGTAACACGGCGTATTTCGGCATTTCTCAACGGATTCGTGCGAATCAAGTGTCATACGCGTTTTTAGCGTCTAAAACAGACGGGGTCCACGTTTTCGACGCGAAACACTCGCGGATGTCCGGAATACGAGAGTTCTTGAACGAATTGAACGAAACGCGGTGCATCGTGCGTTTCGCTTGCAAAACGTGAGAACTAGCAAGATTTCATCGTCCGGAAGTGTAACACGGCGTATCTCGGCCATTTCTCAACGGATTCATGCGAATCAAGTGTCATACGCGTTTTTAGCGTCTAAAACAGGCGGGGACCACGTTTTCGACGCGAAACACTCGCGGATGTCCGAGATACGAGAGTTCTTGAACGAATTGAACGAAACGCGGTGCATCGTGTGTTTCGCTTGCAAACGCGGGAACTAGCAAGATTTCATCGTCCGGAAGTATAACACGGCGTATCTCGGCCATTTCTCAACGGATTCGTGCAAACAAGTGTCATACGCGTTTTTAGCGTCTAAATCGCACGGGACGACGTTTTCGGCGCGAAACACTCGCGGATGTCCGAGATACGAGAGTTCTTGTACGAATTGAACGAAACGCGGTGCATCGTGCGTTTCGCTTGCAAAACGTGAGATCTAGCAAGATTTCATCGTCCGGAAGTGTAACACGGCGTATCTTGGCCATTTCTCAACGGATTCGTGCGTATCAAGTGTCATACGCGTTCTTAGCGTCCAAAACAGACGGGGACCACGTTTTCGACGCGAAACACTCGCGGATGTCCGAGATACGAGAGTTCATGAACGAATTGAACGAATTCATCGTCCGGAAGTGTAAGACGGCGTATCTCGGCCATTTCTCAACGGATTCGTGCGAATCAAGTGTCATACGCGTTTTTAGCGTCTAAAACAGACGGGGACCACGTTTTCGACGCGAAACACTCGCGGATGTCCGAGATACGAGAGTTCTTGAACGATTTGAACGAATTCATCGTCCGGAAGTGTAACACGGCGTATCTCGGCCATTTCTCAACGGATTCGTGCGAATCAAGTGTCATACGCGTTTTTAGCGTCTAAAACAGACGGGGACCACGTTTTCGGCGCGAAACACTCGCGGATGTCCGAGATACGAGAGTTCTTGAACGAATTGAACGAATTCATCGTCCGGAAATGTAACACGGCGTATCTTGGCCATTTCTCAACGGATTCGTGCGAATCAAGTGTCATACGCGTTTTTAGCGTCTGAAACAGACTGGGACCACGTTTTCGACGCGAAACACTCGCGGATGTCCGAGATACGAGAATTCTTGAAGAATTGAACGAATTCATCGTCCGGAAGTGTAACACGCGTATTTCGGCCATTTCTCAACGGATTCGTGCGAATCAAGTGTCATACGCGTTTTTAGCGTATAAAACAGACGGGGACCACGTTTTCGGCGCGAAACACTCGCGGATGTCCGAGATACGAGAGTTCTTGAACGGTTTGAACGAATTCATCGTCCGGAAGTGTAACACGGCGTATCTCGGCCATTTCTCAACGGATTCGTGCGAATCAAGTGTCATACGCGTTTTTAGCGTCTAAAACAGACGGGGACCACGTTTTCGGCGCGAAACACTCGCGGATGTCCGAGATACGAGAGTTCTTGAACGAATTGAACGAATTCATCGTCCGGAAATGTAACACGGCGTATCTTGGCCATTTCTCAACGGATTCGTGCGAATCAAGTGTCATACGCGTTTTTAGCGTCTAAAACGCACGGGGACCACGTTTTCGACGCGGAACACTCGTGGATGTCCGAGATACAGAGTTCTTGAACGAATTGAACGAAACGGGGTGCATCGCGTGTTTCGCTTGCAAAACGCGAGAACTAGCAAGATTTCATCGTCCGGAAGTGTAACACGGCGTATCTCGGCCATTTCTGAACGGATTCGTGCGAAACAAGTGCCATACGCGTTTTTAGCGTCTAAAACGCACGGGGACCACGTTTTCGACGCGGAACACTCGCGGATGTCCGAGATACGAGAGTTCTTGAACGAATTGAACGAAACGCGGTGCATCGTGTGTTTCGCTTGCAAAACGCGGGAACTAGCAAGATTTCATCGTCCGGAAGTATAACACGGCGTATCTCGGCCATTTCTCAACGGATTCGTGCCAAACAAGTGTCATACGCGTCTTTAGCGTCTAAATCGCACGGGGACCACGTTTTCGGCGCGAAACACTCGCGGATGTCCGAGATACGAGAGTTCTTGTACGAATTGAACGAAACGCGGTGCATCGTGCGTTTCGCTTGCAAAACGTGAGATCTAGCAAGATTTCATCGTCCGGAAGTGTAACACGGCGTATCTCGGCCATTTCTTAACGGATTCGTGCGTATCAAGTGTCATACGCGTTCTTAGCGTCCAAAACAGACGGGACCACGTTTTCGACGCGAAACACTCGCGGATGTCCGAGATACGAGAGTTCATGAACGAATTGAACGAATTCATCGTCCGGAAGTGTAAGACGGCGTATCTCGGCCATTTCTCAACGGATTCGTGCGAATCAAGTGTCATACGCGTTTTTAGCGTCTAAAACAGACGGGGACCACGTTTTCGACGCGAAACACTCGCGGATGTCCGAGATACGAGAGTTCTTGAACGATTTGAACGAATTCATCGTCCGGAAGTGTAACACGGCGTATCTCGGCCATTTCTCAACGGATTCGTGCGAATCAAGTGTCATACGCGTTTTTAGCGTCTGAAACAGACTGGGACCACGTTTTCGACGCGAAACACTCGCGGATGTCCGAGATACGAGAATTCTTGAAGAATTGAACGAATTCATCGTCCGGAAGTGTAACACGGCGTATTTCGGCATTTCTCAACGGATTCGTGCGAATCAAGTGTCATACGCGTTTTTAGCGTCTAAAACAGACGGGGACCACGTTTTCGGCGCGAAACACTCGCGGATGTCCGAGATACGAGAGTTCTTGAACGAATTGAACGAATTCATCGTCCGGAAATGTAACACGGCGTATCTTGGCCATTTCTCAACGGATTCGTGCGAATCAAGTGTCATACGCGTTTTTAGCGTCTAAAACAGACGGGGACCACGTTTTCGGCGCGAAACACTCGCGGATGTCCGAGATACGAGAGTTCTTGAACGAATTGAACGAAACGCGGTGCATCGTGGGTTTCGCTTGCAAAACGTGAGAACTAGCAAGATTTCATCGTCCGGAAGTGTAACACGGCGTATCTCGGCCATTTCTCAACGGATTCGTGCGAATCAAGTGTCCTACGCGTTTTTAGCGTCTGAAACAGACTGGGACCACGTTTTCGACGCGAAACACTCGCGGATGTTGGAGATACGAGAGTTCTTGAACGAATTGAACGAATTCATCGTCCGGAAGTGTAAGACGGCGTATCTCGGCCATTTCTCAACGGATTCGTGCGAATCAAGTGTCATACGCGTTTTTAGCGTCTAAACAGACGGGACCACGTTTTCGACGCGAAACACTCGCGGATGTCCGAGATACGAGAGTTCTTGAACGATTTGAACGAATTCATCGTCCGGAAGTGTAACACGGCGTATCTCGGCCATTTCTCAACGGATTCGTGCGAATCAAGTGTCATACGCGTTTTTTAGCGTCTGAAACAGACTGGGACCACGTTTTCGACGCGAAACACTCGCGGATGTCCGAGATACGAGAATTCTGAAGAATTGAACGAATTCATCGTCCGGAAGTGTAACACGGCGTATTTCGGCCATTTCTCAACGGATTCGTGCGAATCAAGTGTCATACGCGTTTTTAGCGTCTAAAACAGACGGGGACCACGTTTTCGGCGCGAAACACTCGCGGATGTCCGAGATACGAGAGTTCTTGAACGAATTGAACGAATTCATCGTCCGGAAATGTAACACGGCGTATCTTGGCCATTTCTCAACGGATTCGTGCGAATCAAGTGTCATACGCGTTTTTAGCGTCTAAAACGCACGGGACCACGTTTTCGACGCGGAACACTCGTGGATGTCCGAGATACCAGAGTTCTTGAACGAATTGAACGAAACGGGGTGCATCGCGTGTTTCGCTTGCAAACGCGAGAACTAGCAAGATTTCATCGTCCGGAAGTGTAACACGGCGTATCTCGGCCATTTCTGAACGGATTCGTGCGAACACAAGTGCCATACGCGTTTTTAGCGTCTAAAACGCACGGGGACCACGTTTTCGACGCGAACACTCGCGGATGTCCGAGATACGAGAGTTCTTGAACGAATTGAACGAAACGCGGTGCATCGTGTGTTTCGCTTGCAAAACGCGGGAACTAGCAAGATTTCATCGTCCGGAAGTATAACACGGCGTATCTCGGCCATTTCTCAACGGATTCGTGCCAAACAAGTGTCATACGCGTTTTTAGCGTCTAAATCGCACGGGGACCACGTTTTCGGCGCGAAACACTCGCGGATGTCCGAGATACGAGAGTTCTTGAACGAATTGAACGAAACGCGGTGCATCGTGTGTTTCGCTTGCAAAACGCGGGAACTAGCAAGATTTCATCGTCCGGAAGTATAACACGGCGTATCTCGGCCATTTCTCAACGGATTCGTGCGAATCAAGTGTCATACGCGTTTTTAGCGTCTAAAACAGACGGGGACCACGTTTTCGACGCGAAACACTCGCGGATGTCCGAGATACGAGAGTTCTTGAACGATTTGAACGAATTCATCGTCCGGAAGTGTAACACGGCGTATCTCGGCTATTTCTCAACGGATTCGTGCGAATCAAGTGTCATACGCGTTTTTAGCGTCTGAAACAGACTGGGACCACGTTTTCGACGCGAAACACTCGCGGATGTCCGAGATACGAGAATTCTTGAAGAATTGAACGAATTCATCGTCCGGAAGTGTAACACGGCGTATTTCGGCCATTTCTCAACGGATTCGTGCGAATCAAGTGTCATACGCGTTTTTAGCGTCTAAAACAGACGGGGACCACGTTTTCGGCGCGAAACACTCGCGGATGTCCGAGATACGAGAGTTCTTGAACGAATTGAACGAAACGCGGTGCATCGTGGGTTTCGCTTGCAAAACGTGAGAACTAGCAAGATTTCATCGTCCGGAAGTGTAACACGGCGTATCTCGGCCATTTCTCAACGGATTCGTGCGAATCAAGTGTCCTACGCGTTTTTAGCGTCTGAAACAGACTGGGACCACGTTTTCGACGCGAAACACTCGCGGATGTTGGAGATACGAGAGTTCTTGAACGAATTGATCGAATTCATCGTCCGGAAGTGTAACACGGCGTATCTCGGCCATTTCTCAACGGATTCGTGCGAATCAAGTGTCATACGCGTTTTTAGCGTCTAAAACAGACGGGGACCACGTTTCCGACGCAAAACACTCGCGGATGTCCGAGATACGAGAGTTCTTGAACGAATTGAACGAATTCATCGTCCGGAAGTGTAACACGGGGTATCTCGGCCATTTCTCAACGGATTCGTGCGAATCAAGTGTCATACGCGTTTTTAGCGTCTAAAACAGACGGGGACCACGTTTTCGACGCGAAACACTCGCGGATGTCCGAGATACGAGAGTTCTTGAACGAATTGGACGAATTCATCGTCCGGAAGTGTAACACGGCGTATCTCGGCCATTTCTCAACGGATTCGTGCGAATCAAGCGTTATACGCGTTTTTGGCGTCTAAAACAGACGGGGACCACGTTTTCGACGCGAAACACTCGCGGATGTCCGAGATACGAGAGTTCTTGAACGAATTGAACGAAACGCGGTGCATCGTGCGTTTCGCTTGCAAAACGTGAGAACTAGCAAGATTTCATCGTCCGGAAGTGTAACACGGCGTATCTCGGCCATTTCTCAACGGATTCATGCGAATCAAGTGTCATACGCGTTTTTAGCGTCTAAAACAGGCGGGGACCACGTTTTCGACGCGAAACACTCGCGGATGTCCGATATACGAGAGTTCTTGGACGAATTGAACGAAACGCGGTGCATCGTGCGTTTCGCATGCAAAACGTGAGAACTAGCAAGATTTCATCGTCCGGAAGTGTAACACGGCGTATCTCGGCCATTACTCAACGGATTCGTGCGAATCAAGTGTCATACGCGTTCTTAGCGTCTAAAACAGGCGAGGACCACGTTTTCGACGCGAAACACTCGCGGATGTCCGAGATACGAGAATTCTTGAAGAATTGAACGAATTCATCGTCCGGAAGTGTAACACGCCGTATTTCGGCCATTTCTCAACGGATTCGTGCGAATCAAGTATCATACGCGTTTTTAGCGTCTAAAACAGACGGGGACCACGTTTTCGACGCGAAACACTCGCGGATGTCCGAGATACGAGATTTCTTGAACGAATTGAACAAAACGCGGTGCATCGTGCGTTTCGCTTGCAAAACGTGAGAACTAGCAAGATTTCATCGTCCGGAAGTGTAACATGGCGTATCTCGGCCATTTCTCAACGGATTCGTGCGAATCAAGTGTCATACGCGTTTTTAGCGTCTGAAACAGACTGGGACCACGTTTTCGACGCGAAACACTCGCGGATGTCCGAGATACGAGAGTTCTTGAACGAATTGAACGAATTGATCGTCCGGAAGTGTAACACGGCGTATTTCGGCCATTTCTCAACGGATTCGTGCGAATCAAGTATCATACGCGTTTTTAGCGTCTAAAACAGACGGGGACCACGTTTTCGACGCGAAACACTCGCGGATGTCCGAGATACGAGAGTTCTTGAACGCATTGAACAAAACGCGGTGCATCGTGCTTTTCGCTTGCAAAACGTGAGAACTAGCAAGATTTCATCGTCCGGAAGTGTAAAACGGCGTATCTCGGCCATTTCTCAACGGATTCGTGCGAATCAAGTGTCATACGCGTTTTTGCGTCTAAAACAGACGGGGACAACGTTTTCGACACGAAACACTCGCGGATGTCCGAGATACGATAGTTCTTGAACGAAATGAATGAAACGCGGTGCATCGTGCGGTTCGCTTGCAAAACGGGAGAACTAGCAAGATTTCATCGTCCGGAAGTGTAACACGGCGTATCTCGGCCATTTCTCAACGGATTCGTGCGAATCAAGTGTCATACGCGTTCTTAGCGTCTGAAACAGACTGGGACCACGTTTTCGACGCGAAACACTCGCGGATGTCCGAGATACGAGAGTTCTTGAACGAATTGAACGAATTGATCGTCCGGAAGTGTAACACGGCGTATTTCGGCCATTTCTCAACGGATTCGTGCGAATCAAGTATCATACGCGTTTTTAGCGTCTAAAACAGACGGGGACCACGTTTTCGACGCGAAACACTCGCGGATGTCCGAGATACGAGAGTTCTTGAACGCATTGAACAAAACGCGGTGCATCGTGCTTTTCGCTTGCAAAACGTGAGAACTAGCAAGATTTCATCGTCCGGAAGTGTAAAACGGCGTATCTCGGCCATTTCTCAACGGATTCGTGCGAATCAAGTGTCATACGCGTTTTTGCGTCTAAAACAGACGGGGACAACGTTTTCGACACGAAACACTCGCGGATGTCCGAGATACGATAGTTCTTGAACGAAATGAATGAAACGCGGTGCATCGTGCGGTTCGCTTGCAAAACGGGAGAACTAGCAAGATTTCATCGTCCGGAAGTGTAACACGGCGTATCTCGGCCATTTCTCAACGGATTCGTGCGAATCAAGTGTCATACGCGTTCTTAGCGTCTGAAACAGACTGGGACCACGGTTTCGACGCGAAACACTCGCGGATGTCCGAGATACGAGGTTTCTTGAACGAATTGAACGAATTCATCGTCCGGAAGTGTAACACGGCGTATCTCGGCCATTTCTTAACGGATTCGTGCGAATTAAGTGTCATACGCGTTTTTAGCGTCTAAAACAGACTGGGACCACGTTTTCGACGCGAAACACTCGCGGATGTCCGAGATACGAGAGTTCTTGAACGCAATGAACAAAACGCGGTGCATCGTGCGGTTCGCTTGCAAAACGGGAGAACTAGCAAGATTTCATCGTCCGGAAGTGTAACACGGCGTATCTCGGCCATTTCTCAACGGATTCGTGCGAATCAAGTGTCATACGCGTTTTTAGCGTCTAAAACAGACGGGGACCACGTTTTCGACGCGAAACACTCGCGGATGTCCGAGATACGAGAGTTCTTGAACGAATTGAACGAAACGCGGTGCATCGTGCGTTTCGCTCGCAAAACGTGAGATCTAGCAAGATTTCATCGTCCGGAAGTGTAACACGGCGTATCTCGGCCATTTCTCAACGGAATCGTGCGTATCAAGTGTCATACGCGTTCTTAGCGTCCAAAACAGACGGGGACCACGTTTTCAGCGCGAAACACTCGCGGATGTCCGAGATACGAGAGTTCTTGAACGAATTGAACGAAACGCGGTGCATCGTGGGTTTCGCTTGCAAAACGTGAGAACTAGCAAGATTTCATCGTCCGGAAGTGTAACACGGCGTATCTCGGCCATTTCACAACGGATTAGTGCGTATCAAGTGTCATACGCGTTCTTAGCGTCCAAAACAGACGGGGACCACGTTTTCGACGCGAAACACTCGCGGATGTCCGAGATACGAGAGTTCTTGAACGAATTGAACGAATTCATCGTCCGGAAGTGTAACACGGCGTATCTCGGCCATTTCTCAACGGATTCGTGCGAATCAAGTGTTATACGCGTTTTTAGCGTCTAAGACTGACTGGGACCACGTTTTCGACGCGAAACACTCGCGGATGTCCGAGATACGAGAGTTCTTGAACGAATTGAACGAATTCGTCGTCCGGAAGTGTAACACGGCGTATCTCGGCCATTTCTCAACGGATTCGTGCGAATCAAGTGTCATACGCGTTTTTAGCGTCTAAAACAGACGGGGTCCACGTTTTCGACGCGAAACACTCGCGGATGTCCGGAATACGAGAGTTCTTGAACGAATTGAACGAAACGCGGTGCATCGTGCGTTTCGCTTGCAAAACGTGAGAACTAGCAAGATTTCATCGTCCGGAAGTGTAACACGGCGTATCTCGGCCATTTATCAACGGATTCGTGCGAATCAAGTGTCATACGCGTTTTTACCGTCTAAAACCGACTGGGACCACGTTTTCGACGCGAAACACTCGCGGATGTTCGAGATACGAGAGTTCTTGAACGAATTGACCGAATTCATCGTCCGGAAATGTAACACGGCGTATCTTGGCCATTTCTCAACGGATTCGTGCGAATCAAGTGTCATACGCGTTTTTAGCGTCTAAAACGCACGGGGACCACGTTTTCGACGCGGAACACTCGTGGATGTCCGAGATACCAGAGTTCTTGAACGAATTGAACGAAACGGGGTGCATCGCGTGTTTCGCTTGCAAAACGCGAGAACTAGCAAGATTTCATCGTCCGGAAGTGTAACACGGCGTATCTCGGCCATTTCTGAACGGATTCGTGCGAAACAAGTGCCATACGCGTTTTTAGCGTCTAAAACGCACGGGGACCACGTTTTCGACGCGAAACACTCGCGGATGTCCGAGATACGAGAGTTCTTGAATGAATTGAACGAAACGCGGTGCATCGTGTGTTTCGTGTGCAAAACGCGAGAACTAGCAAGATTTCATCGTCCGGAAGTGTAACACGGCGTATCTCGGCCATTTCTCAACGGATTCGTGCGAAACAAGTGTCATACGCGTTTTTAGCGTCTAAAACGCACGGGGACCACGTTTTCGACGCGAAACACTTGCGGATGTCCGAGATACGAGAGTTCTTGAACGAATTGAACGAAACGCGGTGCATCGTGTGTTTCGCTTGCAAAACGCGGGAACTAGCAAGATTTCATCGTCCGGAAGTATAACACGGCGTATCTCGGCCATTTCTCAACGGATTCGTGCGAAACAAGTGTCATACGCGTTTTTAGCGTCTGAAACAGACTGGGACCACGTTTTCGACGCGAAACACTCGCGGATGTCCGAGATACGAGAGTTCTTGAACGAATTCATCGTCCGGAAGTGTAACACGGCGTATCTCGGCCATTTCTCAAAGCATTCGTGCTAATCAAGTGTCATACGCGTTTTTAGCGTCTAAAACAGACGGGGACCACGTTTTCGACGCGAAACACCCGCGGATGTCCGAGATACGAGAGTTTTTGAACGAATTGAACGAATTCATCGTCCGTAAGTGTAACACGGCGTATCTCGGACATTTCTGAACGGATTCGTGCGAATCAAGTGTCATACGCGTTTCTAGCGTCTAAAACAGACGGGGTCCACGTTTTCGACGCGAAACACTCGCGGATGTCCGGAATACGAGAGTTCTTGAACGAATTGAACGAAACGCGGTGCATCGTGTGTTTCGCTTGCAAAACGCGGGAACTAGCAAGATTTCATCGTCCGGAAGTATAACACGGCGTATCTCGGCCATTTCTCAACGGATTCGTGCCAAACAAGTGTCATACGCGTTTTTAGCGTCTAAATCGCACGGGGACCACGTTTTCGGCGCGAAACACTCGCGGATGTCCGAGATACGAGAGTTCTTGAACGAATTGAACGAAACGCGGTGCATCGCGTGTTTCTCTTGCAAAACGCGAGAACTGGCAAGATTTCATCGTCCGGAAGTGTAACACGGCTTATCTCGGCCAATTCTCAACGGATTCGTGCGAAACAAGTGTCATACGCGTTTTTAGCGTCTAAAACGCACGGGGAACACGTTTTCGACGCGAAACACTCGCGGATGTCCGAGATACGAGAGTTCTTGAACGATATGAACGAAACGCGGTGCATCGTGTGTTTCGCTTGCAAAACGCGAGAACTAGCAAGATTTCATCGTCCGGAAGTGTAACACGGCGTATCTCGGCCATTTCCCAACGGATTCGTGCGAAACAAGTGTCATACGCGTTTTTAGCGTCTAAAACGCACGGGGACCACGTTTTCGACGCGAAACACTCGCGGATGTCCGAGATACGAGAGTTCTTGAATGAATTGAACGAAACGCGGTGCATCGTGTGTTTCGTGTGCAAAACGCGAGAACTAGCAAGATTTCATCGTCCGGAAGTGTAACACGGCGTATCTCGGCCATTTCTCAACGGATTCGTGCGAAACAAGTGTCACACGCGTTTTTAGCGTCTAAAACGCACGGGGACCACGTTTTCGACGCGAAACACTTGCGGATGTCCGAGATACGAGAGTTCTTGAACGAATTGAACGAAACGCGGTGCATCGTGTGTTTCGCTTGCAAAACGCGGGAACTAGCAAGATTTCATCGTCCGGAAGTATAACACGGCGTATCTCGGCCATTTCTCAACGGATTCGTGCGAAACAAGTGTCATACGCGTTTTTAGCGTCTGAAACAGACTGGGACCACGTTTTCGACGCGAAACACTCGCGGATGTCCGAGATACGAGAGTTCTTGAACGAATTCATCGTCCGGAAGTGTAACACGGCGTATCTCGGCCATTTCTCAAAGCATTCGTGCTAATCAAGTGTCATACGCGTTTTTAGCGTCTAAAACAGACGGGGACCACGTTTTCGACGCGAAACACCCGCGGATGTCCGAGATACGAGAGTTTTTGAACGAATTGAACGAATTCATCGTCCGTAAGTGTAACACGGCGTATCTCGGACATTTCTGAACGGATTCGTGCGAATCAAGTGTCATACGCGTTTCTAGCGTCTAAAACAGACGGGGTCCACGTTTTCGACGCGAAACACTCGCGGATGTCCGGAATACGAGAGTTCTTGAACGAATTGAACGAAACGCGGTGCATCGTGCGATTCGCTTGCAAAACGTGAGAACTAACAAGATTTCATCGTCCGGATGTGTAACACGGCGTATCTCGGCCATTTCTCAACGGATTCGTGCGAATCAAGTGTCATACGCGTTTTTAGCGTCTAAAACAGACGGGGACCACGTTTTCGACGCGAAACAGTCGCGGATGTCCGAGATACGTGAGTTCTTGAACGAATTGAACGAATTCATCGTCCGGAAGTGTAACACGGCGTATCTCGGCCATTTCTCAAAGCATTCGTGCTTATCAAGTGTCATACGCGTTTTTACCGTCTAAAACCGACTGGGACCACGTTTTCGACGCGAAACACTCGCCGATGTTCGAGATACGAGAGTTCTTGAACGAATTGACCGAATTCATCGTCCGGAAGTATAACACGGCGTATCTCGGCCATTTCTCAACGGATTCGTGCGAATCAAGTGTCATACGCGTTTTTAGCGTCTAAAACAGACGGGGACCACGTTTTCGACGCAAAACACTCGCGGATGTCCGAGATACGAGAGTTCTTGAACGAATTGAACGAATTCATCGTCCGGAAGTGTAACGCGGCGTATCTCGGCCATTTCTCAACGGATTCGTGTGAATCAAGTGTCATACGCGTTTTTAGCGTCTAAAACAGACGGGGACCGCGTTTTCGACGCGAAACATTCGCGGAAGTCCGAGATACGAGAGTTCTTGAACGAATTGAACGAATTCGTCGTCCGGAAGTGTAACACGGCGTATCTCAGCCATTTCTCAACGGATTCGTGCGAATCAAGTGTCATACGCGTTTTTAGGGTCTAAAACAGACGGGGTCCACGTTTTCGACGCGAAACACTCGCGGATGTCCGGAATACGAGAGTTCTTGAACGAATTGAACGAAACGCGGTGCATCGTGCGTTTCGCTTGCAAAACGTGAGAACTAGCAAGATTTCATCGTCCGGATGTGAAACACGGCGTATCTCGGCCATTTATCAACGGATTCGTGCGAATCAAGTGTCATACGCGTTTTTACCGTCTAAAACCGACTGGGACCACGTTTTCGACGCGAAACACTCGCGGATGTTCGAGATACGAGAGTTCTTGAACGAATTGACCGAATTCATCGTCCGGAAGTGTAACACGGCGTATCTCGGCCATTTCTCAACGGATTCGTGCGAATCAAGTGTCATACGCGTTTTTAGCGTCTAAAACAGACGGGGACCGCGTTTTCGACGCGAAACATTCGCGGATGTCCGAGATACGAGAGTTCTTGAACGAATTGAACGAATTCGTCGTCCGGAAGTGTAACACGGCGTATCTCAGACATTTCTCAACGGATTCGTGCGAATCAAGTGTCATACGCGTTTTTAGCGTCTAAAACAGACGGGGTCCACGTTTCCGACGCGAAACACTCGCGGATGTCCGGAATACGAGAGTTCTTGAACGAATTGAACGAAACGCGGTGCATCGTGCGTTTCGCTTGCAAAACGTGAGAACTAGCAAGATTTCATCGTCCGGAAGTGTAACACGGCGTATCTCGGCCATTTATCAACGGATTCGTGCGAATCAAGTGTCATACGCGTTTTTACCGTCTAAAACCGACTGGGACCACGTTTTCGACGCGAAACACTCGCGGATGTTCGAGATACGAGAGTTCTTGAAAGAATTGACCGAAACGCGGTGCATCGTGCGTTTCGCTTGCAAAACGTGAGAACTAGCAAGATTTCATCGTCCGGAAGTGTAACACGGCGTATCTCGGCCATTTCTCAACGGATTCATGCGAATCAAGTGTCATACGCGTTTTTAGCGTCTAAAACAGGCGGGGACCACGTTTTCGACGCGAAACACTCGCGGATGTCCGATATACGAGAGTTCTTGGACGAATTGAACGAAACGCGGTGCATCGTGCGTTTCGCATGCAAAACGTGAGAACTAGCAAGATTTCATCGTCCGGAAGTGTAACACGGCGTATCTCGGCCATTACTCAACGGATTCGTGCGAATCAAGTGTCATACGCGTTCTTAGCGTCTAAAACAGGCGAGGACCACGTTTTCGACGCGAAACACTCGCGGATGTCCGAGATACGAGATTTCTTGAACGAATTGAACGAATTCATCGTCCGGAAGTGTAACACGGCGTATCTCGGCCATTTCTTAACGGATTCGTGCGAATTAAGTGTCATACGCGTTTTTAGCGTCTAAAACAGACTGGGACCACGTTTTCGACGCGAAACACTCGCGGATGTCCGAGATACGAGAGTTCTTGAACGCATTGAACAAAACGCGGTGCATCGTGCTTTTCGCTTGCAAAACGTGAGAACTAGCAAGATTTCATCGTCCGGAAGTGTAAAACGGCGTATCTCGGCCATTTCTCAACGGATTCGTGCGAATCAAGTGTCATACGCGTTTTTGCGTCTAAAACAGACGGGGACCACGTTTTCGACACGAAACACTCGCGGATGTCCGAGATACGATAGTTCTTGAACGAAATGAACGAAACGCGGTGCATCGTGCGGTTCGCTTGCAAAACGGGAGAACTAGCAAGATTTCATCGTCCGGAAGTGTAACACGGCGTATCTCGGCCATTTCTCAACGGATTCGTGCGAATCAAGTGTCATACGCGTTCTTAGCGTCTGAAACAGACTGGGACCACGGTTTCGACGCGAAACACTCGCGGATGTCCGAGATACGAGATTTCTTGAACGAATTGAACGAATTCATCGTCCGGAAGTGTAACACGGCGTATCTCGGCCATTTCTTAACGGATTCGTGCGAATTAAGTGTCATACGCGTTTTTAGCGTCTAAAACAGACTGGGACCACGTTTTCGACGCGAAACACTCGCGGATGTCCGAGATACGAGAGTTCTTGAACGCAATGAACAAAACGCGGTGCATCGTGCGGTTCGCTTGCAAAACGGGAGAACTAGCAAGATTTCATCGTCCGGAAGTGTAACACGGCGTATCTCGGCCATTTCTCAACGGATTCGTGCGAATCAAGTGTCATACGCGTTTTTAGCGTCTAAAACAGACGCGGACCACGTTTTCGACGCGAAACACTCGCGGATGTCCGAGATACGAGAGTTCTTGAACGAATTGAACGAAACGCGGTGCATCGTGCGTTTCGCTCGCAAAACGTGAGATCTAGCAAGATTTCATCGTCCGGAAGTGTAACACGGCGTATCTCGGACATTTCTCAACGGATTCGTGCGTATCAAGTGTCATACGCGTTCTTAGCGTCCAAAACAGACGGGGACCACGTTTTCGGCGCGAAACACTCGCTGTCCGAGATACGAGAGTTCTTGAACGAATTGAACGAAACGCGGTGCATCGTGGGTTTCGCTTGCAAAACGTGAGAACTAGCAAGATTTCATCGTCCGGAAGTGTAACACGGCGTATCTCGGCCATTTCTCAACGGATTAGTGCGTATCAAGTGTCATACGCGTTCTTAGCGTCCAAAACAGACGGGGACCACGTTTTCGACGCGAAACACTCGCGGATGTCCGAGATACGAGAGTTCTTGAACGAATTGAACGAATTCATCGTCCGGAAGTGTAAGACGGCGTATCTCGGCCATTTCTCAACGGTTTCGTGCGAATCAAGTGTCATACGCGTTTTTGCGTCTAAAACAGACGGGGACCACGTTTTCGACACGAAACACTCGCGGATGTCCGAGATACGATAGTTCTTGACGAAATGAACGAAACGCGGTGCATCGTGCGGTTCGCTTGCAAAACGGGAGAACTAGCAAGATTTCATCGTCCGGAAGTGTAACACGGCGTATCTCGGCCATTTCTCAACGGATTCGTGCGAATCAAGTGTCATACGCGTTCTTAGCGTCTGAAACAGACTGGGACCACGGTTTCGACGCGAAACACTCGCGGATGTCCGAGATACGAGATTTCTTGAACGAATTGAACGAATTCATCGTCCGGAAGTGTAACACGGCGTATCTCGGCCATTTCTTAACGGATTCGTGCGAATTAAGTGTCATACGCGTTTTTAGCGTCTAAAACAGACTGGGACCACGTTTTCGACGCGAAACACTCGCGGATGTCCGAGATACGAGATTTCTTGAACGAATTGAACGAATTCATCGTCCGTAAGTGTAACACGGCGTATCTCGGACATTTCTGAACGGATTCGTGCGAATCAAGTCTCATACGCGTTTCTAGCGTCTAAAACAGACGGGGTCCACGTTTTCGACGCGAAACACTCGCGGATGTCCGGAATACGAGAGTTCTTGAACGAATTGAACGAAACGCGGTGCATCGTGTGTTTCGCTTGCAAAACGTGAGAACTAGCAAGATTTCATCGTCCGGAAGTGTAACACGGCGTATCTCGGCCATTTCTCAACGGATTCGTGCGAATCAAGTGTCATACGCGTTTTTAGCGTCTAAAACAGACGGGGACCGCGTTTTCGACGCGAAACATTCGCGGATGTCCGAGATACGAGAGTTCTTGAACGAATTGAACGAATTCGTCGTCCGGAAGTGTAACACGGCGTATCTCAGCCATTTCTCAACGGATTCGTGCGAATCAAGTGTCATACGCGTTTTTAGCGTCTAAAACAGACGGGGACCACGTTTTCGACGCGAAACACTCGCGGATGTCCGAGATACGAGAGATCTTGAACGAATTGAACGAAACGCGGTGCATCGTGCGTTTCGCTTGCAAAACGTGAGAACTAGCAAGATTTCATCGTCCGGAAGTGTAACACGGCGTATCTCGGCCATTTCTCAACGGATTCGTGCGAAACAAGAGTCATACGAGTTTTTAGCGTCTAAAACGCACGGGGACCACGTTTTCGACGCCAAACACTCGCGGATGTCCGAGATACGAGAGTTCTTGAACGAATTGAACGAAACGCGGTGCATCGTGTGTTTCGCTTGCAAAACGCGAGAACTAGCAAGATTTCATCGTCCGGAAGTGTAACACGGCGTATCTCAGCCATTTCTCAACGGATTCGTGCGAATCAAGCGTCATACGCGTTTTTAGCGTCTAAAACAGACGGGGTCCACGTTTTCGACGCGAACACTCGCGGATGTCCGGAATACGAGAGTTCTTGAACGAATTGAACGAAACGCGGTGCATCGTGCGTTTCGCTTGCAAAACGTGAGAACTAGCAAGATTTCATCGTCCGGAAGTGTAACACGGCGTATCTCGGCCATTTCTCAACGGATTCGTGCGAATCAAGTGTCATACGCGTTTTTAGCGTCTAAAACAGACGGGGACCGCGTTTTCGACGCGAAACATTCGCGGATGTCCGAGATACGAGAGTTCTTGAACGAATTGAACGAATTCGTCGTCCGGAAGTGTAACACAGCGTATCTCAGCCATTTCTCAACGGATTCGTGCGAATCAAGTGTTATACGCGTTTTTAGCGTCTAAAACAGACGGGGTCCACGTTTCCGACGCGAAACACTCGCGGATGTCCGGAATACGAGAGTTCTTGAACGAATTGAACGAAACGCGGTGCATCGTGCGTTTCGCTTGCAAAACGTGAGAACTAGCAAGATTTCATCGTCCGGATGTGAAACACGGCGTATCTCGGCCATTTATCAACGGATTCGTGCGAATCAAGTGTCATACGCGTTTTTACCGTCTAAAACCGACTGGGACCACGTTTTCGACGCGAAACACTCGCGGATGTTCGAGATACGAGAGTTCTTGAACGAATTGACCGAATTCATCGTCCGGAAGTGTAACACGGCGTATCTCGGCCATTTCTCAACGGATTCGTGCGAATCAAGTGTCATACGCGTTTTAGCGTCTAAAACAGACGGGGACCGCGTTTTCGACGCGAAACATTCGCGGATGTCCGAGATACGAGAGTTCTTGAACGAATTGAACGAATTCGTCGTCCGGAAGTGTAACACGGCGTATCTCAGCCATTTCTCAACGGATTCGTGCGAATCAAGTGTCATACGCGTTTTTAGCGTCTAAAACAGACGGGGACCACGTTTTCGACGCGAAACACTCGCGGATGTCCGAGATACGAGAGATCTTGAACGAATTGAACGAAACGCGGTGCATCGTGCGTTTCGCTTGCAAAACGTGAGAACTAGCAAGATTTCATCGTCCGGAAGTGTAACACGGCGTATCTCGGCCATTTCTCAACGGATTCGTGCGAACAAGAGTCATACGAGTTTTTAGCGTCTAAAACGCACGGGGACCACGTTTTCGACGCCAAACACTCGCGGATGTCCGAGATACGAGAGTTCTTGAACGAATTGAACGAAACGCGGTGCATCGTGTGTTTCGCTTGCAAAACGCGAGAACTAGCAAGATTTCATCGTCCGGAAGTGTAACACGGCGTATCGCGGCCATTTCTCAACGGATTCGTGCGAATCAAGTGTCATACGCGTTTTTAGCGTCTAAAACAGACGCGGACCGCGTTTTCGACGCGAAACACCCGCGGATGTCCGAGATACGAGAGATCTTGAACGAATTGAACGAATTCATCGTCCAGAAGTGTAAGACGGCGTATCTCGGCCATTTCTCAACGGATTCGTACGAATCAAGTGTGATACGCGTTTTTAGCGTCTAAAACAGTTGGGAACCACGTTTTCGACGCGAAACACTCGCGGATGTCCGAGATACGAGAGATCTTGAACGAATTGAACGAATTCATCATCCGTAAGTGTAACACGGCGTATCGCGGCCATTTCTCAACGGATTCGTGCGAATCAAGTGTCATACGCGTTTTTAGCGTCTAAAACAGACGGGGACCACGTTTTCGACGCGAAACACTCGCGGATGTCCGAGATACGAGAGATCTTGAACGAATTGAACGAAACGCGGTGCATCGTGCGTTTCGCTTGCAAAACGTGAGAACTAGCAAGATTTCATCGTCCGGAAGTGTAACACGGCGTATCTCGGTCATTTCTCAACGGATTCGTGCGAATCAAGTGTTATACGCGTTTTTAGCGTCTAAAACAGACCGGGACCGCGTTTTCGACGCGAAACACTCGCGGATGTCCGAGATACGAGAGTTCTTGAACGAATTGAACGAATTCGTCGTCCGGAAGTGTAACACGGCGTATCTCGGCCATTTCTCAACGGATTCGTGCGAATCAAGTGTCATACGCGTTTTTAGCGTCTAAAACAGACGGGGACCGCGTTTCCGACGCGAAACATTCGCGGATGTCCGAGATACGAGAGTTCTTGAACGAATTGAACGAATTCGTCGTCCGGAAGTGTAACACGGCGTATCTC
>CAWWDK010000318.1:0-58428 GCA_963942575.1 Priocnemis perturbator
GATTCGTGCGAATCAAGTGTCATACGCGTTTTTAGCGTCTAAAACGCACGGGGAGCACGTTTTCGACGCGAAAAACTCGCGGATGTCCGAGATACGAGAGTTCTTGAACGAATCGAACGAAACGCGGTGCATCGTGTGTCGCGCTTGCAAAACGCGAGAACTAGCAAGATTTCATCGTCCGCAAGTGTAACACGGCGTATCTCGGCCATTTCTCAACGGATTCGTGCGAATCAAGTGTCATACGCGTTTTTAGCGTCTAAAACGCACGGGGAGCACGTTTTCGACGCGAAAAACTCGCGGATGTCCGAGATACGAGAGTTCTTGAACGAATCGAACGAAACGCGGTGCATCGTGTGTCGCGCTTGCAAAACGCGAGAACTAGCAAGATTTCATCGTCCGCAAGTGTAACACGGCGTATCTCGGCCATTTCTCAACGGATTCGTGCGAATCAAGTGTCATACGCGTTTTTAGCGTCTAAAACGCACGGGGAGCACGTTTTCGACGCGAAAAACTCGCGGATGTCCGAGATACGAGAGTTCTTGAACGAATCGAACGAAACGCGGTGCATCGTGTGTCGCGCTTGCAAAACGCGAGAACTAGCAAGATTTCATCGTCCGTAAGTGTAACACGGCGTATCTCGGCCATTTCTCAACGGATTCGTGCGAATCAAGTGTCATACGCGTTTTTAGCGTCTAAAACGCACGGGGAGCACGTTTTCGACGCGAAAAACTCGCGGATGTCCGAGATACGAGAGTTCTTGAACGAATCGAACGAAACGCGGTGCATCGTGTGTCGCGCTTGCAAAACGCGAGAACTAGCAAGATTTCATCGTCCGCAAGTGTAACACGGCGTATCTCGGCCATTTCTCAACGGATTCGTGCGAATCAAGTGTCATACGCGTTTTTAGCGTCTAAAACGCACGGGGAGCACGTTTTCGACGCGAAAAACTCGCGGATGTCCGAGATACGAGAGTTCTTGAACGAATCGAACGAAACGCGGTGCATCGTGTGTCGCGCTTGCAAAACGCGAGAACTAGCAAGATTTCATCGTCCGCAAGTGTAACACGGCGTATCTCGGCCATTTCTCAACGGATTCGTGCGAATCAAGTGTCATACGCGTTTTTAGCGTCTAAAACGCACGGGGAGCACGTTTTCGACGCGAAAAACTCGCGGATGTCCGAGATACGAGAGTTCTTGAACGAATCGAACGAAACGCGGTGCATCGTGTGTCGCGCTTGCAAAACGCGAGAACTAGCAAGATTTCATCGTCCGCAAGTGTAACACGGCGTATCTCGGCCATTTCTCAACGGATTCGTGCGAATCAAGTGTCATACGCGTTTTTAGCGTCTAAAACGCACGGGGAGCACGTTTTCGACGCGAAAAACTCGCGGATGTCCGAGATACGAGAGTTCTTGAACGAATCGAACGAAACGCGGTGCATCGTGTGTCGCGCTTGCAAAACGCGAGAACTAGCAAGATTTCATCGTCCGCAAGTGTAACACGGCGTATCTCGGCCATTTCTCAACGGATTCGTGCGAATCAAGTGTCATACGCGTTTTTAGCGTCTAAAACGCACGGGGAGCACGTTTTCGACGCGAAAAACTCGCGGATGTCCGAGATACGAGAGTTCTTGAACGAATCGAACGAAACGCGGTGCATCGTGTGTCGCGCTTGCAAAACGCGAGAACTAGCAAGATTTCATCGTCCGCAAGTGTAACACGGCGTATCTCGGCCATTTCTCAACGGATTCGTGCGAATCAAGTGTCATACGCGTTTTTAGCGTCTAAAACGCACGGGGAGCACGTTTTCGACGCGAAAAACTCGCGGATGTCCGAGATACGAGAGTTCTTGAACGAATCGAACGAAACGCGGTGCATCGTGTGTCGCGCTTGCAAAACGCGAGAACTAGCAAGATTTCATCGTCCGCAAGTGTAACACGGCGTATCTCGGCCATTTCTCAACGGATTCGTGCGAATCAAGTGTCATACGCGTTTTTAGCGTCTAAAACGCACGGGGAGCACGTTTTCGACGCGAAAAACTCGCGGATGTCCGAGATACGAGAGTTCTTGAACGAATCGAACGAAACGCGGTGCATCGTGTGTCGCGCTTGCAAAACGCGAGAACTAGCAAGATTTCATCGTCCGCAAGTGTAACACGGCGTATCTCGGCCATTTCTCAACGGATTCGTGCGAATCAAGTGTCATACGCGTTTTTAGCGTCTAAAACGCACGGGGAGCACGTTTTCGACGCGAAAAACTCGCGGATGTCCGAGATACGAGAGTTCTTGAACGAATCGAACGAAACGCGGTGCATCGTGTGTCGCGCTTGCAAAACGCGAGAACTAGCAAGATTTCATCGTCCGCAAGTGTAACACGGCGTATCTCGGCCATTTCTCAACGGATTCGTGCGAATCAAGTGTCATACGCGTTTTTAGCGTCTAAAACGCACGGGGAGCACGTTTTCGACGCGAAAAACTCGCGGATGTCCGAGATACGAGAGTTCTTGAACGAATCGAACGAAACGCGGTGCATCGTGTGTCGCGCTTGCAAAACGCGAGAACTAGCAAGATTTCATCGTCCGCAAGTGTAACACGGCGTATCTCGGCCATTTCTCAACGGATTCGTGCGAATCAAGTGTCATACGCGTTTTTAGCGTCTAAAACGCACGGGGAGCACGTTTTCGACGCGAAAAACTCGCGGATGTCCGAGATACGAGAGTTCTTGAACGAATCGAACGAAACGCGGTGCATCGTGTGTCGCGCTTGCAAAACGCGAGAACTAGCAAGATTTCATCGTCCGCAAGTGTAACACGGCGTATCTCGGCCATTTCTCAACGGATTCGTGCGAATCAAGTGTCATACGCGTTTTTAGCGTCTAAAACGCACGGGGAGCACGTTTTCGACGCGAAAAACTCGCGGATGTCCGAGATACGAGAGTTCTTGAACGAATCGAACGAAACGCGGTGCATCGTGTGTCGCGCTTGCAAAACGCGAGAACTAGCAAGATTTCATCGTCCGCAAGTGTAACACGGCGTATCTCGGCCATTTCTCAACGGATTCGTGCGAATCAAGTGTCATACGCGTTTTTAGCGTCTAAAACGCACGGGGAGCACGTTTTCGACGCGAAAAACTCGCGGATGTCCGAGATACGAGAGTTCTTGAACGAATCGAACGAAACGCGGTGCATCGTGTGTCGCGCTTGCAAAACGCGAGAACTAGCAAGATTTCATCGTCCGCAAGTGTAACACGGCGTATCTCGGCCATTTCTCAACGGATTCGTGCGAATCAAGTGTCATACGCGTTTTTAGCGTCTAAAACGCACGGGGAGCACGTTTTCGACGCGAAAAACTCGCGGATGTCCGAGATACGAGAGTTCTTGAACGAATCGAACGAAACGCGGTGCATCGTGTGTCGCGCTTGCAAAACGCGAGAACTAGCAAGATTTCATCGTCCGCAAGTGTAACACGGCGTATCTCGGCCATTTCTCAACGGATTCGTGCGAATCAAGTGTCATACGCGTTTTTAGCGTCTAAAACGCACGGGGAGCACGTTTTCGACGCGAAAAACTCGCGGATGTCCGAGATACGAGAGTTCTTGAACGAATCGAACGAAACGCGGTGCATCGTGTGTCGCGCTTGCAAAACGCGAGAACTAGCAAGATTTCATCGTCCGCAAGTGTAACACGGCGTATCTCGGCCATTTCTCAACGGATTCGTGCGAATCAAGTGTCATACGCGTTTTTAGCGTCTAAAACGCACGGGGAGCACGTTTTCGACGCGAAAAACTCGCGGATGTCCGAGATACGAGAGTTCTTGAACGAATCGAACGAAACGCGGTGCATCGTGTGTCGCGCTTGCAAAACGCGAGAACTAGCAAGATTTCATCGTCCGCAAGTGTAACACGGCGTATCTCGGCCATTTCTCAACGGATTCGTGCGAATCAAGTGTCATACGCGTTTTTAGCGTCTAAAACGCACGGGGAGCACGTTTTCGACGCGAAAAACTCGCGGATGTCCGAGATACGAGAGTTCTTGAACGAATCGAACGAAACGCGGTGCATCGTGTGTCGCGCTTGCAAAACGCGAGAACTAGCAAGATTTCATCGTCCGCAAGTGTAACACGGCGTATCTCGGCCATTTCTCAACGGATTCGTGCGAATCAAGTGTCATACGCGTTTTTAGCGTCTAAAACGCACGGGGAGCACGTTTTCGACGCGAAAAACTCGCGGATGTCCGAGATACGAGAGTTCTTGAACGAATCGAACGAAACGCGGTGCATCGTGTGTCGCGCTTGCAAAACGCGAGAACTAGCAAGATTTCATCGTCCGCAAGTGTAACACGGCGTATCTCGGCCATTTCTCAACGGATTCGTGCGAATCAAGTGTCATACGCGTTTTTAGCGTCTAAAACGCACGGGGAGCACGTTTTCGACGCGAAAAACTCGCGGATGTCCGAGATACGAGAGTTCTTGAACGAATCGAACGAAACGCGGTGCATCGTGTGTCGCGCTTGCAAAACGCGAGAACTAGCAAGATTTCATCGTCCGCAAGTGTAACACGGCGTATCTCGGCCATTTCTCAACGGATTCGTGCGAATCAAGTGTCATACGCGTTTTTAGCGTCTAAAACGCACGGGGAGCACGTTTTCGACGCGAAAAACTCGCGGATGTCCGAGATACGAGAGTTCTTGAACGAATCGAACGAAACGCGGTGCATCGTGTGTCGCGCTTGCAAAACGCGAGAACTAGCAAGATTTCATCGTCCGCAAGTGTAACACGGCGTATCTCGGCCATTTCTCAACGGATTCGTGCGAATCAAGTGTCATACGCGTTTTTAGCGTCTAAAACGCACGGGGAGCACGTTTTCGACGCGAAAAACTCGCGGATGTCCGAGATACGAGAGTTCTTGAACGAATCGAACGAAACGCGGTGCATCGTGTGTCGCGCTTGCAAAACGCGAGAACTAGCAAGATTTCATCGTCCGCAAGTGTAACACGGCGTATCTCGGCCATTTCTCAACGGATTCGTGCGAATCAAGTGTCATACGCGTTTTTAGCGTCTAAAACGCACGGGGAGCACGTTTTCGACGCGAAAAACTCGCGGATGTCCGAGATACGAGAGTTCTTGAACGAATCGAACGAAACGCGGTGCATCGTGTGTCGCGCTTGCAAAACGCGAGAACTAGCAAGATTTCATCGTCCGCAAGTGTAACACGGCGTATCTCGGCCATTTCTCAACGGATTCGTGCGAATCAAGTGTCATACGCGTTTTTAGCGTCTAAAACGCACGGGGAGCACGTTTTCGACGCGAAAAACTCGCGGATGTCCGAGATACGAGAGTTCTTGAACGAATCGAACGAAACGCGGTGCATCGTGTGTCGCGCTTGCAAAACGCGAGAACTAGCAAGATTTCATCGTCCGCAAGTGTAACACGGCGTATCTCGGCCATTTCTCAACGGATTCGTGCGAATCAAGTGTCATACGCGTTTTTAGCGTCTAAAACGCACGGGGAGCACGTTTTCGACGCGAAAAACTCGCGGATGTCCGAGATACGAGAGTTCTTGAACGAATCGAACGAAACGCGGTGCATCGTGTGTCGCGCTTGCAAAACGCGAGAACTAGCAAGATTTCATCGTCCGCAAGTGTAACACGGCGTATCTCGGCCATTTCTCAACGGATTCGTGCGAATCAAGTGTCATACGCGTTTTTAGCGTCTAAAACGCACGGGGAGCACGTTTTCGACGCGAAAAACTCGCGGATGTCCGAGATACGAGAGTTCTTGAACGAATCGAACGAAACGCGGTGCATCGTGTGTCGCGCTTGCAAAACGCGAGAACTAGCAAGATTTCATCGTCCGCAAGTGTAACACGGCGTATCTCGGCCATTTCTCAACGGATTCGTGCGAATCAAGTGTCATACGCGTTTTTAGCGTCTAAAACGCACGGGGAGCACGTTTTCGACGCGAAAAACTCGCGGATGTCCGAGATACGAGAGTTCTTGAACGAATCGAACGAAACGCGGTGCATCGTGTGTCGCGCTTGCAAAACGCGAGAACTAGCAAGATTTCATCGTCCGCAAGTGTAACACGGCGTATCTCGGCCATTTCTCAACGGATTCGTGCGAATCAAGTGTCATACGCGTTTTTAGCGTCTAAAACGCACGGGGAGCACGTTTTCGACGCGAAAAACTCGCGGATGTCCGAGATACGAGAGTTCTTGAACGAATCGAACGAAACGCGGTGCATCGTGTGTCGCGCTTGCAAAACGCGAGAACTAGCAAGATTTCATCGTCCGCAAGTGTAACACGGCGTATCTCGGCCATTTCTCAACGGATTCGTGCGAATCAAGTGTCATACGCGTTTTTAGCGTCTAAAACGCACGGGGAGCACGTTTTCGACGCGAAAAACTCGCGGATGTCCGAGATACGAGAGTTCTTGAACGAATCGAACGAAACGCGGTGCATCGTGTGTCGCGCTTGCAAAACGCGAGAACTAGCAAGATTTCATCGTCCGCAAGTGTAACACGGCGTATCTCGGCCATTTCTCAACGGATTCGTGCGAATCAAGTGTCATACGCGTTTTTAGCGTCTAAAACGCACGGGGAGCACGTTTTCGACGCGAAAAACTCGCGGATGTCCGAGATACGAGAGTTCTTGAACGAATCGAACGAAACGCGGTGCATCGTGTGTCGCGCTTGCAAAACGCGAGAACTAGCAAGATTTCATCGTCCGCAAGTGTAACACGGCGTATCTCGGCCATTTCTCAACGGATTCGTGCGAATCAAGTGTCATACGCGTTTTTAGCGTCTAAAACGCACGGGGAGCACGTTTTCGACGCGAAAAACTCGCGGATGTCCGAGATACGAGAGTTCTTGAACGAATCGAACGAAACGCGGTGCATCGTGTGTCGCGCTTGCAAAACGCGAGAACTAGCAAGATTTCATCGTCCGCAAGTGTAACACGGCGTATCTCGGCCATTTCTCAACGGATTCGTGCGAATCAAGTGTCATACGCGTTTTTAGCGTCTAAAACGCACGGGGAGCACGTTTTCGACGCGAAAAACTCGCGGATGTCCGAGATACGAGAGTTCTTGAACGAATCGAACGAAACGCGGTGCATCGTGTGTCGCGCTTGCAAAACGCGAGAACTAGCAAGATTTCATCGTCCGCAAGTGTAACACGGCGTATCTCGGCCATTTCTCAACGGATTCGTGCGAATCAAGTGTCATACGCGTTTTTAGCGTCTAAAACGCACGGGGAGCACGTTTTCGACGCGAAAAACTCGCGGATGTCCGAGATACGAGAGTTCTTGAACGAATCGAACGAAACGCGGTGCATCGTGTGTCGCGCTTGCAAAACGCGAGAACTAGCAAGATTTCATCGTCCGCAAGTGTAACACGGCGTATCTCGGCCATTTCTCAACGGATTCGTGCGAATCAAGTGTCATACGCGTTTTTAGCGTCTAAAACGCACGGGGAGCACGTTTTCGACGCGAAAAACTCGCGGATGTCCGAGATACGAGAGTTCTTGAACGAATCGAACGAAACGCGGTGCATCGTGTGTCGCGCTTGCAAAACGCGAGAACTAGCAAGATTTCATCGTCCGCAAGTGTAACACGGCGTATCTCGGCCATTTCTCAACGGATTCGTGCGAATCAAGTGTCATACGCGTTTTTAGCGTCTAAAACGCACGGGGAGCACGTTTTCGACGCGAAAAACTCGCGGATGTCCGAGATACGAGAGTTCTTGAACGAATCGAACGAAACGCGGTGCATCGTGTGTCGCGCTTGCAAAACGCGAGAACTAGCAAGATTTCATCGTCCGCAAGTGTAACACGGCGTATCTCGGCCATTTCTCAACGGATTCGTGCGAATCAAGTGTCATACGCGTTTTTAGCGTCTAAAACGCACGGGGAGCACGTTTTCGACGCGAAAAACTCGCGGATGTCCGAGATACGAGAGTTCTTGAACGAATCGAACGAAACGCGGTGCATCGTGTGTCGCGCTTGCAAAACGCGAGAACTAGCAAGATTTCATCGTCCGCAAGTGTAACACGGCGTATCTCGGCCATTTCTCAACGGATTCGTGCGAATCAAGTGTCATACGCGTTTTTAGCGTCTAAAACGCACGGGGAGCACGTTTTCGACGCGAAAAACTCGCGGATGTCCGAGATACGAGAGTTCTTGAACGAATCGAACGAAACGCGGTGCATCGTGTGTCGCGCTTGCAAAACGCGAGAACTAGCAAGATTTCATCGTCCGCAAGTGTAACACGGCGTATCTCGGCCATTTCTCAACGGATTCGTGCGAATCAAGTGTCATACGCGTTTTTAGCGTCTAAAACGCACGGGGAGCACGTTTTCGACGCGAAAAACTCGCGGATGTCCGAGATACGAGAGTTCTTGAACGAATCGAACGAAACGCGGTGCATCGTGTGTCGCGCTTGCAAAACGCGAGAACTAGCAAGATTTCATCGTCCGCAAGTGTAACACGGCGTATCTCGGCCATTTCTCAACGGATTCGTGCGAATCAAGTGTCATACGCGTTTTTAGCGTCTAAAACGCACGGGGAGCACGTTTTCGACGCGAAAAACTCGCGGATGTCCGAGATACGAGAGTTCTTGAACGAATCGAACGAAACGCGGTGCATCGTGTGTCGCGCTTGCAAAACGCGAGAACTAGCAAGATTTCATCGTCCGCAAGTGTAACACGGCGTATCTCGGCCATTTCTCAACGGATTCGTGCGAATCAAGTGTCATACGCGTTTTTAGCGTCTAAAACGCACGGGGAGCACGTTTTCGACGCGAAAAACTCGCGGATGTCCGAGATACGAGAGTTCTTGAACGAATCGAACGAAACGCGGTGCATCGTGTGTCGCGCTTGCAAAACGCGAGAACTAGCAAGATTTCATCGTCCGCAAGTGTAACACGGCGTATCTCGGCCATTTCTCAACGGATTCGTGCGAATCAAGTGTCATACGCGTTTTTAGCGTCTAAAACGCACGGGGAGCACGTTTTCGACGCGAAAAACTCGCGGATGTCCGAGATACGAGAGTTCTTGAACGAATCGAACGAAACGCGGTGCATCGTGTGTCGCGCTTGCAAAACGCGAGAACTAGCAAGATTTCATCGTCCGCAAGTGTAACACGGCGTATCTCGGCCATTTCTCAACGGATTCGTGCGAATCAAGTGTCATACGCGTTTTTAGCGTCTAAAACGCACGGGGAGCACGTTTTCGACGCGAAAAACTCGCGGATGTCCGAGATACGAGAGTTCTTGAACGAATCGAACGAAACGCGGTGCATCGTGTGTCGCGCTTGCAAAACGCGAGAACTAGCAAGATTTCATCGTCCGCAAGTGTAACACGGCGTATCTCGGCCATTTCTCAACGGATTCGTGCGAATCAAGTGTCATACGCGTTTTTAGCGTCTAAAACGCACGGGGAGCACGTTTTCGACGCGAAAAACTCGCGGATGTCCGAGATACGAGAGTTCTTGAACGAATCGAACGAAACGCGGTGCATCGTGTGTCGCGCTTGCAAAACGCGAGAACTAGCAAGATTTCATCGTCCGCAAGTGTAACACGGCGTATCTCGGCCATTTCTCAACGGATTCGTGCGAATCAAGTGTCATACGCGTTTTTAGCGTCTAAAACGCACGGGGAGCACGTTTTCGACGCGAAAAACTCGCGGATGTCCGAGATACGAGAGTTCTTGAACGAATCGAACGAAACGCGGTGCATCGTGTGTCGCGCTTGCAAAACGCGAGAACTAGCAAGATTTCATCGTCCGCAAGTGTAACACGGCGTATCTCGGCCATTTCTCAACGGATTCGTGCGAATCAAGTGTCATACGCGTTTTTAGCGTCTAAAACGCACGGGGAGCACGTTTTCGACGCGAAAAACTCGCGGATGTCCGAGATACGAGAGTTCTTGAACGAATCGAACGAAACGCGGTGCATCGTGTGTCGCGCTTGCAAAACGCGAGAACTAGCAAGATTTCATCGTCCGCAAGTGTAACACGGCGTATCTCGGCCATTTCTCAACGGATTCGTGCGAATCAAGTGTCATACGCGTTTTTAGCGTCTAAAACGCACGGGGAGCACGTTTTCGACGCGAAAAACTCGCGGATGTCCGAGATACGAGAGTTCTTGAACGAATCGAACGAAACGCGGTGCATCGTGTGTCGCGCTTGCAAAACGCGAGAACTAGCAAGATTTCATCGTCCGCAAGTGTAACACGGCGTATCTCGGCCATTTCTCAACGGATTCGTGCGAATCAAGTGTCATACGCGTTTTTAGCGTCTAAAACGCACGGGGAGCACGTTTTCGACGCGAAAAACTCGCGGATGTCCGAGATACGAGAGTTCTTGAACGAATCGAACGAAACGCGGTGCATCGTGTGTCGCGCTTGCAAAACGCGAGAACTAGCAAGATTTCATCGTCCGCAAGTGTAACACGGCGTATCTCGGCCATTTCTCAACGGATTCGTGCGAATCAAGTGTCATACGCGTTTTTAGCGTCTAAAACGCACGGGGAGCACGTTTTCGACGCGAAAAACTCGCGGATGTCCGAGATACGAGAGTTCTTGAACGAATCGAACGAAACGCGGTGCATCGTGTGTCGCGCTTGCAAAACGCGAGAACTAGCAAGATTTCATCGTCCGCAAGTGTAACACGGCGTATCTCGGCCATTTCTCAACGGATTCGTGCGAATCAAGTGTCATACGCGTTTTTAGCGTCTAAAACGCACGGGGAGCACGTTTTCGACGCGAAAAACTCGCGGATGTCCGAGATACGAGAGTTCTTGAACGAATCGAACGAAACGCGGTGCATCGTGTGTCGCGCTTGCAAAACGCGAGAACTAGCAAGATTTCATCGTCCGCAAGTGTAACACGGCGTATCTCGGCCATTTCTCAACGGATTCGTGCGAATCAAGTGTCATACGCGTTTTTAGCGTCTAAAACGCACGGGGAGCACGTTTTCGACGCGAAAAACTCGCGGATGTCCGAGATACGAGAGTTCTTGAACGAATCGAACGAAACGCGGTGCATCGTGTGTCGCGCTTGCAAAACGCGAGAACTAGCAAGATTTCATCGTCCGCAAGTGTAACACGGCGTATCTCGGCCATTTCTCAACGGATTCGTGCGAATCAAGTGTCATACGCGTTTTTAGCGTCTAAAACGCACGGGGAGCACGATTTCGACGCGAAAAACTCGCGGATGTCCGAGATACGAGAGTTCTTGAACGAATCGAACGAAACGCGGTGCATCGTGTGTCGCGCTTGCAAAACGCGAGAACTAGCAAGATTTCATCGTCCGCAAGTGTAACACGGCGTATCTCGGCCATTTCTCAACGGATTCGTGCGAATCAAGTGTCATACGCGTTTTTAGCGTCTAAAACGCACGGGGAGCACGTTTTCGACGCGAAAAACTCGCGGATGTCCGAGATACGAGAGTTCTTGAACGAATCGAACGAAACGCGGTGCATCGTGTGTCGCGCTTGCAAAACGCGAGAACTAGCAAGATTTCATCGTCCGCAAGTGTAACACGGCGTATCTCGGCCATTTCTCAACGGATTCGTGCGAATCAAGTGTCATACGCGTTTTTAGCGTCTAAAACGCACGGGGAGCACGTTTTCGACGCGAAAAACTCGCGGATGTCCGAGATACGAGAGTTCTTGAACGAATCGAACGAAACGCGGTGCATCGTGTGTCGCGCTTGCAAAACGCGAGAACTAGCAAGATTTCATCGTCCGCAAGTGTAACACGGCGTATCTCGGCCATTTCTCAACGGATTCGTGCGAATCAAGTGTCATACGCGTTTTTAGCGTCTAAAACGCACGGGGAGCACGTTTTCGACGCGAAAAACTCGCGGATGTCCGAGATACGAGAGTTCTTGAACGAATCGAACGAAACGCGGTGCATCGTGTGTCGCGCTTGCAAAACGCGAGAACTAGCAAGATTTCATCGTCCGCAAGTGTAACACGGCGTATCTCGGCCATTTCTCAACGGATTCGTGCGAATCAAGTGTCATACGCGTTTTTAGCGTCTAAAACGCACGGGGAGCACGTTTTCGACGCGAAAAACTCGCGGATGTCCGAGATACGAGAGTTCTTGAACGAATCGAACGAAACGCGGTGCATCGTGTGTCGCGCTTGCAAAACGCGAGAACTAGCAAGATTTCATCGTCCGCAAGTGTAACACGGCGTATCTCGGCCATTTCTCAACGGATTCGTGCGAATCAAGTGTCATACGCGTTTTTAGCGTCTAAAACGCACGGGGAGCACGTTTTCGACGCGAAAAACTCGCGGATGTCCGAGATACGAGAGTTCTTGAACGAATCGAACGAAACGCGGTGCATCGTGTGTCGCGCTTGCAAAACGCGAGAACTAGCAAGATTTCATCGTCCGCAAGTGTAACACGGCGTATCTCGGCCATTTCTCAACGGATTCGTGCGAATCAAGTGTCATACGCGTTTTTAGCGTCTAAAACGCACGGGGAGCACGTTTTCGACGCGAAAAACTCGCGGATGTCCGAGATACGAGAGTTCTTGAACGAATCGAACGAAACGCGGTGCATCGTGTGTCGCGCTTGCAAAACGCGAGAACTAGCAAGATTTCATCGTCCGCAAGTGTAACACGGCGTATCTCGGCCATTTCTCAACGGATTCGTGCGAATCAAGTGTCATACGCGTTTTTAGCGTCTAAAACGCACGGGGAGCACGTTTTCGACGCGAAAAACTCGCGGATGTCCGAGATACGAGAGTTCTTGAACGAATCGAACGAAACGCGGTGCATCGGTGTCGCGCTTGCAAAACGCGAGAACTAGCAAGATTTCATCGTCCGCAAGTGTAACACGGCGTATCTCGGCCATTTCTCAACGGATTCGTGCGAATCAAGTGTCATACGCGTTTTTAGCGTCTAAAACGCACGGGGAGCACGTTTTCGACGCGAAAAACTCGCGGATGTCCGAGATACGAGAGTTCTTGAACGAATCGAACGAAACGCGGTGCAACGTGTGTCGCGCTTGCAAAACGCGAGAACTAGCAAGATTTCATCGTCCGCAAGTGTAACACGGCGTATCTCGGCCATTTCTCAACGGATTCGTGCGAATCAAGTGTCATACGCGTTTTTAGCGTCTAAAACGCACGGGGAGCACGTTTTCGACGCGAAAAACTCGCGGATGTCCGAGATACGAGAGTTCTTGAACGAATCGAACGAAACGCGGTGCATCGTGTGTCGCGCTTGCAAAACGCGAGAACTAGCAAGATTTCATCGTCCGCAAGTGTAACACGGCGTATCTCGGCCATTTCTCAACGGATTCGTGCGAATCAAGTGTCATACGCGTTTTTAGCGTCTAAAACGCACGGGGAGCACGTTTTCGACGCGAAAAACTCGCGGATGTCCGAGATACGAGAGTTCTTGAACGAATCGAACGAAACGCGGTGCAACGTGTGTCGCGCTTGCAAAACGCGAGAACTAGCAAGATTTCATCGTCCGCAAGTGTAACACGGCGTATCTCGGCCATTTCTCAACGGATTCGTGCGAATCAAGTGTCATACGCGTTTTTAGCGTCTAAAACGCACGGGGAGCACGTTTTCGACGCGAAAAACTCGCGGATGTCCGAGATACGAGAGTTCTTGAACGAATCGAACGAAACGCGGTGCAACGTGTGTCGCGCTTGCAAAACGCGAGAACTAGCAAGATTTCATCGTCCGCAAGTGTAACACGGCGTATCTCGGCCATTTCTCAACGGATTCGTGCGAATCAAGTGTCATACGCGTTTTTAGCGTCTAAAACGCACGGGGAGCACGTTTTCGACGCGAAAAACTCGCGGATGTCCGAGATACGAGAGTTCTTGAACGAATCGAACGAAACGCGGTGCATCGTGTGTCGCGCTTGCAAAACGCGAGAACTAGCAAGATTTCATCGTCCGCAAGTGTAACACGGCGTATCTCGGCCATTTCTCAACCGATTCGTGCGAATCAAGTGTCATACGCGTTTTTAGCGTCTAAAACGCACGGGGAGCACGTTTTCGACGCGAAAAACTCGCGGATGTCCGAGATACGAGAGTTCTTGAACAAATCGAACGAAACGCGGGGCATCGTGTGTCGCGCTTGCAAAACGCGAGAACTAGCAAGATTTCATCGTCCGCAAGTGTAACACGGCGTATCTCGGCCATTTCTCAACGGATTCGTGCGAATCAAGTGTCATACGCGTTTTTAGCGTCTAAAACGCACGGGGAGCACGTTTTCGACGCGAAAAACTCGCGGATGTCCGAGATACGAGAGTTCTTGAACGAATCGAACGAAACGCGGTGCATCGTGTGTCGCGCTTGCAAAACGCGAGAACTAGCAAGATTTCATCGTCCGCAAGTGTAACACGGCGTATCTCGGCCATTTCTCAACGGATTCGTGCGAATCAAGTGTCATACGCGTTTTTAGCGTCTAAAACGCACGGGGAGCACGTTTTCGACGCGAAAAACTCGCGGATGTCCGAGATACGAGAGTTCTTGAACGAATCGAACGAAACGCGGTGCATCGTGTGTCGCGCTTGCAAAACGCGAGAACTAGCAAGATTTCATCGTCCGCAAGTGTAACACGGCGTATCTCGGCCATTTCTCAACGGATTCGTGCGAATCAAGTGTCATACGCGTTTTTAGCGTCTAAAACGCACGGGGAGCACGTTTTCGACGCGAAAAACTCGCGGATGTCCGAGATACGAGAATTCTTGAACAAATCGAACGAAACGCGGTGCATCGTGTGTCGCGCTTGCAAAACGCGAGAACTAGCAAGATTTCATCGTCCGCAAGTGTAACACGGCGTATCTCGGCCATTTCTCAACGGATTCGTGCGAATCAAGTGTCATACGCGTTTTTATCGTCTAAAACGCACGGGGAGCACGTTTTCGACGCGAAAAACTCGCGGATGTCCGAGATACGAGAGTTCTTGAACGAATCGAACGAAACGCGGTGCATCGTGTGTCGCGCTTGCAAAACGCGAGAACTAGCAAGATTTCATCGTCCGCAAGTGTAACACGGCGTATCTCGGCCATTTCTCAACGGATTCGTGCGAATCAAGTGTCATACGCGTTTTTAGCGTCTAAAACGCACGGGGAGCACGTTTTCGACGCGAAAAACTCGCGGATGTCCGAGATACGAGAGTTCTTGAACGAATCGAACGAAACGCGGTGCATCGTGTGTCGCGCTTGCAAAACGCGAGAACTAGCAAGATTTCATCGTCCGCAAGTGTAACACGGCGTATCTCGGCCATTTCTCAACGGATTCGTGCGAATCAAGTGTCATACGCGTTTTTAGCGTCTAAAACGCACGGGGAGCACGTTTTCGACGCGAAAAACTCGCGGATGTCCGAGATACGAGAGTTCTTGAACGAATCGAACGAAACGCGGTGCATCGTGTGTCGCGCTTGCAAAACGCGAGAACTAGCAAGATTTCATCGTCCGCAAGTGTAACACGGCGTATCTCGGCCATTTCTCAACGGATTCGTGCGAATCAAGTGTCATACGCGTTTTTAGCGTCTAAAACGCACGGGGAGCACGTTTTCGACGCGAAAAACTCGCGGATGTCCGAGATACGAGAGTTCTTGAACAAATCGAACGAAACGCGGTGCAACGTGTGTCGCGCTTGCAAAACGCGAGAACTAGCAAGATTTCATCGTCCGCAAGTGTAATACGGCGTATCTCGGCCATTTCTCAACGGATTCGTGCGAATCAAGTGTCATACGCGTTTTTAGCGTCTAAAACGCACGGGGAGCACGTTTTCGACGCGAAAAACTCGCGGATGTCCGAGATACGAGAGTTCTTGAACGAATCGAACGAAACGCGGTGCATCGTGTGTCGCGCTTGCAAAACGCGAGAACTAGCAAGATTTCATCGTCCGCAAGTGTAACACGGCGTATCTCGGCCATTTCTCAACGGATTCGTGCGAATCAAGTGTCATACGCGTTTTTAGCGTCTAAAACGCACGGGGAGCACGTTTTCGACGCGAAAAACTCGCGGTTGTCCGAGATACGAGAGTTCTTGAACGAATCGAACGAAACGCGGTGCATCGTGTGTCGCGCTTGCAAAACGCGAGAACTAGCAAGATTTCATCGTCCGCAAGTGTAACACGGCGTATCTCGGCCATTTCTCAACGGATTCGTGCGAATCAAGTGTCATACGCGTTTTTAGCGTCTAAAACGCACGGGGAGCACGTTTTCGACGCGAAAAACTCGCGGATGTCCGAGATACGAGAGTTCTTGAACGAATCGAACGAAACGCGGTGCATCGTGTGTCGCGCTTGCAAAACGCGAGAACTAGCAAGATTTCATCGTCCGCAAGTGTAACACGGCGTATCTCGGCCATTTCTCAACGGATTCGTGCGAATCAAGTGTCATACGCGTTTTTAGCGTCTAAAACGCACGGGGAGCACGTTTTCGACGCGAAAAACTCGCGGATGTCCGAGATACGAGAGTTCTTGAACGAATCGAACGAAACGCGGTGCATCGTGTGTCGCGCTTGCAAAACGCGAGAACTAGCAAGATTTCATCGTCCGCAAGTGTAACACGGCGTATCTCGGCCATTTCTCAACGGATTCGTGCGAATCAAGTGTCATACGCGTTTTTAGCGTCTAAAACGCACGGGGAGCACGTTTTCGACGCGAAAAACTCGCGGATGTCCGAGATACGAGAGTTCTTGAACGAATCGAACGAAACGCGGTGCATCGTGTGTCGCGCTTGCAAAACGCGAGAACTAGCAAGATTTCATCGTCCGCAAGTGTAACACGGCGTATCTCGGCCATTTCTCAACGGATTCGTGCGAATCAAGTGTCATACGCGTTTTTAGCGTCTAAAACGCACGGGGAGCACGTTTTCGACGCGAAAAACTCGCGGATGTCCGAGATACGAGAGTTCTTGAACGAATCGAACGAAACGCGGTGCAACGTGTGTCGCGCTTGCAAAACGCGAGAACTAGCAAGATTTCATCGTCCGCAAGTGTAACACGGCGTATCTCGGCCATTTCTCAACGGATTCGTGCGAATCAAGTGTCATACGCGTTTTTAGCGTCTAAAACGCACGGGGAGCACGTTTTCGACGCGAAAAACTCGCGGATGTCCGAGATACGAGAGTTCTTGAACAAATCGAACGAAACGCGGTGCAACGTGTGTCGCGCTTGCAAAACGCGAGAACTAGCAAGATTTCATCGTCCGCAAGTGTAATACGGCGTATCTCGGCCATTTCTCAACGGATTCGTGCGAATCAAGTGTCATACGCGTTTTTAGCGTCTAAAACGCACGGGGAGCACGTTTTCGACGCGAAAAACTCGCGGATGTCCGAGATACGAGAGTTCTTGAACGAATCGAACGAAACGCGGTGCATCGTGTGTCGCGCTTGCAAAACGCGAGAACTAGCAAGATTTCATCGTCCGCAAGTGTAACACGGCGTATCTCGGCCATTTCTCAACGGATTCGTGCGAATCAAGTGTCATACGCGTTTTTAGCGTCTAAAACGCACGGGGAGCACGTTTTCGACGCGAAAAACTCGCGGTTGTCCGAGATACGAGAGTTCTTGAACGAATCGAACGAAACGCGGTGCATCGTGTGTCGCGCTTGCAAAACGCGAGAACTAGCAAGATTTCATCGTCCGCAAGTGTAACACGGCGTATCTCGGCCATTTCTCAACGGATTCGTGCGAATCAAGTGTCATACGCGTTTTTAGCGTCTAAAACGCACGGGGAGCACGTTTTCGACGCGAAAAACTCGCGGATGTCCGAGATACGAGAGTTCTTGAACGAATCGAACGAAACGCGGTGCATCGTGTGTCGCGCTTGCAAAACGCGAGAACTAGCAAGATTTCATCGTCCGCAAGTGTAACACGGCGTATCTCGGCCATTTCTCAACGGATTCGTGCGAATCAAGTGTCATACGCGTTTTTAGCGTCTAAAACGCACGGGGAGCACGTTTTCGACGCGAAAAACTCGCGGATGTCCGAGATACGAGAGTTCTTGAACGAATCGAACGAAACGCGGTGCATCGTGTGTCGCGCTTGCAAAACGCGAGAACTAGCAAGATTTCATCGTCCGCAAGTGTAACACGGCGTATCTCGGCCATTTCTCAACGGATTCGTGCGAATCAAGTGTCATACGCGTTTTTAGCGTCTAAAACGCACGGGGAGCACGTTTTCGACGCGAAAAACTCGCGGATGTCCGAGATACGAGAGTTCTTGAACGAATCGAACGAAACGCGGTGCATCGTGTGTCGCGCTTGCAAAACGCGAGAACTAGCAAGATTTCATCGTCCGCAAGTGTAACACGGCGTATCTCGGCCATTTCTCAACGGATTCGTGCGAATCAAGTGTCATACGCGTTTTTAGCGTCTAAAACGCACGGGGAGCACGTTTTCGACGCGAAAAACTCGCGGATGTCCGAGATACGAGAGTTCTTGAACGAATCGAACGAAACGCGGTGCATCGTGTGTCGCGCTTGCAAAACGCGAGAACTAGCAAGATTTCATCGTCCGCAAGTGTAACACGGCGTATCTCGGCCATTTCTCAACGGATTCGTGCGAATCAAGTGTCATACGCGTTTTTAGCGTCTAAAACGCACGGGGAGCACGTTTTCGACGCGAAAAACTCGCGGATGTCCGAGATACGAGAGTTCTTGAACGAATCGAACGAAACGCGGTGCATCGTGTGTCGCGCTTGCAAAACGCGAGAACTAGCAAGATTTCATCGTCCGCAAGTGTAACACGGCGTATCTCGGCCATTTCTCAACGGATTCGTGCGAATCAAGTGTCATACGCGTTTTTAGCGTCTAAAACGCACGGGGAGCACGTTTTCGACGCGAAAAACTCGCGGATGTCCGAGATACGAGAGTTCTTGAACGAATCGAACGAAACGCGGTGCATCGTGTGTCGCGCTTGCAAAACGCGAGAACTAGCAAGATTTCATCGTCCGCAAGTGTAACACGGCGTATCTCGGCCATTTCTCAACGGATTCGTGCGAATCAAGTGTCATACGCGTTTTTAGCGTCTAAAACGCACGGGGAGCACGTTTTCGACGCGAAAAACTCGCGGATGTCCGAGATACGAGAGTTCTTGAACGAATCGAACGAAACGCGGTGCATCGTGTGTCGCGCTTGCAAAACGCGAGAACTAGCAAGATTTCATCGTCCGCAAGTGTAACACGGCGTATCTCGGCCATTTCTCAACGGATTCGTGCGAATCAAGTGTCATACGCGTTTTTAGCGTCTAAAACGCACGGGGAGCACGTTTTCGACGCGAAAAACTCGCGGATGTCCGAGATACGAGAGTTCTTGAACGAATCGAACGAAACGCGGTGCATCGTGTGTCGCGCTTGCAAAACGCGAGAACTAGCAAGATTTCATCGTCCGCAAGTGTAACACGGCGTATCTCGGCCATTTCTCAACGGATTCGTGCGAATCAAGTGTCATACGCGTTTTTAGCGTCTAAAACGCACGGGGAGCACGTTTTCGACGCGAAAAACTCGCGGATGTCCGAGATACGAGAGTTCTTGAACGAATCGAACGAAACGCGGTGCATCGTGTGTCGCGCTTGCAAAACGCGAGAACTAGCAAGATTTCATCGTCCGCAAGTGTAACACGGCGTATCTCGGCCATTTCTCAACGGATTCGTGCGAATCAAGTGTCATACGCGTTTTTAGCGTCTAAAACGCACGGGGAGCACGTTTTCGACGCGAAAAACTCGCGGATGTCCGAGATACGAGAGTTCTTGAACGAATCGAACGACACGCGGTGCATCGTGTGTCGCGCTTGCAAAACGCGAGAACTAGCAAGATTTCATCGTCCGCAAGTGTAACACGGCGTATCTCGGCCATTTCTCAACGGATTCGTGCGAATCAAGTGTCATACGCGTTTTTAGCGTCTAAAACGCACGGGGAGCACGTTTTCGACGCGAAAAACTCGCGGATGTCCGAGATACGAGAGTTCTTGAACGAATCGAACGAAACGCGGTGCATCGTGTGTCGCGCTTGCAAAACGCGAGAACTAGCAAGATTTCATCGTCCGCAAGTGTAACACGGCGTATCTCGGCCATTTCTCAACGGATTCGTGCGAATCAAGTGTCATACGCGTTTTTAGCGTCTAAAACGCACGGGGAGCACGTTTTCGACGCGAAAAACTCGCGGATGTCCGAGATACGAGAGTTCTTGAACGAATCGAACGAAACGCGGTGCATCGTGTGTCGCGCTTGCAAAACGCGAGAACTAGCAAGATTTCATCGTCCGCAAGTGTAACACGGCGTATCTCGGCCATTTCTCAACGGATTCGTGCGAATCAAGTGTCATACGCGTTTTTAGCGTCTAAAACGCACGGGGAGCACGTTTTCGACGCGAAAAACTCGCGGATGTCCGAGATACGAGAGTTCTTGAACGAATCGAACGAAACGCGGTGCATCGTGTGTCGCGCTTGCAAAACGCGAGAACTAGCAAGATTTCATCGTCCGCAAGTGTAACACGGCGTATCTCGGCCATTTCTCAACGGATTCGTGCGAATCAAGTGTCATACGCGTTTTTAGCGTCTAAAACGCACGGGGAGCACGTTTTCGACGCGAAAAACTCGCGGATGTCCGAGATACGAGAGTTCTTGAACGAATCGAACGAAACGCGGTGCATCGTGTGTCGCGCTTGCAAAACGCGAGAACTAGCAAGATTTCATCGTCCGCAAGTGTAACACGGCGTATCTCGGCCATTTCTCAACGGATTCGTGCGAATCAAGTGTCATACGCGTTTTTAGCGTCTAAAACGCACGGGGAGCACGTTTTCGACGCGAAAAACTCGCGGATGTCCGAGATACGAGAGTTCTTGAACGAATCGAACGAAACGCGGTGCATCGTGTGTCGCGCTTGCAAAACGCGAGAACTAGCAAGATTTCATCGTCCGCAAGTGTAACACGGCGTATCTCGGCCATTTCTCAACGGATTCGTGCGAATCAAGTGTCATACGCGTTTTTAGCGTCTAAAACGCACGGGGAGCACGTTTTCGACGCGAAAAACTCGCGGATGTCCGAGATACGAGAGTTCTTGAACGAATCGAACGAAACGCGGTGCATCGTGTGTCGCGCTTGCAAAACGCGAGAACTAGCAAGATTTCATCGTCCGCAAGTGTAACACGGCGTATCTCGGCCATTTCTCAACGGATTCGTGCGAATCAAGTGTCATACGCGTTTTTAGCGTCTAAAACGCACGGGGAGCACGTTTTCGACGCGAAAAACTCGCGGATGTCCGAGATACGAGAGTTCTTGAACGAATCGAACGAAACGCGGTGCATCGTGTGTCGCGCTTGCAAAACGCGAGAACTAGCAAGATTTCATCGTCCGCAAGTGTAACACGGCGTATCTCGGCCATTTCTCAACGGATTCGTGCGAATCAAGTGTCATACGCGTTTTTAGCGTCTAAAACGCACGGGGAGCACGTTTTCGACGCGAAAAACTCGCGGATGTCCGAGATACGAGAGTTCTTGAACGAATCGAACGAAACGCGGTGCATCGTGTGTCGCGCTTGCAAAACGCGAGAACTAGCAAGATTTCATCGTCCGCAAGTGTAACACGGCGTATCTCGGCCATTTCTCAACGGATTCGTGCGAATCAAGTGTCATACGCGTTTTTAGCGTCTAAAACGCACGGGGAGCACGTTTTCGACGCGAAAAACTCGCGGATGTCCGAGATACGAGAGTTCTTGAACGAATCGAACGAAACGCGGTGCATCGTGTGTCGCGCTTGCAAAACGCGAGAACTAGCAAGATTTCATCGTCCGCAAGTGTAACACGGCGTATCTCGGCCATTTCTCAACGGATTCGTGCGAATCAAGTGTCATACGCGTTTTTAGCGTCTAAAACGCACGGGGAGCACGTTTTCGACGCGAAAAACTCGCGGATGTCCGAGATACGAGAGTTCTTGAACGAATCGAACGAAACGCGGTGCATCGTGTGTCGCGCTTGCAAAACGCGAGAACTAGCAAGATTTCATCGTCCGCAAGTGTAACACGGCGTATCTCGGCCATTTCTCAACGGATTCGTGCGAATCAAGTGTCATACGCGTTTTTAGCGTCTAAAACGCACGGGGAGCACGTTTTCGACGCGAAAAACTCGCGGATGTCCGAGATACGAGAGTTCTTGAACGAATCGAACGAAACGCGGTGCATCGTGTGTCGCGCTTGCAAAACGCGAGAACTAGCAAGATTTCATCGTCCGCAAGTGTAACACGGCGTATCTCGGCCATTTCTCAACGGATTCGTGCGAATCAAGTGTCATACGCGTTTTTAGCGTCTAAAACGCACGGGGAGCACGTTTTCGACGCGAAAAACTCGCGGATGTCCGAGATACGAGAGTTCTTGAACGAATCGAACGAAACGCGGTGCATCGTGTGTCGCGCTTGCAAAACGCGAGAACTAGCAAGATTTCATCGTCCGCAAGTGTAACACGGCGTATCTCGGCCATTTCTCAACGGATTCGTGCGAATCAAGTGTCATACGCGTTTTTAGCGTCTAAAACGCACGGGGAGCACGTTTTCGACGCGAAAAACTCGCGGATGTCCGAGATACGAGAGTTCTTGAACGAATCGAACGAAACGCGGTGCATCGTGTGTCGCGCTTGCAAAACGCGAGAACTAGCAAGATTTCATCGTCCGCAAGTGTAACACGGCGTATCTCGGCCATTTCTCAACGGATTCGTGCGAATCAAGTGTCATACGCGTTTTTAGCGTCTAAAACGCACGGGGAGCACGTTTTCGACGCGAAAAACTCGCGGATGTCCGAGATACGAGAGTTCTTGAACGAATCGAACGAAACGCGGTGCATCGTGTGTCGCGCTTGCAAAACGCGAGAACTAGCAAGATTTCATCGTCCGCAAGTGTAACACGGCGTATCTCGGCCATTTCTCAACGGATTCGTGCGAATCAAGTGTCATACGCGTTTTTAGCGTCTAAAACGCACGGGGAGCACGTTTTCGACGCGAAAAACTCGCGGATGTCCGAGATACGAGAGTTCTTGAACGAATCGAACGAAACGCGGTGCATCGTGTGTCGCGCTTGCAAAACGCGAGAACTAGCAAGATTTCATCGTCCGCAAGTGTAACACGGCGTATCTCGGCCATTTCTCAACGGATTCGTGCGAATCAAGTGTCATACGCGTTTTTAGCGTCTAAAACGCACGGGGAGCACGTTTTCGACGCGAAAAACTCGCGGATGTCCGAGATACGAGAGTTCTTGAACGAATCGAACGAAACGCGGTGCATCGTGTGTCGCGCTTGCAAAACGCGAGAACTAGCAAGATTTCATCGTCCGCAAGTGTAACACGGCGTATCTCGGCCATTTCTCAACGGATTCGTGCGAATCAAGTGTCATACGCGTTTTTAGCGTCTAAAACGCACGGGGAGCACGTTTTCGACGCGAAAAACTCGCGGATGTCCGAGATACGAGAGTTCTTGAACGAATCGAACGAAACGCGGTGCATCGTGTGTCGCGCTTGCAAAACGCGAGAACTAGCAAGATTTCATCGTCCGCAAGTGTAACACGGCGTATCTCGGCCATTTCTCAACGGATTCGTGCGAATCAAGTGTCATACGCGTTTTTAGCGTCTAAAACGCACGGGGAGCACGTTTTCGACGCGAAAAACTCGCGGATGTCCGAGATACGAGAGTTCTTGAACGAATCGAACGAAACGCGGTGCATCGTGTGTCGCGCTTGCAAAACGCGAGAACTAGCAAGATTTCATCGTCCGCAAGTGTAACACGGCGTATCTCGGCCATTTCTCAACGGATTCGTGCGAATCAAGTGTCATACGCGTTTTTAGCGTCTAAAACGCACGGGGAGCACGTTTTCGACGCGAAAAACTCGCGGATGTCCGAGATACGAGAGTTCTTGAACGAATCGAACGAAACGCGGTGCATCGTGTGTCGCGCTTGCAAAACGCGAGAACTAGCAAGATTTCATCGTCCGCAAGTGTAACACGGCGTATCTCGGCCATTTCTCAACGGATTCGTGCGAATCAAGTGTCATACGCGTTTTTAGCGTCTAAAACGCACGGGGAGCACGTTTTCGACGCGAAAAACTCGCGGATGTCCGAGATACGAGAGTTCTTGAACGAATCGAACGAAACGCGGTGCATCGTGTGTCGCGCTTGCAAAACGCGAGAACTAGCAAGATTTCATCGTCCGCAAGTGTAACACGGCGTATCTCGGCCATTTCTCAACGGATTCGTGCGAATCAAGTGTCATACGCGTTTTTAGCGTCTAAAACGCACGGGGAGCACGTTTTCGACGCGAAAAACTCGCGGATGTCCGAGATACGAGAGTTCTTGAACGAATCGAACGAAACGCGGTGCATCGTGTGTCGCGCTTGCAAAACGCGAGAACTAGCAAGATTTCATCGTCCGCAAGTGTAACACGGCGTATCTCGGCCATTTCTCAACGGATTCGTGCGAATCAAGTGTCATACGCGTTTTTAGCGTCTAAAACGCACGGGGAGCACGTTTTCGACGCGAAAAACTCGCGGATGTCCGAGATACGAGAGTTCTTGAACGAATCGAACGAAACGCGGTGCATCGTGTGTCGCGCTTGCAAAACGCGAGAACTAGCAAGATTTCATCGTCCGCAAGTGTAACACGGCGTATCTCGGCCATTTCTCAACGGATTCGTGCGAATCAAGTGTCATACGCGTTTTTAGCGTCTAAAACGCACGGGGAGCACGTTTTCGACGCGAAAAACTCGCGGATGTCCGAGATACGAGAGTTCTTGAACGAATCGAACGAAACGCGGTGCATCGTGTGTCGCGCTTGCAAAACGCGAGAACTAGCAAGATTTCATCGTCCGCAAGTGTAACACGGCGTATCTCGGCCATTTCTCAACGGATTCGTGCGAATCAAGTGTCATACGCGTTTTTAGCGTCTAAAACGCACGGGGAGCACGTTTTCGACGCGAAAAACTCGCGGATGTCCGAGATACGAGAGTTCTTGAACGAATCGAACGAAACGCGGTGCATCGTGTGTCGCGCTTGCAAAACGCGAGAACTAGCAAGATTTCATCGTCCGCAAGTGTAACACGGCGTATCTCGGCCATTTCTCAACGGATTCGTGCGAATCAAGTGTCATACGCGTTTTTAGCGTCTAAAACGCACGGGGAGCACGTTTTCGACGCGAAAAACTCGCGGATGTCCGAGATACGAGAGTTCTTGAACGAATCGAACGAAACGCGGTGCATCGTGTGTCGCGCTTGCAAAACGCGAGAACTAGCAAGATTTCATCGTCCGCAAGTGTAACACGGCGTATCTCGGCCATTTCTCAACGGATTCGTGCGAATCAAGTGTCATACGCGTTTTTAGCGTCTAAAACGCACGGGGAGCACGTTTTCGACGCGAAAAACTCGCGGATGTCCGAGATACGAGAGTTCTTGAACGAATCGAACGAAACGCGGTGCATCGTGTGTCGCGCTTGCAAAACGCGAGAACTAGCAAGATTTCATCGTCCGCAAGTGTAACACGGCGTATCTCGGCCATTTCTCAACGGATTCGTGCGAATCAAGTGTCATACGCGTTTTTAGCGTCTAAAACGCACGGGGAGCACGTTTTCGACGCGAAAAACTCGCGGATGTCCGAGATACGAGAGTTCTTGAACGAATCGAACGAAACGCGGTGCATCGTGTGTCGCGCTTGCAAAACGCGAGAACTAGCAAGATTTCATCGTCCGCAAGTGTAACACGGCGTATCTCGGCCATTTCTCAACGGATTCGTGCGAATCAAGTGTCATACGCGTTTTTAGCGTCTAAAACGCACGGGGAGCACGTTTTCGACGCGAAAAACTCGCGGATGTCCGAGATACGAGAGTTCTTGAACGAATCGAACGAAACGCGGTGCATCGTGTGTCGCGCATGCAAAACGCGAGAACTAGCAAGATTTCATCGTCCGCAAGTGTAACACGGCGTATCTCGGCCATTTCTCAACGGATTCGTGCGAATCAAGTGTCATACGCGTTTTTAGCGTCTAAAACGCACGGGGAGCACGTTTTCGACGCGAAAAACTCGCGGATGTCCGAGATACGAGAGTTCTTGAACGAATCGAACGAAACGCGGTGCATCGTGTGTCGCGCTTGCAAAACGCGAGAACTAGCAAGATTTCATCGTCCGCAAGTGTAACACGGCGTATCTCGGCCATTTCTCAACGGATTCGTGCGAATCAAGTGTCATACGCGTTTTTAGCGTCTAAAACGCACGGGGAGCACGTTTTCGACGCGAAAAACTCGCGGATGTCCGAGATACGAGAGTTCTTGAACGAATCGAACGAAACGCGGTGCATCGTGTGTCGCGCTTGCAAAACGCGAGAACTAGCAAGATTTCATCGTCCGCAAGTGTAACACGGCGTATCTCGGCCATTTCTCAACGGATTCGTGCGAATCAAGTGTCATACGCGTTTTTAGCGTCTAAAACGCACGGGGAGCACGTTTTCGACGCGAAAAACTCGCGGATGTCCGAGATACGAGAGTTCTTGAACGAATCGAACGAAACGCGGTGCATCGTGTGTCGCGCTTGCAAAACGCGAGAACTAGCAAGATTTCATCGTCCGCAAGTGTAACACGGCGTATCTCGGCCATTTCTCAACGGATTCGTGCGAATCAAGTGTCATACGCGTTTTTAGCGTCTAAAACGCACGGGGAGCACGTTTTCGACGCGAAAAACTCGCGGATGTCCGAGATACGAGAGTTCTTGAACGAATCGAACGAAACGCGGTGCATCGTGTGTCGCGCTTGCAAAACGCGAGAACTAGCAAGATTTCATCGTCCGCAAGTGTAACACGGCGTATCTCGGCCATTTCTCAACGGATTCGTGCGAATCAAGTGTCATACGCGTTTTTAGCGTCTAAAACGCACGGGGAGCACGTTTTCGACGCGAAAAACTCGCGGATGTCCGAGATACGAGAGTTCTTGAACGAATCGAACGAAACGCGGTGCATCGTGTGTCGCGCTTGCAAAACGCGAGAACTAGCAAGATTTCATCGTCCGCAAGTGTAACACGGCGTATCTCGGCCATTTCTCAACGGATTCGTGCGAATCAAGTGTCATACGCGTTTTTAGCGTCTAAAACGCACGGGGAGCACGTTTTCGACGCGAAAAACTCGCGGATGTCCGAGATACGAGAGTTCTTGAACGAATCGAACGAAACGCGGTGCATCGTGTGTCGCGCTTGCAAAACGCGAGAACTAGCAAGATTTCATCGTCCGCAAGTGTAACACGGCGTATCTCGGCCATTTCTCAACGGATTCGTGCGAATCAAGTGTCATACGCGTTTTTAGCGTCTAAAACGCACGGGGAGCACGTTTTCGACGCGAAAAACTCGCGGATGTCCGAGATACGAGAGTTCTTGAACGAATCGAACGAAACGCGGTGCATCGTGTGTCGCGCTTGCAAAACGCGAGAACTAGCAAGATTTCATCGTCCGCAAGTGTAACACGGCGTATCTCGGCCATTTCTCAACGGATGTTACGTCCTCGGTTTTTAGCCACGCTGCATACACCGCGTATAGCTGGGACCCGAGAGCAGACGGCTGAATCGGTCGGTACTTGGAGCGCAATCTACTTTCCTTGCGCGGAGGTGTTACAGAAGTCGGTATTATTACCGGGTGTTTCTAACTTACTTAAATGGTCGGACTGGTTACCGCACAAGATTTATTTATCGTCGGAATGGCTACCGCGCAGAATGTGACTCTAAACCCGGAATGGTTACCGTACCAAAAATATCAACGTCGGAATGGCTACCGCACAAATGTGACTCTAAGCCCGGAATGGTTACCGTACCAAAAATATCAACGTCGGAATGGCTACCGCACAAATGTGACTCTAAACCCGGAATGGTTACCGTACCAAAAATATCAACGTCGGAATGGCTACCGCACAAATGTGACTCTAAACCCGGAATGGTTACCGTACCAAAAATATCAACGTCGGAATGGCTACCGCACAAATGTGACTCTAAACCCGGAATGGTTACCGTACCAAAAATATCAACGTCGGAATAGATACCGCACAAATGTGACTCTAAACCCGGAATGGTTACCGTACCAAAAATATCAACGTCGGAATGGCTACCGCACAAATATGTCAAACGTCGGAATGGCTACCGCACAAATATACTTAATATCGTCTCGGTAATTCCTATACCGCCGAGATTTATACTTATTCTAAAATTGACTGGGTTCGAAGGTAGGAACGTATGCAACGCGAGCGCATAACGAAAATAAAGGGTTTTATTGAGAGAAGAACGTTACACTAGTTTAATATTTGTATGTAGTCGTCCTCGGCGATGCTGCGAGGGTCGACTTCCTAAATAACGGAATATTCTCTGCTTTATGATTTTAATAGGGGAACTGCTGTTGGGAGCACCAGTGACTACTAACCTTGGGGCCGTACCATGGCGAAATCAGCAACTGTATGCTGGCGGAACAGCAACTGTATGCTGGCGCAATCAGCAGCTGTACGCTGGCGCCCAGCAACTTAATGCTGGTCGGCTGGCGCCCAGCAACTTAATGCTGGTCGGCTGCGTCCAGCAACTTAATGCTGGTCGGCCGGCGCCCAGCAACTTAATGCTGGTCGGCTGCGCCCAGCAACTGAATGCTGGTCGGCTGTCACGCACTGTGGTTACGGTTGGTCAGGAGGTCACTACGGAAAGGCAAGCGACTCGACGCCTAGCCTTGATCCAGGGGACACTGAGAGAACGGCCGAGCAACTGAATGCTCGTGACACGTCACTGACTTAAAGCACAGAGAACACTCGGTTAATAGGACGTCGTCCGTATTCAATGATCGCCGATGAATTATAACTGTCCGATATTTCGAGGAAAGTGGCAGGTTAGGAAGGATAAATGAGTTATATGAAAGGAGTTCGGTTACCGCGAATGAATTGTAAATGCCCGATGATTCGAAAGATTTGTAACGTTAGGAAGTTGTAATAAAAGTTGAATAAACGAAATAATTGCGCTCACGTTGGATGTGGGAAACAGGAGAATAAGTCTGCACCAAATACCTTATAGTTGTATTGAAGACGGCGTTGGTTTGTACACTGGTGTTACACAGATTCTATTGTTAACAGACTCGAGTGTAGGTCGACTACTAGTAACGCTTAAGGCTTGCTTGTTAGAGAGGTGCGACTGTTCGGTTCGAAGCGGCGATGAAGACTGGCTTAAGCGCACATAATACCCGTATAGTGGAACGTGGTACACGATATTTGCAACAATATATAATAAACGCCACGTTGATTACGACAGTCGCGAGAATAATGTAAATGATTGAGTTTAAAAACAATGTTGTTAGAAGTTAATTAAAATAACGATGGTCACGAGTAGTCACACGGGTTGCCCTTACGGAAGGATATCACAATGTGGAATAATGAGGAATTAAATTCTTACCTTGCTGGATGCCTGTCAGGGTAGATGGTTCACGAAGTTGCGTAAAAGTATTTTATTAAACACAGATCTACTACAATGATGTGAACACTTGATACTAATGATTAACTATCCGAAGTATGAACTTGTAAGGCGGAACGCGTGAGACTAAGCTCGGAGCAATGTGTTTGAAGTGACCGTACTGGTTGACGGGGCGATGAAGACTGAATGTCCCGGCGTTGCAGCGGAGCTCGTCGGCTCGGAAAGTGGCGGGGACTCGTCGGCAGTGGGAGAGCTGCGTCAGCAATCCCATTGTGAACGCTCGGTCTTAGACTTTCGCACGCGTGATGGAATGCGCGTGGTCAGCATTATCGCAGTGGGATGGGGAGCGCGCGACTCGAGCGAGCCAGCGTCCGTGCCTTATCTTGCTGACTCAGCGCGGCGTGCCTTATCGCGTGGGATGGGGAGCGCGCAACTCGAGCGAGCCGGCGTCCGTGCCTTATCGCATGGAATGGGGAGCGCGCAACTCGAGCGAGCCGGTGTCCGTGCCTTATCGTAACGCGTGAAAGAATGTGCCTTGAGGAGGCTTACGGACTTACGACTATGCCTCTGGTCGAGGTGATATATAATATGTTGGGAATAAGCACGAAGCTTCTCGAACGTTCCTTTCGGTCGATCTGCTTGGTGCTTATGTACTTAAGAGATAGGCGGATTACATATGCCTGTGCTAGGCGGTTATACGGACACGAATACTCCTACGTGTACGTTGCCTGTCTTAGAGGCTGATACAATGCGTATAACGTTACTGCTGTTAAACATATGGTAAGCGTATATGTTCCCGAGAGATTCAGTGACCGTGGGTTACCGGCAAACATGGCTCGTTACCGACGGTCACTGGTGGTTAGTCTAACCTAAAATTATCGACATTGAATTACCGGCAACGGTGGAAAATAAAGTTATCGTCATTTATCGATGAGAATTTACAAGTTGGGTTACCGATTTTGGTTCTCTAACTGTAGGTTTACGGACCTTGAACGTATACTGTACTTATCAACGATATGTGTGTTAATCGGTTCTATTAAATACTTATGACTAGTTGTTGCCATGCGTATGTGCGAGAGTGTCTGCGGAAGCTTAATCCTTAGCATTATTTATTTTAGGCGAAAAAATTGGGGTGGAGGACGCAGGACGTAACACCTCCCCCCTTGGAAAAAGAATTTACACATTAATTGTGTGAATTCTTTAGATTACATTTTCTCCATTCGCAGGACACTCTCTCGTATCTCGTCATGGCTTGACGCATCGGGCTAACGCGGGGCAGGTTTTGGTGGGTCTTCGTGGGTGTGGCTCAGATGTCCTGTAGCTCCACGTTGTCAGTCTTTTCTGCCGTTGGCCTTGTCTTGCTGATGTGCGGCAACAGGTGAACGGTCGAACTTCATATTGCTCCGTAAAGGTGGATACTCCATCCGTATACGTGATGGAAGTCGTATCCGTGAATCAGCGTGTCGATTACCAGCTTCGCTAGGCGGACCAGCACAAAAATTCCGAGATCTCTGGCGGTGGCTGATCACAAATCCACCCCAGATACTTTCAGCTGTTGATTCCGCAATAATTTCCAGTGATTCCTCGTCTAGGAAGTTCAGCATGGAGACTGAACCGTGAAGAATGTTTTGTCCGGACGCGCCTCTTGCTATGGTATTCAAGAGGGCCGGTCGTTCGGCGGAGGGCGTTATGTGATGACATGTGCCACATCTCCCGCCGAATGTCGGAATTGCAGGGACGAACACTTATGTTCGGAGTGTGCAACGGAGGACGAGTGCGATGTGAGTAAAAGCGGCCAGGCGGTGTTGATGCAACTCCTCGTGGGATCGGAGACCCCATTGCCACCGTGTTGACGGTGCGGGGCTCCCCCGATGAGAGTGCAACCGGCTGGGAGCTTCCTCCTGTGCACGGATGCAATTTTTGTGGCTCACATCTGACAGATATTCGTACTGTCCATTATGTACGACCGAGATGTGAGAGTGCATGCCGCAGTAGTGAATGGTCCGCGATATCTCCACTTTACTTTGGATGATATCTGCGTGCTGGTGATGCGCCAATTGGAGGAGCTGGACGTAACTCCTCGTGGAGTTGGGAGACTTCAGGGTGATGTAGCAGTCCCTCGTATCCGGGGAGGATGTTCGTTGTGGAATTCAGATGTTGCCTTCCGCAGTCGAACCCGATAGCGCATCAACGCGAGTAGATATATGCTTAGGAGTAAAATGACTACGCAAACGTGCATGTTTCTGCAACCGAATATACAAGTTTTGTATTGTACGCCTAGGTTTCGGTGTACAGCGGACTCGGGACCTTCGAATTCATGTGTACCTGTCGAGTGTCTCGATATATGGTCTTACCACAGTGTTATAAATTTCGCGATTCTAGTGGGACTTGTACACATAAATTCGTAGGTAGTTTGTATTGTTTTATTTCTACTTAACTCGGCTTAACTTTAGCTTATTTATATATACGACGCGGGGGTTTCCGCTAAGATCAATTTTTGCATTATTGTTTGGTAGTACCTCTAGGACTTCGTGCGGGCCTGTGTACTGATCCACGAATTTACCTTTTACTGGTTCCTTTAGGAGGAATACCCGATCTCCCACCTTAAAATTCTGGGGGTTAACGCGCCGGGGATAGTACTCTTTAGACCTCTCCTTAGCCCTAATCAAATGGCTTCGAGCGATCTCCTGCAGGTCCTGGATTTGATGAAAAAGGGTCTCTAAATATTCCCGGTATGTTACATCGATCCCTTCTTCGATGTACGGGTGGCTTGAGGGGATACGCGCGAGTCTACCGAAGACCAATTCGTGGGGTGTAATTTTCGTCCCGACGTGGACGCTTGTGTTATAAGAGAATATCGCGAGATCGGTCCATTGGTCCCAATCGTTTCTTTCATCAACGTACTGTTTTAAGTACTCCGTCAGGACGTGGTGTGATCGCTCTAGTGAACCGTTTGACTGCGGGTAGTATGCCGTCGTTCGGCATCGGGTTATGTGAAACTTACGAGCTATGTATTTAAACACGGCCGAGGTGAAGGACGCACCTTGGTCGGTCAGAATCGCCCTGGGCGCTCCGAAGCGGCATATCAGATTTTTGATCATAGCATCGGCAATGGGAATTGCTTGGGCGTTTTTCAGCGGAACTACGATGCAATATTTTGTCAGGAGATTTTGCATCGTTAAAATTCGTTACACCTTTGTGGCCGTCCATTGCTGATGCGTGGTACTCTTTGATTATGTCGCTTCTCGAAGAGTTATCAGGGATTGACACTAATCCCTCGCAAATATTAAGGGTTAGACAGTGTCCTGAAAATATTCCCACGATTGAAGTCCTAATGTCTAGCCAAGATACGTTATCGACGTATGGCGTATGCCCGATACTAATGCTATCTAATTGCAACTCTATCGCGACGTCTAACAGAGAGTGGATCGCGTCGTCCAGGGTCTCTCAAATTGACGCGGCGGTTACGGGTTTCGTGGCTCGAATTGCGATGGCCTGGGATCCCGTCTAAATTGCTCTCGCGGTGGTTGCGTTCTGTGACGGCTGTTCTCCGTTTCTATCGTCCTGTCAATCTGGTTACACTTCACAAACGCGTCGTCGAAAGTCTCATATCCTTGCACCCGGAGTCTAATTTGGATGTCGGCGGGTAGGCCGCTAATGAAGCTTTCTAAGACGTCTAGTTCTATTGCTTCTTTTATCGCAAGGGTTAATCTTCCGTGAACTTGTCGTTCTCCGTCCGTAATGGCTGTCTTTAGGTCATTGACGCGACCGACGTAGTCCAAAATATGTTCGCTGGGTCGTTTGAAAATATTACCTAATTCGCCGCGGTATTGGTTCACTGACTTTTTGGGACCAAAAACACTCTTTAGCCGGTCCGTCAATTCGCTAACTGTAAGGATGTCCGTATCCTCTATAACTTGGAAAGCATGTCCACGGAGTTTATTAATAATCATTTGCGTTAGGCTGGTTTCCAGCCGCGGGGGTAATAAATCGCGAGCCCGTTCGCAAGCGCGCGAGAATTAGAATATCGATAATTTGTATCCGTCATAGGTGGGGACAATTTCTAAAGCGTCCTTAATTCCAATTCCAGGGGTGGACGAGGGGGAGAGATTTCTTCTGAGGTTTGATGTTCTGCGACTTCCCGCGTCGTGGGAGGTCGTTGCTCGGGGTGGTCTCGCTTGAGCAGATTCCGTGTCTTCATTACCCGGAACCTCCGCCGCTTCGTCCACTTTGAGTGTCAAGGAGTTGAGTAATTGCGAAAGGCTTGGTTCCGTTTGTCCCCTCGTCGTATCTTTCTCCGCTTGCAATGTTCGGATCAAAGCGGCTTGTTCCGCTAATTGACTCTCCCTCGCAATCAATTTATCTTGTATTTCGGCAACTTCGGCCTCGGTCATGAGACGGCTGCTTGGCTGGCTTGCCTCGTGAGACATTTTCCTTGACTAATTATTTCGCGAATATAGACCGAATAATCCGTCTGGCGTATCCCACTTCTGACACCAAATTTTTATTTTTCTCTGTTACGTCCTCGGTTTTTAGCCACGCTGCATACACCGCGTATAGCTGGGACCCGAGAGCAGACGGCTGAATCGGTCGGTACTTGGAGCGCAATCTACTTTCCTTGCGCGGAGGTGTTACAGAAGTCGGTATTATTACCGGGTGTTTCTAACTTACTTAAATGGTCGGACTGGTTACCGCACAAGATTTATTTATCGTCGGAATGGCTACCGCGCAGAATGTGACTCTAAACCCGGAATGGTTACCGTACCAAAAATATCAACGTCGGAATGGCTACCGCACAAATGTGACTCTAAGCCCGGAATGGTTACCGTACCAAAAATATCAACGTCGGAATGGCTACCGCACAAATGTGACTCTAAACCCGGAATGGTTACCGTACCAAAAATATCAACGTCGGAATGGCTACCGCACAAATGTGACTCTAAACCCGGAATGGTTACCGTACCAAAAATATCAACGTCGGAATGGCTACCGCACAAATGTGACTCTAAACCCGGAATGGTTACCGTACCAAAAATATCAACGTCGGAATAGATACCGCACAAATGTGACTCTAAACCCGGAATGGTTACCGTACCAAAAATATCAACGTCGGAATGGCTACCGCACAAATATGTCAAACGTCGGAATGGCTACCGCACAAATATACTTAATATCGTCTCGGTAATTCCTATACCGCCGAGATTTATACTTATTCTAAAATTGACTGGGTTCGAAGGTAGGAACGTATGCAACGCGAGCGCATAACGAAAATAAAGGGTTTTATTGAGAGAAGAACGTTACACTAGTTTAATATTTGTATGTAGTCGTCCTCGGCGATGCTGCGAGGGTCGACTTCCTAAATAACGGAATATTCTCTGCTTTATGATTTTAATAGGGGAACTGCTGTTGGGAGCACCAGTGACTACTAACCTTGGGGCCGTACCATGGCGAAATCAGCAACTGTATGCTGGCGGAACAGCAACTGTATGCTGGCGCAATCAGCAGCTGTACGCTGGCGCCCAGCAACTTAATGCTGGTCGGCTGGCGCCCAGCAACTTAATGCTGGTCGGCTGCGTCCAGCAACTTAATGCTGGTCGGCCGGCGCCCAGCAACTTAATGCTGGTCGGCTGCGCCCAGCAACTGAATGCTGGTCGGCTGTCACGCACTGTGGTTACGGTTGGTCAGGAGGTCACTACGGAAAGGCAAGCGACTCGACGCCTAGCCTTGATCCAGGGGACACTGAGAGAACGGCCGAGCAACTGAATGCTCGTGACACGTCACTGACTTAAAGCACAGAGAACACTCGGTTAATAGGACGTCGTCCGTATTCAATGATCGCCGATGAATTATAACTGTCCGATATTTCGAGGAAAGTGGCAGGTTAGGAAGGATAAATGAGTTATATGAAAGGAGTTCGGTTACCGCGAATGAATTGTAAATGCCCGATGATTCGAAAGATTTGTAACGTTAGGAAGTTGTAATAAAAGTTGAATAAACGAAATAATTGCGCTCACGTTGGATGTGGGAAACAGGAGAATAAGTCTGCACCAAATACCTTATAGTTGTATTGAAGACGGCGTTGGTTTGTACACTGGTGTTACACAGATTCTATTGTTAACAGACTCGAGTGTAGGTCGACTACTAGTAACGCTTAAGGCTTGCTTGTTAGAGAGGTGCGACTGTTCGGTTCGAAGCGGCGATGAAGACTGGCTTAAGCGCACATAATACCCGTATAGTGGAACGTGGTACACGATATTTGCAACAATATATAATAAACGCCACGTTGATTACGACAGTCGCGAGAATAATGTAAATGATTGAGTTTAAAAACAATGTTGTTAGAAGTTAATTAAAATAACGATGGTCACGAGTAGTCACACGGGTTGCCCTTACGGAAGGATATCACAATGTGGAATAATGAGGAATTAAATTCTTACCTTGCTGGATGCCTGTCAGGGTAGATGGTTCACGAAGTTGCGTAAAAGTATTTTATTAAACACAGATCTACTACAATGATGTGAACACTTGATACTAATGATTAACTATCCGAAGTATGAACTTGTAAGGCGGAACGCGTGAGACTAAGCTCGGAGCAATGTGTTTGAAGTGACCGTACTGGTTGACGGGGCGATGAAGACTGAATGTCCCGGCGTTGCAGCGGAGCTCGTCGGCTCGGAAAGTGGCGGGGACTCGTCGGCAGTGGGAGAGCTGCGTCAGCAATCCCATTGTGAACGCTCGGTCTTAGACTTTCGCACGCGTGATGGAATGCGCGTGGTCAGCATTATCGCAGTGGGATGGGGAGCGCGCGACTCGAGCGAGCCAGCGTCCGTGCCTTATCTTGCTGACTCAGCGCGGCGTGCCTTATCGCGTGGGATGGGGAGCGCGCAACTCGAGCGAGCCGGCGTCCGTGCCTTATCGCATGGAATGGGGAGCGCGCAACTCGAGCGAGCCGGTGTCCGTGCCTTATCGTAACGCGTGAAAGAATGTGCCTTGAGGAGGCTTACGGACTTACGACTATGCCTCTGGTCGAGGTGATATATAATATGTTGGGAATAAGCACGAAGCTTCTCGAACGTTCCTTTCGGTCGATCTGCTTGGTGCTTATGTACTTAAGAGATAGGCGGATTACATATGCCTGTGCTAGGCGGTTATACGGACACGAATACTCCTACGTGTACGTTGCCTGTCTTAGAGGCTGATACAATGCGTATAACGTTACTGCTGTTAAACATATGGTAAGCGTATATGTTCCCGAGAGATTCAGTGACCGTGGGTTACCGGCAAACATGGCTCGTTACCGACGGTCACTGGTGGTTAGTCTAACCTAAAATTATCGACATTGAATTACCGGCAACGGTGGAAAATAAAGTTATCGTCATTTATCGATGAGAATTTACAAGTTGGGTTACCGATTTTGGTTCTCTAACTGTAGGTTTACGGACCTTGAACGTATACTGTACTTATCAACGATATGTGTGTTAATCGGTTCTATTAAATACTTATGACTAGTTGTTGCCATGCGTATGTGCGAGAGTGTCTGCGGAAGCTTAATCCTTAGCATTATTTATTTTAGGCGAAAAAATTGGGGTGGAGGACGCAGGACGTAACACGGATTCGTGCGAATCAAGTGTCATACGCGTTTTTAGCGTCTAAAACGCACGGGGAGCACGTTTTCGACGCGAAAAACTCGCGGATGTCCGAGATACGAGAGTTCTTGAACGAATCGAACGAAACGCGGTGCATCGTGTGTCGCGCTTGCAAAACGCGAGAACTAGCAAGATTTCATCGTCCGCAAGTGTAACACGGCGTATCTCGGCCATTTCTCAACGGATTCGTGCGAATCAAGTGTCATACGCGTTTTTAGCGTCTAAACGCACGGGGAGCACGTTTTCGACGCGAAAAACTCGCGGATGTCCGAGATACGAGAGTTCTTGAACGAATCGAACGAAACGCGGTGCATCGTGTGTCGCGCTTGCAAAACGCGAGAACTAGCAAGATTTCATCGTCCGCAAGTGTAACACGGCGTATCTCGGCCATTTCTCAACGGATTCGTGCGAATCAAGTGTCATACGCGTTTTTAGCGTCTAAAACGCACGGGGAGCACGTTTTCGACGCGAAAAACTCGCGGATGTCCGAGATACGAGAGTTCTTGAACGAATCGAACGAAACGCGGTGCATCGTGTGTCGCGCTTGCAAAACGCGAGAACTAGCAAGATTTCATCGTCCGCAAGTGTAACACGGCGTATCTCGGCCATTTCTCAACGGATTCGTGCGAATCAAGTGTCATACGCGTTTTTAGCGTCTAAAACGCACGGGGAGCACGTTTTCGACGCGAAAAACTCGCGGATGTCCGAGATACGAGAGTTCTTGAACGAATCGAACGAAACGCGGTGCATCGTGTGTCGCGCTTGCAAAACGCGAGAACTAGCAAGATTTCATCGTCCGCAAGTGTAACACGGCGTATCTCGGCCATTTCTCAACGGATTCGTGCGAATCAAGTGTCATACGCGTTTTTAGCGTCTAAAACGCACGGGGAGCACGTTTTCGACGCGAAAAACTCGCGGATGTCCGAGATACGAGAGTTCTTGAACGAATCGAACGAAACGCGGTGCATCGTGTGTCGCGCTTGCAAAACGCGAGAACTAGCAAGATTTCATCGTCCGCAAGTGTAACACGGCGTATCTCGGCCATTTCTCAACGGATTCGTGCGAATCAAGTGTCATACGCGTTTTTAGCGTCTAAAACGCACGGGGAGCACGTTTTCGACGCGAAAAACTCGCGGATGTCCGAGATACGAGAGTTCTTGAACGAATCGAACGAAACGCGGTGCATCGTGTGTCGCGCTTGCAAAACGCGAGAACTAGCAAGATTTCATCGTCCGCAAGTGTAACACGGCGTATCTCGGCCATTTCTCAACGGATTCGTGCGAATCAAGTGTCATACGCGTTTTTAGCGTCTAAAACGCACGGGGAGCACGTTTTCGACGCGAAAAACTCGCGGATGTCCGAGATACGAGAGTTCTTGAACGAATCGAACGAAACGCGGTGCATCGTGTGTCGCGCTTGCAAAACGCGAGAACTAGCAAGATTTCATCGTCCGCAAGTGTAACACGGCGTATCTCGGCCATTTCTCAACGGATTCGTGCGAATCAAGTGTCATACGCGTTTTTAGTGTCTAAAACGCACGGGGAGCACGTTTTCGACGCGAAAAACTCGCGGATGTCCGAGATACGAGAGTTCTTGAACGAATCGAACGAAACGCGGTGCATCGTGTGTCGCGCTTGCAAAACGCGAGAACTAGCAAGATTTCATCGTCCGCAAGTGTAACACGGCGTATCTCGGCCATTTCTCAACGGATTCGTGCGAATCAAGTGTCATACTCGTTTTTAGCGTCTAAAACGCACGGGGAGCACGTTTTCGACGCGAAAAACTCGCGGATGTCCGAGATACGAGAGTTCTTGAACGAATCGAACGAAACGCGGTGCATCGTGTGTCGCGCTTGCAAAACGCGAGAACTAGCAAGATTTCATCGTCCGCAAGTGTAACACGGCGTATCTCGGCCATTTCTCAACGGATTCGTGCGAATCAAGTGTCATACGCGTTTTTAGCGTCTAAAACGCACGGGGAGCACGTGTTCGACGCGAAAAACTCGCGGATGTCCGAGATACGAGAGTTCTTGAACGAATCGAACGAAACGCGGTGCATCGTGTGTCGCGCTTGCAAAACGCGAGAACTAGCAAGATTTCATCGTCCGCAAGTGTAACACGGCGTATCTCGGCCATTTCTCAACGGATTCGTGCGAATCAAGTGTCATACGCGTTTTTAGCGTCTAAAACGCACGGGGAGCACGTTTTCGACGCGAAAAACTCGCGGATGTCCGAGATACGAGAGTTCTTGAACGAATCGAACGAAACGCGGTGCATCGTGTGTCGCGCTTGCAAAACGCGAGAACTAGCAAGATTTCATCGTCCGCAAGTGTAACACGGCGTATCTCGGCCATTTCTCAACGGATTCGTGCGAATCAAGTGTCATACGCGTTTTTAGCGTCTAAAACGCACGGGGAGCACGTTTTCGACGCGAAAAACTCGCGGATGTCCGAGATACGAGAGTTCTTGTACGAATCGAACGAAACGCGGTGCATCGTGTGTCGCGCTTGCAAAACGCGAGAACTAGCAAGATTTCATCGTCCGCAAGTGTAACACGGCGTATCTCGGCCATTTCTCAACGGATTCGTGCGAATCAAGTGTCATACGCGTTTTTAGCGTCTAAAACGCACGGGGAGCACGTTTTCGACGCGAAAAACTCGCGGATGTCCGAGATACGAGAGTTCTTGAACGAATCGAACGAAACGCGGTGCATCGTGTGTCGCGCTTGCAAAACGCGAGAACTAGCAAGATTTCATCGTCCGCAAGTGTAACACGGCGTATCTCGGCCATTTCTCAACGGATTCGTGCGAATCAAGTGTCATACGCGTTTTTAGCGTCTAAAACGCACGGGGAGCACGTTTCGACGCGAAAAACTCGCGGATGTCCGAGATACGAGAGTTCTTGAACGAATCGAACGAAACGCGGTGCATCGTGTGTCGCGCTTGCAAAACGCGAGAACTAGCAAGATTTCATCGTCCGCAAGTGTAACACGGCGTATCTCGGCCATTTCTCAACGGATTCGTGCGATTCAAGTGTCATACGCGTTTTTAGCGTCTAAAACGCACGGGGAGCACGTTTTCGACGCGAAAAACTCGCGGATGTCCGAGATACGAGAGTTCTTGGACGAATCGAACGAAACGCGGTGCATCGTGTGTCGCGCATGCAAAACGCGAGAACTAGCAAGATTTCATCGTCCGCAAGTGTAACACGGCGTATCTCGGCCATTTCTCAACGGATTCGTGCGAATCAAGTGTCATACGCGTTTTTAGCGTCTAAAACGCACGGGGAGCACGTTTTCGACGCGAAAAACTCGCGGATGTCCGAGATACGAGAGTTCTTGAACGAATCGAACGAAACGCGGTGCATCGTGTGTCGCGCTTGCAAAACGCGAGAACTAGCAAGATTTCATCGTCCGCAAGTGTAACACGGCGTATCTCGGCCATTTCTCAACGGATTCGTGCGAATCAAGTGTCATACGCGTTTTTAGCGTCTAAAACGCACGGGGAGCACGTTTTCGACGCGAAAAACTCGCGGATGTCCGAGATACGAGAGTTCTTGGACGAATCGAACGAAACGCGGTGCATCGTGTGTCGCGCATGCAAAACGCGAGAACTAGCAAGATTTCATCGTCCGCAAGTGTAACACGGCGTATCTCGGCCATTTCTCAACGGATTCGTGCGAATCAAGTGTCATACGCGTTTTTAGCGTCTAAAACGCACGGGGAGCACGTTTTCGACGCGAAAAACTCGCGGATGTCCGAGATACGAGAGTTCTTGAACGAATCGAACGAAACGCGGTGCATCGTGTGTCGCGCTTGCAAAACGCGAGAACTAGCAAGATTTCATCGTCCGCAAGTGTAACACGGCGTATCTCGGCCATTTCTCAACGGATTCGTGCGAATCAAGTGTCATACGCGTTTTTAGCGTCTAAAACGCACGGGGAGCACGTTTTCGACGCGAAAAACTCGCGGATGTCCGAGATACGAGAGTTCTTGAACGAATCGAACGAAACGCGGTGCATCGTGTGTCGCGCTTGCAAAACGCGAGAACTAGCAAGATTTCATCGTCCGCAAGTGTAACACGGCGTATCTCGGCCATTTCTCAACGGATTCGTGCGAATCAAGTGTCATACGCGTTTTTAGCGTCTAAAACGCACGGGGAGCACGTTTTCGACGCGAAAAACTCGCGGATGTCCGAGATACGAGAGTTCTTGAACGAACCGAACGAAACGCGGTGCATCGTGTGTCGCGCTTGCAAAACGCGAGAACTAGCAAGATTTCATCGTCCGCAAGTGTAACACGGCGTATCTCGGCCATTTCTCAACGGATTCGTGCGAATCAAGTGTCATACGCGTTTTTAGCGTCTAAAACGCACGGGGAGCACGTTTTCGACGCGAAAAACTCGCGGATGTCCGAGATACGAGAGTTCTTGAACGAATCGAACGAAACGCGGTGCATCGTGTGTCGCGCTTGCAAAACGCGAGAACTAGCAAGATTTCATCGTCCGCAAGTGTAACACGGCGTATCTCGGCCATTTCTCAACGGATTCGTGCGAATCAAGTGTCATACGCGTTTTTAGCGTCTAAAACGCACGGGGAGCACGTTTTCGACGCGAAAAACTCGCGGATGTCCGAGATACGAGAGTTCTTGAACGAATCGAACGAAACGCGGTGCATCGTGTGTCGCGCTTGCAAAACGCGAGAACTAGCAAGATTTCATCGTCCGCAAGTGTAACACGGCGTATCTCGGCCATTTCTCAACGGATTCGTGCGAATCAAGTGTCATACGCGTTTTTAGCGTCTAAAACGCACGGGGAGCACGTTTTCGACGCGAAAAACTCGCGGATGTCCGAGATACGAGAGTTCTTGAACGAATCGAACGAAACGCGGTGCATCGTGTGTCGCGCTTGCAAAACGCGAGAACTAGCAAGATTTCATCGTCCGCAAGTGTAACACGGCGTATCTCGGCCATTTCTCAACGGATTCGTGCGAATCAAGTGTCATACGCGTTTTTAGCGTCTAAAACGCACGGGGAGCACGTTTTCGACGCGAAAAACTCGCGGATGTCCGAGATACGAGAGTTCTTGAACGAATCGAACGAAACGCGGTGCATCGTGTGTCGCGCTTGCAAAACGCGAGAACTAGCAAGATTTCATCGTCCGCAAGTGTAACACGGCGTATCTCGGCATTTCTCAACGGATTCGTGCGAATCAAGTGTCATACGCGTTTTTAGCGTCTAAAACGCACGGGGAGCACGTTTTCGACGCGAAAAACTCGCGGATGTCCGAGATACGAGAGTTCTTGAACGAATCGAACGAAACGCGGTGCATCGTGTGTCGCGCTTGCAAAACGCGAGAACTAGCAAGATTTCATCGTCCGCAAGTGTAACACGGCGTATCTCGGCCATTTCTCAACGGATTCGTGCGAATCAAGTGTCATACGCGTTTTTAGCGTCTAAAACGCACGGGGAGCACGTTTTCGACGCGAAAAACTCGCGGATGTCCGAGATACGAGAGTTCTTGAACGAATCGAACGAAACGCGGTGCATCGTGTGTCGCGCTTGCAAAACGCGAGAACTAGCAAGATTTCATCGTCCGCAAGTGTAACACGGCGTATCTCGGCCATTTCTCAACGGATTCGTGCGAATCAAGTGTCATACGCGTTTTTAGCGTCTAAAACGCACGGGGAGCACGTTTTCGACGCGAAAAACTCGCGGATGTCCGAGATACGAGAGTTCTTGAACGAATCGAACGAAACGCGGTGCATCGTGTGTCGCGCTTGCAAAAGCGCGAGAACTAGCAAGATTTCATCGTCCGCAAGTGTAACACGGCGTATCTCGGCCATTTCTCAACGGATTCGTGCGAATCAAGTGTCATACGCGTTTTTAGCGTCTAAAACGCACGGGGAGCACGTTTTCGACGCGAAAAACTCGCGGATGTCCGAGATACGAGAGTTCTTGAACGAATCGAACGAAACGCGGTGCATCGTGTGTCGCGCTTGCAAAACGCGAGAACTAGCAAGATTTCATCGTCCGCAAGTGTAACACGGCGTATCTCGGCCATTTCTCAACGGATTCGTGCGAATCAAGTGTCATACGCGTTTTTAGCGTCTAAAACGCACGGGGAGCACGTTTTCGACGCGAAAAACTCGCGGATGTCCGAGATACGAGAGTTCTTGAACGAATCGAACGAAACGCGGTGCATCGTGTGTCGCGCTTGCAAAACGCGAGAACTAGCAAGATTTCATCGTCCGCAAGTGTAACACGGCGTATCTCGGCCATTTCTCAACGGATTCGTGCGAATCAAGTGTCATACGCGTTTTTAGCGTCTAAAACGCACGGGGAGCACGTTTTCGACGCGAAAAACTCGCGGATGTCCGAGATACGAGAGTTCTTGAACGAATCGAACGAAACGCGGTGCATCGTGTGTCGCGCTTGCAAAACGCGAGAACTAGCAAGATTTCATCGTCCGCAAGTGTAACACGGCGTATCTCGGCCATTTCTCAACGGATTCGTGCGAATCAAGTGTCATACGCGTTTTTAGCGTCTAAAACGCACGGGGAGCACGTTTTCGACGCGAAAAACTCGCGGATGTCCGAGATACGAGAGTTCTTGAACGAATCGAACGAAACGCGGTGCATCGTGTGTCGCGCTTGCAAAACGCGAGAACTAGCAAGATTTCATCGTCCGCAAGTGTAACACGGCGTATCTCGGCCATTTCTCAACGGATTCGTGCGAATCAAGTGTCATACGCGTTTTTAGCGTCTAAAACGCACGGGGAGCACGTTTTCGACGCGAAAAACTCGCGGATGTCCGAGATACGAGAGTTCTTGAACGAATCGAACGAAACGCGGTGCATCGTGTGTCGCGCTTGCAAAACGCGAGAACTAGCAAGATTTCATCGTCCGCAAGTGTAACACGGCGTATCTCGGCCATTTCTCAACGGATTCGTGCGAATCAAGTGTCATACGCGTTTTTAGCGTCTAAAACGCACGGGGAGCACGTTTTCGACGCGAAAAACTCGCGGATGTCCGAGATACGAGAGTTCTTGAACGAATCGAACGAAACGCGGTGCATCGTGTGTCGCGCTTGCAAAACGCGAGAACTAGCAAGATTTCATCGTCCGCAAGTGTAACACGGCGTATCTCGGCCATTTCTCAACGGATTCGTGCGAATCAAGTGTCATACGCGTTTTTAGCGTCTAAAACGCACGGGGAGCACGTTTTCGACGCGAAAAACTCGCGGATGTCCGAGATACGAGAGTTCTTGAACGAATCGAACGAAACGCGGTGCATCGTGTGTCGCGCTTGCAAAACGCGAGAACTAGCAAGATTTCATCGTCCGCAAGTGTAACACGGCGTATCTCGGCCATTTCTCAACGGATTCGTGCGAATCAAGTGTCATACGCGTTTTTAGCGTCTAAAACGCACGGGGAGCACGTTTTCGACGCGAAAAACTCGCGGATGTCCGAGATACGAGAGTTCTTGAACGAATCGAACGAAACGCGGTGCATCGTGTGTCGCGCTTGCAAAACGCGAGAACTAGCAAGATTTCATCGTCCGCAAGTGTAACACGGCGTATCTCGGCCATTTCTCAACGGATTCGTGCGAATCAAGTGTCATACGCGTTTTTAGCGTCTAAAACGCACGGGGAGCACGTTTTCGACGCGAAAAACTCGCGGATGTCCGAGATACGAGAGTTCTTGAACGAATCGAACGAAACGCGGTGCATCGTGTGTCGCGCTTGCAAAACGCGAGAACTAGCAAGATTTCATCGTCCGCAAGTGTAACACGGCGTATCTCGGCCATTTCTCAACGGATTCGTGCGAATCAAGTGTCATACGCGTTTTTAGCGTCTAAAACGCACGGGGAGCACGTTTTCGACGCGAAAAACTCGCGGATGTCCGAGATACGAGAGTTCTTGAACGAATCGAACGAAACGCGGTGCATCGTGTGTCGCGCTTGCAAAACGCGAGAACTAGCAAGATTTCATCGTCCGCAAGTGTAACACGGCGTATCTCGGCCATTTCTCAACGGATTCGTGCGAATCAAGTGTCATACGCGTTTTTAGCGTCTAAAACGCACGGGGAGCACGTTTTCGACGCGAAAAACTCGCGGATGTCCGAGATACGAGAGTTCTTGAACGAATCGAACGAAACGCGGTGCATCGTGTGTCGCGCTTGCAAAACGCGAGAACTAGCAAGATTTCATCGTCCGCAAGTGTAACACGGCGTATCTCGGCCATTTCTCAACGGATTCGTGCGAATCAAGTGTCATACGCGTTTTTAGCGTCTAAAACGCACGGGGAGCACGTTTTCGACGCGAAAAACTCGCGGATGTCCGAGATACGAGAGTTCTTGAACGAATCGAACGAAACGCGGTGCATCGTGTGTCGCGCTTGCAAAACGCGAGAACTAGCAAGATTTCATCGTCCGCAAGTGTAACACGGCGTATCTCGGCCATTTCTCAACGGATTCGTGCGAATCAAGTGTCATACGCGTTTTTAGCGTCTAAAACGCACGGGGAGCACGTTTTCGACGCGAAAAACTCGCGGATGTCCGAGATACGAGAGTTCTTGAACGAATCGAACGAAACGCGGTGCATCGTGTGTCGCGCTTGCAAAACGCGAGAACTAGCAAGATTTCATCGTCCGCAAGTGTAACACGGCGTATCTCGGCCATTTCTCAACGGATTCGTGCGAATCAAGTGTCATACGCGTTTTTAGCGTCTAAAACGCACGGGGAGCACGTTTTCGACGCGAAAAACTCGCGGATGTCCGAGATACGAGAGTTCTTGAACGAATCGAACGAAACGCGGTGCATCGTGTGTCGCGCTTGCAAAACGCGAGAACTAGCAAGATTTCATCGTCCGCAAGTGTAACACGGCGTATCTCGGCCATTTCTCAACGGATTCGTGCGAATCAAGTGTCATACGCGTTTTTAGCGTCTAAAACGCACGGGGAGCACGTTTTCGACGCGAAAAACTCGCGGATGTCCGAGATACGAGAGTTCTTGAACGAATCGAACGAAACGCGGTGCATCGTGTGTCGCGCTTGCAAAACGCGAGAACTAGCAAGATTTCATCGTCCGCAAGTGTAACACGGCGTATCTCGGCCATTTCTCAACGGATTCGTGCGAATCAAGTGTCATACGCGTTTTTAGCGTCTAAAACGCACGGGGAGCACGTTTTCGACGCGAAAAACTCGCGGATGTCCGAGATACGAGAGTTCTTGAACGAATCGAACGAAACGCGGTGCATCGTGTGTCGCGCTTGCAAAACGCGAGAACTAGCAAGATTTCATCGTCCGCAAGTGTAACACGGCGTATCTCGGCCATTTCTCAACGGATTCGTGCGAATCAAGTGTCATACGCGTTTTTAGCGTCTAAAACGCACGGGGAGCACGTTTTCGACGCGAAAAACTCGCGGATGTCCGAGATACGAGAGTTCTTGAACGAATCGAACGAAACGCGGTGCATCGTGTGTCGCGCTTGCAAAACGCGAGAACTAGCAAGATTTCATCGTCCGCAAGTGTAACACGGCGTATCTCGGCCATTTCTCAACGGATTCGTGCGAATCAAGTGTCATACGCGTTTTTAGCGTCTAAAACGCACGGGGAGCACGTTTTCGACGCGAAAAACTCGCGGATGTCCGAGATACGAGAGTTCTTGAACGAATCGAACGAAACGCGGTGCATCGTGTGTCGCGCTTGCAAAACGCGAGAACTAGCAAGATTTCATCGTCCGCAAGTGTAACACGGCGTATCTCGGCCATTTCTCAACGGATTCGTGCGAATCAAGTGTCATACGCGTTTTTAGCGTCTAAAACGCACGGGGAGCACGTTTTCGACGCGAAAAACTCGCGGATGTCCGAGATACGAGAGTTCTTGAACGAATCGAACGAAACGCGGTGCATCGTGTGTCGCGCTTGCAAAACGCGAGAACTAGCAAGATTTCATCGTCCGCAAGTGTAACACGGCGTATCTCGGCCATTTCTCAACGGATTCGTGCGAATCAAGTGTCATACGCGTTTTTAGCGTCTAAAACGCACGGGGAGCACGTTTTCGACGCGAAAAACTCGCGGATGTCCGAGATACGAGAGTTCTTGAACGAATCGAACGAAACGCGGTGCATCGTGTGTCGCGCTTGCAAAACGCGAGAACTAGCAAGATTTCATCGTCCGCAAGTGTAACACGGCGTATCTCGGCCATTTCTCAACGGATTCGTGCGAATCAAGTGTCATACGCGTTTTTAGCGTCTAAAACGCACGGGGAGCACGTTTTCGACGCGAAAAACTCGCGGATGTCCGAGATACGAGAGTTCTTGAACGAATCGAACGAAACGCGGTGCATCGTGTGTCGCGCTTGCAAAACGCGAGAACTAGCAAGATTTCATCGTCCGCAAGTGTAACACGGCGTATCTCGGCCATTTCTCAACGGATTCGTGCGAATCAAGTGTCATACGCGTTTTTAGCGTCTAAAACGCACGGGGAGCACGTTTTCGACGCGAAAAACTCGCGGATGTCCGAGATACGAGAGTTCTTGAACGAATCGAACGAAACGCGGTGCATCGTGTGTCGCGCTTGCAAAACGCGAGAACTAGCAAGATTTCATCGTCCGCAAGTGTAACACGGCGTATCTCGGCCATTTCTCAACGGATTCGTGCGAATCAAGTGTCATACGCGTTTTTAGCGTCTAAAACGCACGGGGAGCACGTTTTCGACGCGAAAAACTCGCGGATGTCCGAGATACGAGAGTTCTTGAACGAATCGAACGAAACGCGGTGCATCGTGTGTCGCGCTTGCAAAACGCGAGAACTAGCAAGATTTCATCGTCCGCAAGTGTAACACGGCGTATCTCGGCCATTTCTCAACGGATTCGTGCGAATCAAGTGTCATACGCGTTTTTAGCGTCTAAAACGCACGGGGAGCACGTTTTCGACGCGAAAAACTCGCGGATGTCCGAGATACGAGAGTTCTTGAACGAATCGAACGAAACGCGGTGCATCGTGTGTCGCGCTTGCAAAACGCGAGAACTAGCAAGATTTCATCGTCCGCAAGTGTAACACGGCGTATCTCGGCCATTTCTCAACGGATTCGTGCGAATCAAGTGTCATACGCGTTTTTAGCGTCTAAAACGCACGGGGAGCACGTTTTCGACGCGAAAAACTCGCGGATGTCCGAGATACGAGAGTTCTTGAACGAATCGAACGAAACGCGGTGCATCGTGTGTCGCGCTTGCAAAACGCGAGAACTAGCAAGATTTCATCGTCCGCAAGTGTAACACGGCGTATCTCGGCCATTTCTCAACGGATTCGTGCGAATCAAGTGTCATACGCGTTTTTAGCGTCTAAAACGCACGGGGAGCACGTTTTCGACGCGAAAAACTCGCGGATGTCCGAGATACGAGAGTTCTTGAACGAATCGAACGAAACGCGGTGCATCGTGTGTCGCGCTTGCAAAACGCGAGAACTAGCAAGATTTCATCGTCCGCAAGTGTAACACGGCGTATCTCGGCCATTTCTCAACGGATTCGTGCGAATCAAGTGTCATACGCGTTTTTAGCGTCTAAAACGCACGGGGAGCACGTTTTCGACGCGAAAAACTCGCGGATGTCCGAGATACGAGAGTTCTTGAACGAATCGAACGAAACGCGGTGCATCGTGTGTCGCGCTTGCAAAACGCGAGAACTAGCAAGATTTCATCGTCCGCAAGTGTAACACGGCGTATCTCGGCCATTTCTCAACGGATTCGTGCGAATCAAGTGTCATACTCGTTTTTAGCGTCTAAAACGCACGGGGAGCACGTTTTCGACGCGAAAAACTCGCGGATGTCCGAGATACGAGAGTTCTTGAACGAATCGAACGAAACGCGGTGCATCGTGTGTCGCGCTTGCAAAACGCGAGAACTAGCAAGATTTCATCGTCCGCAAGTGTAACACGGCGTATCTCGGCCATTTCTCAACGGATTCGTGCGAATCAAGTGTCATACGCGTTTTTAGCGTCTAAAACGCACGGGGAGCACGTTTTCGACGCGAAAAACTCGCGGATGTCCGAGATACGAGAGTTCTTGAACGAATCGAACGAAACGCGGTGCATCGTGTGTCGCGCTTGCAAAACGCGAGAACTAGCAAGATTTCATCGTCCGCAAGTGTAACACGGCGTATCTCGGCCATTTCTCAACGGATTCGTGCGAATCAAGTGTCATACGCGTTTTTAGCGTCTAAAACGCACGGGGAGCACGTTTTCGACGCGAAAAACTCGCGGATGTCCGAGATACGAGAGTTCTTGAACGAATCGAACGAAACGCGGTGCATCGTGTGTCGCGCTTGCAAAACGCGAGAACTAGCAAGATTTCATCGTCCGCAAGTGTAACACGGCGTATCTCGGCCATTTCTCAACGGATTCGTGCGAATCAAGTGTCATACGCGTTTTTAGCGTCTAAAACGCACGGGGAGCACGTTTTCGACGCGAAAAACTCGCGGATGTCCGAGATACGAGAGTTCTTGAACGAATCGAACGAAACGCGGTGCATCGTGTGTCGCGCTTGCAAAACGCGAGAACTAGCAAGATTTCATCGTCCGCAAGTGTAACACGGCGTATCTCGGCCATTTCTCAACGGATTCGTGCGAATCAAGTGTCATACGCGTTTTTAGCGTCTAAAACGCACGGGGAGCACGTTTTCGACGCGAAAAACTCGCGGATGTCCGAGATACGAGAGTTCTTGAACGAATCGAACGAAACGCGGTGCATCGTGTGTCGCGCTTGCAAAACGCGAGAACTAGCAAGATTTCATCGTCCGCAAGTGTAACACGGCGTATCTCGGCCATTTCTCAACGGATTCGTGCGAATCAAGTGTCATACGCGTTTTTAGCGTCTAAAACGCACGGGGAGCACGTTTTCGACGCGAAAAACTCGCGGATGTCCGAGATACGAGAGTTCTTGAACGAATCGAACGAAACGCGGTGCATCGTGTGTCGCGCTTGCAAAACGCGAGAACTAGCAAGATTTCATCGTCCGCAAGTGTAACACGGCGTATCTCGGCCATTTCTCAACGGATTCGTGCGAATCAAGTGTCATACGCGTTTTTAGCGTCTAAAACGCACGGGGAGCACGTTTTCGACGCAAAAACTCGCGGATGTCCGAGATACGAGAGTTCTTGAACGAATCGAACGAAACGCGGTGCATCGTGTGTCGCGCTTGCAAAACGCGAGAACTAGCAAGATTTCATCGTCCGCAAGTGTAACACGGCGTATCTCGGCCATTTCTCAACGGATTCGCGCGAATCAAGTGTCATACGCGTTTTTAGCGTCTAAAACGCACGGGGAGCACGTTTTCGACGCGAAAAACTCGCGGATGTCCGAGATACGAGAGATCTTGAACGAATCGAACGAAACGCGGTGCATCGTGTGTCGCGCTTGCAAAACGCGAGAACTAGCAAGATTTCATCGTCCGCAAGTGTAACACGGCGTATCTCGGCCATTTCTCAACGGATTCGTGCGAATCAAGTGTCATACGCGTTTTTAGCGTCTAAAACGCACGGGGAGCACGTTTTCGACGCGAAAAACTCGCGGATGTCCGAGATACGAGAGTTCTTGAACGAATCGAACGAAACGCGGTGCATCGTGTGTCGCGCTTGCAAAACGCGAGAACTAGCAAGATTTCATCGTCCGCAAGTGTAACACGGCGTATCTCGGCCATTTCTCAACGGATTCGTGCGAATCAAGTGTCATACGCGTTTTTAGCGTCTAAAACGCACGGGGAGCACGTTTTCGACGCGAAAAACTCGCGGATGTCCGAGATACGAGAGTTCTTGAACGAATCGAACGAAACGCGGTGCATCGTGTGTCGCGCTTGCAAAACGCGAGAACTAGCAAGATTTCATCGTCCGCAAGTGTAACACGGCGTATCTCGGCCATTTCTCAACGGATTCGTGCGAATCAAGTGTCATACGCGTTTTTAGCGTCTAAAACGCACGGGGAGCACGTTTTCGACGCGAAAAACTCGCGGATGTCCGAGATACGAGAGTTCTTGAACGAATCGAACGAAACGCGGTGCATCGTGTGTCGCGCTTGCAAAACGCGAGAACTAGCAAGATTTCATCGTCCGCAAGTGTAACACGGCGTATCTCGGCCATTTCTCAACGGATTCGCGCGAATCAAGTGTCATACGCGTTTTTAGCGTCTAAAACGCACGGGGAGCACGTTTTCGACGCGAAAAACTCGCGGATGTCCGAGATACGAGAGTTCTTGAACGAATCGAACGAAACGCGGTGCATCGTGTGTCGCGCTTGCAAAACGCGAGAACTAGCAAGATTTCATCGTCCGCAAGTGTAACACGGCGTATCTCGGCCATTTCTCAACGGATTCGTGCGAATCAAGTGTCATACGCGTTTTTAGCGTCTAAAACGCACGGGGAGCACGTTTTCGACGCGAAAAACTCGCGGATGTCCGAGATACGAGAGTTCTTGAACGAATCGAACGAAACGCGGTGCATCGTGTGTCGCGCTTGCAAAACGCGAGAACTAGCAAGATTTCATCGTCCGCAAGTGTAACACGGCGTATCTCGGCCATTTCTCAACGGATTCGTGCGAATCAAGTGTCATACGCGTTTTTAGCGTCTAAAACGCACGGGGAGCACGTTTTCGACGCGAAAAACTCGCGGATGTCCGAGATACGAGAGTTCTTGAACGAATCGAACGAAACGCGGTGCATCGTGTGTCGCGCTTGCAAAACGCGAGAACTAGCAAGATTTCATCGTCCGCAAGTGTAACACGGCGTATCTCGGCCATTTCTCAACGGATTCGTGCGAATCAAGTGTCATACGCGTTTTTAGCGTCTAAAACGCACGGGGAGCACGTTTTCGACGCGAAAAACTCGCGGATGTCCGAGATACGAGAGTTCTTGAACGAATCGAACGAAACGCGGTGCATCGTGTGTCGCGCTTGCAAAACGCGAGAACTAGCAAGATTTCATCGTCCGCAAGTGTAACACGGCGTATCTCGGCCATTTCTCAACGGATTCGTGCGAATCAAGTGTCATACGCGTTTTTAGCGTCTAAAACGCACGGGGAGCACGTTTTCGACGCGAAAAACTCGCGGATGTCCGAGATACGAGAGTTCTTGAACGAATCGAACGAAACGCGGTGCATCGTGTGTCGCGCTTGCAAAACGCGAGAACTAGCAAGATTTCATCGTCCGCAAGTGTAACACGGCGTATCTCGGCCATTTCTCAACGGATTCGTGCGAATCAAGTGTCATACGCGTTTTTAGCGTCTAAAACGCACGGGGAGCACGTTTTCGACGCGAAAAACTCGCGGATGTCCGAGATACGAGAGTTCTTGAACGAATCGAACGAAACGCGGTGCATCGTGTGTCGCGCTTGCAAAACGCGAGAACTAGCAAGATTTCATCGTCCGCAAGTGTAACACGGCGTATCTCGGCCATTTCTCAACGGATTCGTGCGAATCAAGTGTCATACGCGTTTTTAGCGTCTAAAACGCACGGGGAGCACGTTTTCGACGCGAAAAACTCGCGGATGTCCGAGATACGAGAGTTCTTGAACGAATCGAACGAAACGCGGTGCATCGTGTGTCGCGCTTGCAAAACGCGAGAACTAGCAAGATTTCATCGTCCGCAAGTGTAACACGGCGTATCTCGGCCATTTCTCAACGGATTCGTGCGAATCAAGTGTCATACGCGTTTTTAGCGTCTAAAACGCACGGGGAGCACGTTTTCGACGCGAAAAACTCGCGGATGTCCGAGATACGAGAGTTCTTGAACGAATCGAACGAAACGCGGTGCATCGTGTGTCGCGCTTGCAAAACGCGAGAACTAGCAAGATTTCATCGTCCGCAAGTGTAACACGGCGTATCTCGGCCATTTCTCAACGGATTCGTGCGAATCAAGTGTCATACGCGTTTTTAGCGTCTAAAACGCACGGGGAGCACGTTTTCGACGCGAAAAACTCGCGGATGTCCGAGATACGAGAGTTCTTGAACGAATCGAACGAAACGCGGTGCATCGTGTGTCGCGCTTGCAAAACGCGAGAACTAGCAAGATTTCATCGTCCGCAAGTGTAACACGGCGTATCTCGGCCATTTCTCAACGGATTCGTGCGAATCAAGTGTCATACGCGTTTTTAGCGTCTAAAACGCACGGGGAGCACGTTTTCGACGCGAAAAACTCGCGGATGTCCGAGATACGAGAGTTCTTGAACGAATCGAACGAAACGCGGTGCATCGTGTGTCGCGCTTGCAAAACGCGAGAACTAGCAAGATTTCATCGTCCGCAAGTGTAACACGGCGTATCTCGGCCATTTCTCAACGGATTCGTGCGAATCAAGTGTCATACGCGTTTTTAGCGTCTAAAACGCACGGGGAGCACGTTTTCGACGCGAAAAACTCGCGGATGTCCGAGATACGAGAGTTCTTGAACGAATCGAACGAAACGCGGTGCATCGTGTGTCGCGCTTGCAAAACGCGAGAACTAGCAAGATTTCATCGTCCGCAAGTGTAACACGGCGTATCTCGGCCATTTCTCAACGGATTCGTGCGAATCAAGTGTCATACGCGTTTTTAGCGTCTAAAACACACGGGGAGCACGTTTTCGACGCGAAAAACTCGCGGATGTCCGAGATACGAGAGTTCTTGAACGAATCGAACGAAACGCGGTGCATCGTGTGTCGCGCTTGCAAAACGCGAGAACTAGCAAGATTTCATCGTCCGCAAGTGTAACACGGCGTATCTCGGCCATTTCTCAACGGATTCGTGCGAATCAAGTGTCATACGCGTTTTTAGCGTCTAAAACGCACGGGGAGCACGTTTTCGACGCGAAAAACTCGCGGATGTCCGAGATACGAGAGTTCTTGAACGAATCGAACGAAACGCGGTGCATCGTGTGTCGCGCTTGCAAAACGCGAGAACTAGCAAGATTTCATCGTCCGCAAGTGTAACACGGCGTATCTCGGCCATTTCTCAACGGATTCGTGCGAATCAAGTGTCATACGCGTTTTTAGCGTCTAAAACGCACGGGGAGCACGTTTTCGACGCGAAAAACTCGCGGATGTCCGAGATACGAGAGTTCTTGAACGAATCGAACGAAACGCGGTGCATCGTGTGTCGCGCTTGCAAAACGCGAGAACTAGCAAGATTTCATCGTCCGCAAGTGTAACACGGCGTATCTCGGCCATTTCTCAACGGATTCGTGCGAATCAAGTGTCATACGCGTTTTTAGCGTCTAAAACGCACGGGGAGCACGTTTTCGACGCGAAAAACTCGCGGATGTCCGAGATACGAGAGTTCTTGAACGAATCGAACGAAACGCGGTGCATCGTGTGTCGCGCTTGCAAAACGCGAGAACTAGCAAGATTTCATCGTCCGCAAGTGTAACACGGCGTATCTCGGCCATTTCTCAACGGATTCGTGCGAATCAAGTGTCATACGCGTTTTTAGCGTCTAAAACGCACGGGGAGCACGTTTTCGACGCGAAAAACTCGCGGATGTCCGAGATACGAGAGTTCTTGAACGAATCGAACGAAACGCGGTGCATCGTGTGTCGCGCTTGCAAAACGCGAGAACTAGCAAGATTTCATCGTCCGCAAGTGTAACACGGCGTATCTCGGCCATTTCTCAACGGATTCGTGCGAATCAAGTGTCATACGCGTTTTTAGCGTCTAAAACGCACGGGGAGCACGTTTTCGACGCGAAAAACTCGCGGATGTCCGAGATACGAGAGTTCTTGAACGAATCGAACGAAACGCGGTGCATCGTGTGTCGCGCTTGCAAAACGCGAGAACTAGCAAGATTTCATCGTCCGCAAGTGTAACACGGCGTATCTCGGCCATTTCTCAACGGATTCGTGCGAATCAAGTGTCATACGCGTTTTTAGCGTCTAAAACGCACGGGGAGCACGTTTTCGACGCGAAAAACTCGCGGATGTCCGAGATACGAGAGTTCTTGAACGAATCGAACGAAACGCGGTGCATCGTGTGTCGCGCTTGCAAAACGCGAGAACTAGCAAGATTTCATCGTCCGCAAGTGTAACACGGCGTATCTCGGCCATTTCTCAACGGATTCGTGCGAATCAAGTGTCATACGCGTTTTTAGCGTCTAAAACGCACGGGGAGCACGTTTTCGACGCGAAAAACTCGCGGATGTCCGAGATACGAGAGTTCTTGAACGAATCGAACGAAACGCGGTGCATCGTGTGTCGCGCTTGCAAAACGCGAGAACTAGCAAGATTTCATCGTCCGCAAGTGTAACACGGCGTATCTCGGCCATTTCTCAACGGATTCGTGCGAATCAAGTGTCATACGCGTTTTTAGCGTCTAAAACGCACGGGGAGCACGTTTTCGACGCGAAAAACTCGCGGATGTCCGAGATACGAGAGTTCTTGAACGAATCGAACGAAACGCGGTGCATCGTGTGTCGCGCTTGCAAAACGCGAGAACTAGCAAGATTTCATCGTCCGCAAGTGTAACACGGCGTATCTCGGCCATTTCTCAACGGATTCGTGCGAATCAAGTGTCATACGCGTTTTTAGCGTCTAAAACGCACGGGGAGCACGTTTTCGACGCGAAAAACTCGCGGATGTCCGAGATACGAGAGTTCTTGAACGAATCGAACGAAACGCGGTGCATCGTGTGTCGCGCTTGCAAAACGCGAGAACTAGCAAGATTTCATCGTCCGCAAGTGTAACACGGCGTATCTCGGCCATTTCTCAACGGATTCGTGCGAATCAAGTGTCATACGCGTTTTTAGCGTCTAAAACGCACGGGGAGCACGTTTTCGACGCGAAAAACTCGCGGATGTCCGAGATACGAGAGTTCTTGAACGAATCGAACGAAACGCGGTGCATCGTGTGTCGCGCTTGCAAAACGCGAGAACTAGCAAGATTTCATCGTCCGCAAGTGTAACACGGCGTATCTCGGCCATTTCTCAACGGATTCGTGCGAATCAAGTGTCATACGCGTTTTTAGCGTCTAAAACGCACGGGGAGCACGTTTTCGACGCGAAAAACTCGCGGATGTCCGAGATACGAGAGTTCTTGAACGAATCGAACGAAACGCGGTGCATCGTGTGTCGCGCTTGCAAAACGCGAGAACTAGCAAGATTTCATCGTCCGCAAGTGTAACACGGCGTATCTCGGCCATTTCTCAACGGATTCGTGCGAATCAAGTGTCATACGCGTTTTTAGCGTCTAAAACGCACGGGGAGCACGTTTTCGACGCGAAAAACTCGCGGATGTCCGAGATACGAGAGTTCTTGAACGAATCGAACGAAACGCGGTGCATCGTGTGTCGCGCTTGCAAAACGCGAGAACTAGCAAGATTTCATCGTCCGCAAGTGTAACACGGCGTATCTCGGCCATTTCTCAACGGATTCGTGCGAATCAAGTGTCATACGCGTTTTTAGCGTCTAAAACGCACGGGGAGCACGTTTTCGACGCGAAAAACTCGCGGATGTCCGAGATACGAGAGTTCTTGAACGAATCGAACGAAACGCGGTGCATCGTGTGTCGCGCTTGCAAAACGCGAGAACTAGCAAGATTTCATCGTCCGCAAGTGTAACACGGCGTATCTCGGCCATTTCTCAACGGATTCGTGCGAATCAAGTGTCATACGCGTTTTTAGCGTCTAAAACGCACGGGGAGCACGTTTTCGACGCGAAAAACTCGCGGATGTCCGAGATACGAGAGTTCTTGAACGAATCGAACGAAACGCGGTGCATCGTGTGTCGCGCTTGCAAAACGCGAGAACTAGCAAGATTTCATCGTCCGCAAGTGTAACACGGCGTATCTCGGCCATTTCTCAACGGATTCGTGCGAATCAAGTGTCATACGCGTTTTTAGCGTCTAAAACGCACGGGGAGCACGTTTTCGACGCGAAAAACTCGCGGATGTCCGAGATACGAGAGTTCTTGAACGAATCGAACGAAACGCGGTGCATCGTGTGTCGCGCTTGCAAAACGCGAGAACTAGCAAGATTTCATCGTCCGCAAGTGTAACACGGCGTATCTCGGCCATTTCTCAACGGATTCGTGCGAATCAAGTGTCATACGCGTTTTTAGCGTCTAAAACGCACGGGGAGCACGTTTTCGACGCGAAAAACTCGCGGATGTCCGAGATACGAGAGTTCTTGAACGAATCGAACGAAACGCGGTGCATCGTGTGTCGCGCTTGCAAAACGCGAGAACTAGCAAGATTTCATCGTCCGCAAGTGTAACACGGCGTATCTCGGCCATTTCTCAACGGATTCGTGCGAATCAAGTGTCATACGCGTTTTTAGCGTCTAAAACGCACGGGGAGCACGTTTTCGACGCGAAAAACTCGCGGATGTCCGAGATACGAGAGTTCTTGAACGAATCGAACGAAACGCGGTGCATCGTGTGTCGCGCTTGCAAAACGCGAGAACTAGCAAGATTTCATCGTCCGCAAGTGTAACACGGCGTATCTCGGCCATTTCTCAACGGATTCGTGCGAATCAAGTGTCATACGCGTTTTTAGCGTCTAAAACGCACGGGGAGCACGTTTTCGACGCGAAAAACTCGCGGATGTCCGAGATACGAGAGTTCTTGAACGAATCGAACGAAACGCGGTGCATCGTGTGTCGCGCTTGCAAAACGCGAGAACTAGCAAGATTTCATCGTCCGCAAGTGTAACACGGCGTATCTCGGCCATTTCTCAGCGGATTCGTGCGAATCAAGTGTCATACGCGTTTTTAGCGTCTAAAACGCACGGGGAGCACGTTTTCGACGCGAAAAACTCGCGGATGTCCGAGATACGAGAGTTCTTGAACGAATCGAACGAAACGCGGTGCATCGTGTGTCGCGCTTGCAAAACGCGAGAACTAGCAAGATTTCATCGTCCGCAAGTGTAACACGGCGTATCTCGGCCATTTCTCAACGGATTCGTGCGAATCAAGTGTCATACGCGTTTTTAGCGTCTAAAACGCACGGGGAGCACGTTTTCGACGCGAAAAACTCGCGGATGTCCGAGATACGAGAGTTCTTGAACGAATCGAACGAAACGCGGTGCATCGTGTGTAGCGCTTGCAAAACGCGAGAACTAGCAAGATTTCATCGTCCGCAAGTGTAACACGGCGTATCTCGGCCATTTCTCAACGGATTCGTGCGAATCAAGTGTCATACGCGTTTTTAGCGTCTAAAACGCACGGGGAGCACGTTTTCGACGCGAAAAACTCGCGGATGTCCGAGATACGAGAGTTCTTGAACGAATCGAACGAAACGCGGTGCATCGTGTGTCGCGCTTGCAAAACGCGAGAACTAGCAAGATTTCATCGTCCGCAAGTGTAACACGGCGTATCTCGGCCATTTCTCAACGGATTCGTGCGAATCAAGTGTCATATGCGTTTTTAGCGTCTAAAACGC
>CAWWDK010000319.1:0-15000 GCA_963942575.1 Priocnemis perturbator
AGCTGTATGTAAGTTCATCGAGAAATGCGAACCGACCGTACGATGTTCTTCAAACTTGCAGGAGTGCTCTCGATTGACGACACGAGCAGTCTGTACAAGTTTCATAAACATCGTACGGCTGGAACCGGAGTTAGACACAAATTGTCATCTACAACGCAGTACTGGATAGATCCCGTTCAGCGACTATGTCCCGTCGTAGCTGTATGTAAGTTCATCGAGAAATGCGAACCGACCGTACGATCTTCTTCAAACTTGCAGGAGTGCTCTCGATTGACGACACGAGCATTCTGTACAAGTTTCATAAACTTCGTACGGCTGGAAGCGGAGTTTGAGAAAAATTGTCATCATCCGATATTCCGCTCAGCGACAAAGTCCCGTCGTAGCTGTATGTAAGTTCATCGAGAAATCCGAACCGACCGTACGATGTTCTTCAAACTTGCAGGAGTGCTCTCGATTGACGACACGAGCAGTCTGTACAAGTTTCATAAACATCGTACGGCTGGAAGCGGAGTTAGACACAAATTGTCATCTACAACGCAGTACTGGATAGATCCCGTTCAGCGACCAAGTCCCGTCGTAGCTGTATGTAAGTTCATCGAGAAATGCGAACCGACCGTACGATCTTCTTCAAACTTGCAGGAGTGCTCTCGATTGACGACACGAGCATTCTGTACAAGTTTCATAAACTTCGTACGGCTGGAAGCGGAGTTTGAGAAAAATTGTCATCATCCGATATTCCGCTCAGCGACCAAGTCCCGTCGTAGCTGTATGTAAGTTCATCGAGAAATGCGAACCGACCGTACGATCTTCTTCAAACTTGCAGGAGTGCTCTCGATTGACGACACGAGCAGTCTGTACAAGTTTCATAAACATCGTACGGCTGGAAGCGGAGTTAGACACAAATTGTCATCTACAACGCAGTACTGGATAGATCCCGTTCAGCGACCAAGTCCCGTCGTAGCTGTATGTAAGTTCATCGAGAAATGCGAACCGACCGTACGATCTTCTTCAAACTTGCAGGAGTGCTCTCGATTGACGACACGAGCATTCTGTACAAGTTTCATAAACTTCGTACGGCTGGAAGCGGAGTTTGAGAAAAATTGTCATCATCCGATATTCCGCTCAGCGACAAAGTCCCGTCGTAGCTGTATGTAAGTTCATCGAGAAATGCGAACCGACCGTACGATCTTCTTCAAACTTGCAGGAGTGCTCTCGATTGACGACACGAGCAGTCTGTACAAGTTTCATAAACATCGTACGGCTGGAAGCGGAGTTAGACACAAATTGTCATCTACAACGCAGTACTGGATAGATCCCGTTCAGCGACCAAGTCCCGTCGTAGCTGTATGTAAGTTCATCGAGAAATGCGAACCGACCGTACGATCTTCTTCAAACTTGCAGGAGTGCTCTCGATTGACGACACGAGCATTCTGTACAAGTTTCATAAACTTCGTACGGCTGGAAGCGGAGTTTGAGAAAAATTGTCATCATCCGATATTCCGCTCAGCGACCAAGTCCCGTCGTAGCTGTATGTAAGTTCATCGAGAAATGCGAACCGACCGTACGATGTTCTTCAAACTTGCAGGAGTGCTCTCGATTGACGACACGAGCAGTCTGTACAAGTTTCATAAACATCGTACGGCTGGAAGCGGAGTTAGACACAAATTGTCATCTACAACGCAGTACTGGATAGATCCCGTTCAGCGACCAAGTCCCGTCGTAGCTGTATGTAAGTTCATCGAGAAATGCGAACCGACCGTACGATCTTCTTCAAACTTGCAGGAGTGCTCTCGATTGACGACACGAGCATTCTGTACAAGTTTCATAAACTTCGTACGGCTGGAAGCGGAGTTTGAGAAAAATTGTCATCATCCGATATTCCGCTCAGCGACCAAGTCCCGTCGTAGCTGTATGTAAGTTCATCGAGAAATGCGAACCGACCGTACGATGTTCTTCAAACTTGCAGGAGTGCTCTCGATTGACGACACGAGCAGTCTGTACAAGTTTCATAAACATCGTACGGCTGGAACCGGAGTTAGACACAAATTGTCATCTACAACGCAGTACTGGATAGATCCCGTTCAGCGACTATGTCCCGTCGTAGCTGTATGTAAGTTCATCGAGAAATGCGAACCGACCGTACGATCTTCTTCAAACTTGCAGGAGTGCTCTCGATTGACGACACGAGCATTCTGTACAAGTTTCATAAACTTCGTACGGCTGGAAGCGGAGTTTGAGAAAAATTGTCATCATCCGATATTCCGCTCAGCGACCAAGTCCCGTCGTAGCTGTATGTAAGTTCATCGAGAAATGCGAACCGACCGTACGATCTTCTTCAAACTTGCAGGAGTGCTCTCGATTGACGACACGAGCATTCTGTACAAGTTTCATAAACTTCGTACGGCTGGAAGCGGAGTTTGAGAAAAATTGTCATCATCCGATATTCCGCTCAGCGACCAAGTCCCGTCGTAGCTGTATGTAAGTTCATCGAGAAATGCGAACCGACCGTACGATCTTCTTCAAACTTGCAGGAGTGCTCTCGATTGACGACACGAGCAGTCTGTACAAGTTTCATAAACATCGTACGGCTGGAAGCGGAGTTAGACACAAATTGTCATCTACAACGCAGTACTGGATAGATCCCGTTCAGCGACCAAGTCCCGTCGTAGCTGTATGTAAGTTCATCGAGAAATGCGAACCGACCGTACGATCTTCTTCAAACTTGCAGGAGTGCTCTCGATTGACGACACGAGCATTCTGTACAAGTTTCATAAACTTCGTACGGCTGGAAGCGGAGTTTGAGAAAAATTGTAATCATCCGATATTCCGCTCAGCGACCAAGTCCCGTCGTAGCTGTATGTAAGTTCATCGAGAAATGCGAACCGACCGTACGATGTTCTTCAAACTGGCAGGAGTGCTCTCGATTGACGACACGAGCAGTCTGTACAAGTTTCATAAACATCGTACGGCTGGAAGCGGAGTTAGACACAAATTGTCATCTACAACGCAGTACTGGATAGATCCCGTTCAGCGACTATGTCCCGTCGTAGCTGTATGTAAGTTCATCGAGAAATGCGAACCGACCGTACGATCTTCTTCAAACTTGCAGGAGTGCTCTCGATTGACGACACGAGCATTCTGTACAAGTTTCATAAACTTCGTACGGCTGGAAGCGGAGTTTGAGAAAAATTGTCATCATCCGATATTCCGCTCAGCGACCAAGTCCCGTCGTAGCTGTATGTAAGTTCATCGAGAAATGCGAACCGACCGTACGATCTTCTTCAAACTTGCAGGAGTGCTCTCGATTGACGACACGAGCAGTCTGTACAAGTTTCATAAACATCGTACGGCTGGAAGCGGAGTTAGACACAAATTGTCATCTACAACGCAGTACTGGATAGATCCCGTTCAGCGACTATGTCCCGTCGTAGCTGTATGTAAGTTCATCGAGAAATGCGAACCGACCGTACGATCTTCTTCAAACTTGCAGGAGTGCTCTCGATTGACGACACGAGCATTCTGTACAAGTTTCATAAACTTCGTACGGCTGGAAGCGGAGTTTGAGAAAAATTGTCATCATCCGATATTCCGCTCAGCGACCAAGTCCCGTCGTAGCTGTATGTAAGTTCATCGAGAAATGCGAACCGACCGTACGATGTTCTTCAAACTTGCAGGAGTGCTCTCGATTGACGACACGAGCAGTCTGTACAAGTTTCATAAACATCGTACGGCTGGAAGCGGAGTTAGACACAAATTGTCATCTACAACGCAGTACTGGATAGATCCCGTTCAGCGACTATGTCCCGTCGTAGCTGTATGTAAGTTCATCGAGAAATGCGAACCGACCGTACGATCTTCTTCAAACTTGCAGGAGTGCTCTCGATTGACGACACGAGCATTCTGTACAAGTTTCATAAACTTCGTACGGCTGGAAGCGGAGTTTGAGAAAAATTGTCATCATCCGATATTCCGCTCAGCGACCAAGTCCCGTCGTAGCTGTATGTAAGTTCATCGAGAAATGCGAACCGACCGTACGATCTTCTTCAAACTTGCAGGAGTGCTCTCGATTGACGACACGAGCATTCTGTACAAGTTTCATAAACTTCGTACGGCTGGAAGCGGAGTTTGAGAAAAATTGTCATCATCCGATATTCCGCTCAGCGACAAAGTCCCGTCGTAGCTGTATGTAAGTTCATCGAGAAATGCGAACCGACCGTACGATGTTCTTCAAACTTGCAGGAGTGCTCTCGATTGACGACACGAGCAGTCTGTACAAGTTTCATAAACATCGTACGGCTGGAACCGGAGTTAGACACAAATTGTCATCTACAACGCAGTACTGGATAGATCCCGTTCAGCGACTATGTCCCGTCGTAGCTGTATGTAAGTTCATCGAGAAATGCGAACCGACCGTACGATCTTCTTCAAACTTGCAGGAGTGCTCTCGATTGACGACACGAGCATTCTGTACAAGTTTCATAAACTTCGTACGGCTGGAAGCGGAGTTTGAGAAAAATTGTCATCATCCGATATTCCGCTCAGCGACAAAGTCCCGTCGTAGCTGTATGTAAGTTCATCGAGAAATGCGAACCGACCGTACGATGTTCTTCAAACTTGCAGGAGTGCTCTCGATTGACGACACGAGCAGTCTGTACAAGTTTCATAAACATCGTACGGCTGGAAGCGGAGTTAGACACAAATTGTCATCTACAACGCAGTACTGGATAGATCCCGTTCAGCGACTATGTCCCGTCGTAGCTGTATGTAAGTTCATCGAGAAATGCGAACCGACCGTACGATCTTCTTCAAACTTGCAGGAGTGCTCTCGATTGACGACACGAGCATTCTGTACAAGTTTCATAAACTTCGTACGGCTGGAAGCGGAGTTTGAGAAAAATTGTCATCATCCGATATTCCGCTCAGCGACCAAGTCCCGTCGTAGCTGTATGTAAGTTCATCGAGAAATCCGAACCGACCGTACGATGTTCTTCAAACTTGCAGGAGTGCTCTCGATTGACGACACGAGCAGTCTGTACAAGTTTCATAAACATCGTACGGCTGGAAGCGGAGTTAGACACAAATTGTCATCTACAACGCAGTACTGGATAGATCCCGTTCAGCGACCAAGTCCCGTCGTAGCTGTATGTAAGTTCATCGAGAAATGCGAACCGACCGTACGATCTTCTTCAAACTTGCAGGAGTGCTCTCGATTGACGACACGAGCATTCTGTACAAGTTTCATAAACTTCGTACGGCTGGAAGCGGAGTTTGAGAAAAATTGTCATCATCCGATATTCCGCTCAGCGACAAAGTCCCGTCGTAGCTGTATGTAAGTTCATCGAGAAATGCGAACCGACCGTACGATCTTCTTCAAACTTGCAGGAGTGCTCTCGATTGACGACACGAGCAGTCTGTACAAGTTTCATAAACATCGTACGGCTGGAAGCGGAGTTAGACACAAATTGTCATCTACAACGCAGTACTGGATAGATCCCGTTCAGCGACCAAGTCCCGTCGTAGCTGTATGTAAGTTCATCGAGAAATGCGAACCGACCGTACGATCTTCTTCAAACTTGCAGGAGTGCTCTCGATTGACGACACGAGCATTCTGTACAAGTTTCATAAACTTCGTACGGCTGGAAGCGGAGTTTGAGAAAAATTGTCATCATCCGATATTCCGCTCAGCGACCAAGTCCCGTCGTAGCTGTATGTAAGTTCATCGAGAAATGCGAACCGACCGTACGATGTTCTTCAAACTTGCAGGAGTGCTCTCGATTGACGACACGAGCAGTCTGTACAAGTTTCATAAACATCGTACGGCTGGAAGCGGAGTTAGACACAAATTGTCATCTACAACGCAGTACTGGATAGATCCCGTTCAGCGACCAAGTCCCGTCGTAGCTGTATGTAAGTTCATCGAGAAATGCGAACCGACCGTACGATCTTCTTCAAACTTGCAGGAGTGCTCTCGATTGACGACACGAGCATTCTGTACAAGTTTCATAAACTTCGTACGGCTGGAAGCGGAGTTTGAGAAAAATTGTCATCATCCGATATTCCGCTCAGCGACAAAGTCCCGTCGTAGCTGTATGTAAGTTCATCGAGAAATGCGAACCGACCGTACGATCTTCTTCAAACTTGCAGGAGTGCTCTCGATTGACGACACGAGCAGTCTGTACAAGTTTCATAAACATCGTACGGCTGGAAGCGGAGTTAGACACAAATTGTCATCTACAACGCAGTACTGGATAGATCCCGTTCAGCGACCAAGTCCCGTCGTAGCTGTATGTAAGTTCATCGAGAAATGCGAACCGACCGTACGATCTTCTTCAAACTTGCAGGAGTGCTCTCGATTGACGACACGAGCATTCTGTACAAGTTTCATAAACTTCGTACGGCTGGAAGCGGAGTTTGAGAAAAATTGTCATCATCCGATATTCCGCTCAGCGACCAAGTCCCGTCGTAGCTGTATGTAAGTTCATCGAGAAATGCGAACCGACCGTACGATGTTCTTCAAACTTGCAGGAGTGCTCTCGATTGACGACACGAGCAGTCTGTACAAGTTTCATAAACATCGTACGGCTGGAACCGGAGTTAGACACAAATTGTCATCTACAACGCAGTACTGGATAGATCCCGTTCAGCGACTATGTCCCGTCGTAGCTGTATGTAAGTTCATCGAGAAATGCGAACCGACCGTACGATCTTCTTCAAACTTGCAGGAGTGCTCTCGATTGACGACACGAGCATTCTGTACAAGTTTCATAAACTTCGTACGGCTGGAAGCGGAGTTTGAGAAAAATTGTCATCATCCGATATTCCGCTCAGCGACCAAGTCCCGTCGTAGCTGTATGTAAGTTCATCGAGAAATGCGAACCGACCGTACGATCTTCTTCAAACTTGCAGGAGTGCTCTCGATTGACGACACGAGCATTCTGTACAAGTTTCATAAACTTCGTACGGCTGGAAGCGGAGTTTGAGAAAAATTGTCATCATCCGATATTCCGCTCAGCGACCAAGTCCCGTCGTAGCTGTATGTAAGTTCATCGAGAAATGCGAACCGACCGTACGATCTTCTTCAAACTTGCAGGAGTGCTCTCGATTGACGACACGAGCAGTCTGTACAAGTTTCATAAACATCGTACGGCTGGAAGCGGAGTTAGACACAAATTGTCATCTACAACGCAGTACTGGATAGATCCCGTTCAGCGACTATGTCCCGTCGTAGCTGTATGTAAGTTCATCGAGAAATGCGAACCGATCGTACGATCTTCTTCAAACTTGCAGGAGTGCTCTCGATTGACGACACGAGCATTCTGTACAAGTTTCATAAACTTCGTACGGCTGGAAGCGGAGTTTGAGAAAAATTGTCATCATCCGATATTCCGCTCAGCGACCAAGTCCCGTCGTAGCTGTATGTAAGTTCATCGAGAAATGCGAACCGACCGTACGATCTTCTTCAAACTTGCAGGAGTGCTCTCGATTGACGACACGAGCAGTCTGTACAAGTTTCATAAACATCGTACGGCTGGAAGCGGAGTTAGACACAAATTGTCATCTACAACGCAGTACTGGATAGATCCCGTTCAGCGACTATGTCCCGTCGTAGCTGTATGTAAGTTCATCGAGAAATGCGAACCGACCGTACGATCTTCTTCAAACTTGCAGGAGTGCTCTCGATTGACGACACGAGCATTCTGTACAAGTTTCATAAACTTCGTACGGCTGGAAGCGGAGTTTGAGAAAAATTGTCATCATCCGATATTCCGCTCAGCGACCAAGTCCCGTCGTAGCTGTATGTAAGTTCATCGAGAAATCCGAACCGACCGTACGATGTTCTTCAAACTTGCAGGAGTGCTCTCGATTGACGACACGAGCAGTCTGTACAAGTTTCATAAACATCGTACGGCTGGAAGCGGAGTTAGACACAAATTGTCATCTACAACGCAGTACTGGATAGATCCCGTTCAGCGACCAAGTCCCGTCGTAGCTGTATGTAAGTTCATCGAGAAATGCGAACCGACCGTACGATCTTCTTCAAACTTGCAGGAGTGCTCTCGATTGACGACACGAGCATTCTGTACAAGTTTCATAAACTTCGTACGGCTGGAAGCGGAGTTTGAGAAAAATTGTCATCATCCGATATTCCGCTCAGCGACAAAGTCCCGTCGTAGCTGTATGTAAGTTCATCGAGAAATGCGAACCGACCGTACGATCTTCTTCAAACTTGCAGGAGTGCTCTCGATTGACGACACGAGCAGTCTGTACAAGTTTCATAAACATCGTACGGCTGGAAGCGGAGTTAGACACAAATTGTCATCTACAACGCAGTACTGGATAGATCCCGTTCAGCGACCAAGTCCCGTCGTAGCTGTATGTAAGTTCATCGAGAAATGCGAACCGACCGTACGATCTTCTTCAAACTTGCAGGAGTGCTCTCGATTGACGACACGAGCATTCTGTACAAGTTTCATAAACTTCGTACGGCTGGAAGCGGAGTTTGAGAAAAATTGTCATCATCCGATATTCCGCTCAGCGACCAAGTCCCGTCGTAGCTGTATGTAAGTTCATCGAGAAATGCGAACCGACCGTACGATGTTCTTCAAACTTGCAGGAGTGCTCTCGATTGACGACACGAGCAGTCTGTACAAGTTTCATAAACATCGTACGGCTGGAACCGGAGTTAGACACAAATTGTCATCTACAACGCAGTACTGGATAGATCCCGTTCAGCGACTATGTCCCGTCGTAGCTGTATGTAAGTTCATCGAGAAATGCGAACCGACCGTACGATCTTCTTCAAACTTGCAGGAGTGCTCTCGATTGACGACACGAGCATTCTGTACAAGTTTCATAAACTTCGTACGGCTGGAAGCGGAGTTTGAGAAAAATTGTCATCATCCGATATTCCGCTCAGCGACCAAGTCCCGTCGTAGCTGTATGTAAGTTCATCGAGAAATCCGAACCGACCGTACGATGTTCTTCAAACTTGCAGGAGTGCTCTCGATTGACGACACGAGCAGTCTGTACAAGTTTCATAAACATCGTACGGCTGGAAGCGGAGTTAGACACAAATTGTCATCTACAACGCAGTACTGGATAGATCCCGTTCAGCGACCAAGTCCCGTCGTAGCTGTATGTAAGTTCATCGAGAAATGCGAACCGACCGTACGATCTTCTTCAAACTTGCAGGAGTGCTCTCGATTGACGACACGAGCATTCTGTACAAGTTTCATAAACTTCGTACGGCTGGAAGCGGAGTTTGAGAAAAATTGTCATCATCCGATATTCCGCTCAGCGACAAAGTCCCGTCGTAGCTGTATGTAAGTTCATCGAGAAATGCGAACCGACCGTACGATCTTCTTCAAACTTGCAGGAGTGCTCTCGATTGACGACACGAGCAGTCTGTACAAGTTTCATAAACATCGTACGGCTGGAAGCGGAGTTAGACACAAATTGTCATCTACAACGCAGTACTGGATAGATCCCGTTCAGCGACCAAGTCCCGTCGTAGCTGTATGTAAGTTCATCGAGAAATGCGAACCGACCGTACGATCTTCTTCAAACTTGCAGGAGTGCTCTCGATTGACGACACGAGCATTCTGTACAAGTTTCATAAACTTCGTACGGCTGGAAGCGGAGTTTGAGAAAAATTGTCATCATCCGATATTCCGCTCAGCGACCAAGTCCCGTCGTAGCTGTATGTAAGTTCATCGAGAAATGCGAACCGACCGTACGATGTTCTTCAAACTGGCAGGAGTGCTCTCGATTGACGACACGAGCAGTCTGTACAAGTTTCATAAACATCGTACGGCTGGAAGCGGAGTTAGACACAAATTGTCATCTACAACGCAGTACTGGATAGATCCCGTTCAGCGACTATGTCCCGTCGTAGCTGTATGTAAGTTCATCGAGAAATGCGAACCGACCGTACGATCTTCTTCAAACTTGCAGGAGTGCTCTCGATTGACGACACGAGCATTCTGTACAAGTTTCATAAACTTCGTACGGCTGGAAGCGGAGTTTGAGAAAAATTGTCATCATCCGATATTCCGCTCAGCGACCAAGTCCCGTCGTAGCTGTATGTAAGTTCATCGAGAAATGCGAACCGACCGTACGATCTTCTTCAAACTTGCAGGAGTGCTCTCGATTGACGACACGAGCAGTCTGTACAAGTTTCATAAACATCGTACGGCTGGAAGCGGAGTTAGACACAAATTGTCATCTACAACGCAGTACTGGATAGATCCCGTTCAGCGACTATGTCCCGTCGTAGCTGTATGTAAGTTCATCGAGAAATGCGAACCGACCGTACGATCTTCTTCAAACTTGCAGGAGTGCTCTCGATTGACGACACGAGCATTCTGTACAAGTTTCATAAACTTCGTACGGCTGGAAGCGGAGTTTGAGAAAAATTGTCATCATCCGATATTCCGCTCAGCGACCAAGTCCCGTCGTAGCTGTATGTAAGTTCATCGAGAAATGCGAACCGACCGTACGATGTTCTTCAAACTTGCAGGAGTGCTCTCGATTGACGACACGAGCAGTCTGTACAAGTTTCATAAACATCGTACGGCTGGAAGCGGAGTTAGACACAAATTGTCATCTACAACGCAGTACTGGATAGATCCCGTTCAGCGACTATGTCCCGTCGTAGCTGTATGTAAGTTCATCGAGAAATGCGAACCGACCGTACGATCTTCTTCAAACTTGCAGGAGTGCTCTCGATTGACGACACGAGCATTCTGTACAAGTTTCATAAACTTCGTACGGCTGGAAGCGGAGTTTGAGAAAAATTGTCATCATCCGATATTCCGCTCAGCGACCAAGTCCCGTCGTAGCTGTATGTAAGTTCATCGAGAAATGCGAACCGACCGTACGATCTTCTTCAAACTTGCAGGAGTGCTCTCGATTGACGACACGAGCATTCTGTACAAGTTTCATAAACTTCGTACGGCTGGAAGCGGAGTTTGAGAAAAATTGTCATCATCCGATATTCCGCTCAGCGACCAAGTCCCGTCGTAGCTGTATGTAAGTTCATCGAGAAATGCGAACCGACCGTACGATCTTCTTCAAACTTGCAGGAGTGCTCTCGATTGACGACACGAGCAGTCTGTACAAGTTTCATAAACATCGTACGGCTGGAAGCGGAGTTAGACACAAATTGTCATCTACAACGCAGTACTGGATAGATCCCGTTCAGCGACTATGTCCCGTCGTAGCTGTATGTAAGTTCATCGAGAAATGCGAACCGATCGTACGATCTTCTTCAAACTTGCAGGAGTGCTCTCGATTGACGACACGAGCATTCTGTACAAGTTTCATAAACTTCGTACGGCTGGAAGCGGAGTTTGAGAAAAATTGTCATCATCCGATATTCCGCTCAGCGACCAAGTCCCGTCGTAGCTGTATGTAAGTTCATCGAGAAATCCGAACCGACCGTACGATGTTCTTCAAACTTGCAGGAGTGCTCTCGATTGACGACACGAGCAGTCTGTACAAGTTTCATAAACATCGTACGGCTGGAAGCGGAGTTAGACACAAATTGTCATCTACAACGCAGTACTGGATAGATCCCGTTCAGCGACCAAGTCCCGTCGTAGCTGTATGTAAGTTCATCGAGAAATGCGAACCGACCGTACGATCTTCTTCAAACTTGCAGGAGTGCTCTCGATTGACGACACGAGCATTCTGTACAAGTTTCATAAACTTCGTACGGCTGGAAGCGGAGTTTGAGAAAAATTGTCATCATCCGATATTCCGCTCAGCGACCAAGTCCCGTCGTAGCTGTATGTAAGTTCATCGAGAAATGCGAACCGACCGTACGATGTTCTTCAAACTTGCAGGAGTGCTCTCGATTGACGACACGAGCAGTCTGTACAAGTTTCATAAACATCGTACGGCTGGAAGCGGAGTTAGACACAAATTGTCATCTACAACGCAGTACTGGATAGATCCCGTTCAGCGACCAAGTCCCGTCGTAGCTGTATGTAAGTTCATCGAGAAATGCGAACCGACCGTACGATCTTCTTCAAACTTGCAGGAGTGCTCTCGATTGACGACACGAGCATTCTGTACAAGTTTCATAAACTTCGTACGGCTGGAAGCGGAGTTTGAGAAAAATTATCATCATCCGATATTCCGCTCAGCGACCAAGTCCCGTCGTAGCTGTATGTAAGTTCATCGAGAAATGCGAACCGACCGTACGATGTTCTTCAAACTTGCAGGAGTGCTCTCGATTGACGACACGAGCAGTCTGTACAAGTTTCATAAACATCGTACGGCTGGAAGCGGAGTTAGACACAAATTGTCATCTACAACGCAGTACTGGATAGATCCCGTTCAGCGACCAAGTCCCGTCGTAGCTGTATGTAAGTTCATCGAGAAATGCGAACCGACCGTACGATCTTCTTCAAACTTGCAGGAGTGCTCTCGATTGACGACACGAGCATTCTGTACAAGTTTCATAAACTTCGTACGGCTGGAAGCGGAGTTTGAGAAAAATTGTCATCATCCGATATTCCGCTCAGCGACAAAGTCCCGTCGTAGCTGTATGTAAGTTCATCGAGAAATGCGAACCGACCGTACGATGTTCTTCAAACTTGCAGGAGTGCTCTCGATTGACGACACGAGCAGTCTGTACAAGTTTCATAAACATCGTACGGCTGGAAGCGGAGTTAGACACAAATTGTCATCTACAACGCAGTACTGGATAGATCCCGTTCAGCGACTATGTCCCGTCGTAGCTGTATGTAAGTTCATCGAGAAATGCGAACCGACCGTACGATCTTCTTCAAACTTGCAGGAGTGCTCTCGATTGACGACACGAGCAGTCTGTACAAGTTTCATAAACATCGTACGGCTGGAACCGGAGTTAGACACAAATTGTCATCTACAACGCAGTACTGGATAGATCCCGTTCAGCGACTATGTCCCGTCGTAGCTGTATGTAAGTTCATCGAGAAATGCGAACCGACCGTACGATCTTCTTCAAACTTGCAGGAGTGCTCTCGATTGACGACACGAGCATTCTGTACAAGTTTCATAAACTTCGTACGGCTGGAAGCGGAGTTTGAGAAAAATTGTCATCATCCGATATTCCGCTCAGCGACCAAGTCCCGTCGTAGCTGTATGTAAGTTCATCGAGAAATGCGAACCGACCGTACGATCTTCTTCAAACTTGCAGGAGTGCTCTCGATTGACGACACGAGCATTCTGTACAAGTTTCATAAACTTCGTACGGCTGGAAGCGGAGTTTGAGAAAAATTGTCATCATCCGATATTCCGCTCAGCGACCAAGTCCCGTCGTAGCTGTATGTAAGTTCATCGAGAAATGCGAACCGACCGTACGATCTTCTTCAAACTTGCAGGAGTGCTCTCGATTGACGACACGAGCAGTCTGTACAAGTTTCATAAACATCGTACGGCTGGAAGCGGAGTTAGACACAAATTGTCATCTACAACGCAGTACTGGATAGATCCCGTTCAGCGACTATGTCCCGTCGTAGCTGTATGTAAGTTCATCGAGAAATGCGAACCGATCGTACGATCTTCTTCAAACTTGCAGGAGTGCTCTCGATTGACGACACGAGCATTCTGTACAAGTTTCATAAACTTCGTACGGCTGGAAGCGGAGTTTGAGAAAAATTGTCATCATCCGATATTCCGCTCAGCGACCAAGTCCCGTCGTAGCTGTATGTAAGTTCATCGAGAAATGCGAACCGACCGTACGATCTTCTTCAAACTTGCAGGAGTGCTCTCGATTGACGACACGAGCAGTCTGTACAAGTTTCATAAACATCGTACGGCTGGAAGCGGAGTTAGACACAAATTGTCATCTACAACGCAGTACTGGATAGATCCCGTTCAGCGACTATGTCCCGTCGTAGCTGTATGTAAGTTCATCGAGAAATGCGAACCGACCGTACGATCTTCTTCAAACTTGCAGGAGTGCTCTCGATTGACGACACGAGCATTCTGTACAAGTTTCATAAACTTCGTACGGCTGGAAGCGGAGTTTGAGAAAAATTGTCATCATCCGATATTCCGCTCAGCGACCAAGTCCCGTCGTAGCTGTATGTAAGTTCATCGAGAAATGCGAACCGACCGTACGATGTTCTTCAAACTGGCAGGAGTGCTCTCGATTGACGACACGAGCATTCTGTACAAGTTTCATAAACTTCGTACGGCTGGAAGCGGAGTTTGCGAAAAATTGTCATCATCCGATATTCCGCTCAGCGACTAAGTGCCAGCGGCGTGTTCCTTTCGCCGAAGTGTTACGTTCCTATATAATTATATGCTTAAGGGGTTATCCTACTCTGACCAACCTCAAAAACAGGCTAATATTCGCGAATTAATTCCGAAAAAATTATTAAGCCGATATTATTAGTTTTTGAATACGTGTTTGTAGACAGCTTAGGGAGCATGAATAACAAATTTTACAACAAAATGTTTATATTTGAACAAGATATGTGACTTCGTGTTCAATATGGTGCTCTTCGTGCACGGTTCGACGGTGTACACGATATCTGAGTCTGTAATAGATTAATTGACTTGCAGTTGTGTACACATGTTCGGACAAATAGTAGCTTCAGTGTGTCGGGCGGTTTTTTCGATAACATATTTTGTTTAAGAAATAAACCACTTTAAACTACCCATTTCGTGCGCAAAATAGTGAAAAAAAAATCCAAACGTTGGATTTTTTATCCAACGTTGTGCGCAAAACCATGTGCGCAAAATAGTGAAAAAAAAATCCAAACGTTGGATTTTTATCCAACGTTATGCGCAAAATAGTCAAAAAAAAATCCAAACGTTGGATTTGTATCCAACGTTGTGCGCAAAATAGTCAAAAAAAAATCCAAACGTTGGATTTGTATCCAACGTTGTGCGCAAAACGTTGTGCGCAAAATAGTAAAAAAAAATCCAAACGTTGGATTTTTGTATATATATGGAGGAAAAAAAAGCCCTCGATACACGATAGCTATTGCAATATAATGCATG
>CAWWDK010000319.1:25000-40000 GCA_963942575.1 Priocnemis perturbator
AATTATCAAAAAATTTCCACTTTCACAGGGTGAACAACTCATCGTACCGAGGGTAGTCATGCATGTTATAAAAAATTGAAAAATACAGAAACAAACATTTGGAATATCTCGTCAATGGGTGAAATAGACGTTTATGAACAGAAATCTGAACCGACCGTACGATCTTCTTCAAACTTGCAGGAGTGCTCTCGATTGACGACACGAGCAGTCTGTACAAGTTTCATAAACATCGTACGGCTGGAACCGGAGTTAGACACAAATTGTCATCTACAACGCAGTACTGGATAGATCCCGTTCAGCGACTATGTCCCGTCGTAGCTGTATGTAAGTTCATCGAGAAATGCGAACCGACCGTACGATCTTCTTCAAACTTGCAGGAGTGCTCTCGATTGACGACACGAGCATTCTGTACAAGTTTCATAAACTTCGTACGGCTGGAAGCGGAGTTTGAGAAAAATTGTCATCATCCGATATTCCGCTCAGCGACAAAGTCCCGTCGTAGCTGTATGTAAGTTCATCGAGAAATCCGAACCGACCGTACGATGTTCTTCAAACTTGCAGGAGTGCTCTCGATTGACGACACGAGCAGTCTGTACAAGTTTCATAAACATCGTACGGCTGGAAGCGGAGTTAGACACAAATTGTCATCTACAACGCAGTACTGGATAGATCCCGTTCAGCGACCAAGTCCCGTCGTAGCTGTATGTAAGTTCATCGAGAAATGCGAACCGACCGTACGATCTTCTTCAAACTTGCAGGAGTGCTCTCGATTGACGACACGAGCATTCTGTACAAGTTTCATAAACTTCGTACGGCTGGAAGCGGAGTTTGAGAAAAATTGTAATCATCCGATATTCCGCTCAGCGACCAAGTCCCGTCGTAGCTGTATGTAAGTTCATCGAGAAATGCGAACCGACCGTACGATGTTCTTCAAACTGGCAGGAGTGCTCTCGATTGACGACACGAGCAGTCTGTACAAGTTTCATAAACATCGTACGGCTGGAAGCGGAGTTAGACACAAATTGTCATCTACAACGCAGTACTGGATAGATCCCGTTCAGCGACTATGTCCCGTCGTAGCTGTATGTAAGTTCATCGAGAAATGCGAACCGACCGTACGATCTTCTTCAAACTTGCAGGAGTGCTCTCGATTGACGACACGAGCATTCTGTACAAGTTTCATAAACTTCGTACGGCTGGAAGCGGAGTTTGAGAAAAATTGTCATCATCCGATATTCCGCTCAGCGACCAAGTCCCGTCGTAGCTGTATGTAAGTTCATCGAGAAATGCGAACCGACCGTACGATCTTCTTCAAACTTGCAGGAGTGCTCTCGATTGACGACACGAGCAGTCTGTACAAGTTTCATAAACATCGTACGGCTGGAAGCGGAGTTAGACACAAATTGTCATCTACAACGCAGTACTGGATAGATCCCGTTCAGCGACTATGTCCCGTCGTAGCTGTATGTAAGTTCATCGAGAAATGCGAACCGACCGTACGATCTTCTTCAAACTTGCAGGAGTGCTCTCGATTGACGACACGAGCATTCTGTACAAGTTTCATAAACTTCGTACGGCTGGAAGCGGAGTTTGAGAAAAATTGTCATCATCCGATATTCCGCTCAGCGACCAAGTCCCGTCGTAGCTGTATGTAAGTTCATCGAGAAATGCGAACCGACCGTACGATGTTCTTCAAACTTGCAGGAGTGCTCTCGATTGACGACACGAGCAGTCTGTACAAGTTTCATAAACATCGTACGGCTGGAAGCGGAGTTAGACACAAATTGTCATCTACAACGCAGTACTGGATAGATCCCGTTCAGCGACTATGTCCCGTCGTAGCTGTATGTAAGTTCATCGAGAAATGCGAACCGACCGTACGATCTTCTTCAAACTTGCAGGAGTGCTCTCGATTGACGACACGAGCATTCTGTACAAGTTTCATAAACTTCGTACGGCTGGAAGCGGAGTTTGAGAAAAATTGTCATCATCCGATATTCCGCTCAGCGACCAAGTCCCGTCGTAGCTGTATGTAAGTTCATCGAGAAATGCGAACCGACCGTACGATCTTCTTCAAACTTGCAGGAGTGCTCTCGATTGACGACACGAGCATTCTGTACAAGTTTCATAAACTTCGTACGGCTGGAAGCGGAGTTTGAGAAAAATTGTCATCATCCGATATTCCGCTCAGCGACAAAGTCCCGTCGTAGCTGTATGTAAGTTCATCGAGAAATGCGAACCGACCGTACGATGTTCTTCAAACTTGCAGGAGTGCTCTCGATTGACGACACGAGCAGTCTGTACAAGTTTCATAAACATCGTACGGCTGGAACCGGAGTTAGACACAAATTGTCATCTACAACGCAGTACTGGATAGATCCCGTTCAGCGACTATGTCCCGTCGTAGCTGTATGTAAGTTCATCGAGAAATGCGAACCGACCGTACGATCTTCTTCAAACTTGCAGGAGTGCTCTCGATTGACGACACGAGCATTCTGTACAAGTTTCATAAACTTCGTACGGCTGGAAGCGGAGTTTGAGAAAAATTGTCATCATCCGATATTCCGCTCAGCGACAAAGTCCCGTCGTAGCTGTATGTAAGTTCATCGAGAAATCCGAACCGACCGTACGATGTTCTTCAAACTTGCAGGAGTGCTCTCGATTGACGACACGAGCAGTCTGTACAAGTTTCATAAACATCGTACGGCTGGAAGCGGAGTTAGACACAAATTGTCATCTACAACGCAGTACTGGATAGATCCCGTTCAGCGACCAAGTCCCGTCGTAGCTGTATGTAAGTTCATCGAGAAATGCGAACCGACCGTACGATCTTCTTCAAACTTGCAGGAGTGCTCTCGATTGACGACACGAGCATTCTGTACAAGTTTCATAAACTTCGTACGGCTGGAAGCGGAGTTTGAGAAAAATTGTCATCATCCGATATTCCGCTCAGCGACCAAGTCCCGTCGTAGCTGTATGTAAGTTCATCGAGAAATGCGAACCGACCGTACGATCTTCTTCAAACTTGCAGGAGTGCTCTCGATTGACGACACGAGCAGTCTGTACAAGTTTCATAAACATCGTACGGCTGGAAGCGGAGTTAGACACAAATTGTCATCTACAACGCAGTACTGGATAGATCCCGTTCAGCGACCAAGTCCCGTCGTAGCTGTATGTAAGTTCATCGAGAAATGCGAACCGACCGTACGATCTTCTTCAAACTTGCAGGAGTGCTCTCGATTGACGACACGAGCATTCTGTACAAGTTTCATAAACTTCGTACGGCTGGAAGCGGAGTTTGAGAAAAATTGTCATCATCCGATATTCCGCTCAGCGACAAAGTCCCGTCGTAGCTGTATGTAAGTTCATCGAGAAATGCGAACCGACCGTACGATCTTCTTCAAACTTGCAGGAGTGCTCTCGATTGACGACACGAGCAGTCTGTACAAGTTTCATAAACATCGTACGGCTGGAAGCGGAGTTAGACACAAATTGTCATCTACAACGCAGTACTGGATAGATCCCGTTCAGCGACCAAGTCCCGTCGTAGCTGTATGTAAGTTCATCGAGAAATGCGAACCGACCGTACGATCTTCTTCAAACTTGCAGGAGTGCTCTCGATTGACGACACGAGCATTCTGTACAAGTTTCATAAACTTCGTACGGCTGGAAGCGGAGTTTGAGAAAAATTGTCATCATCCGATATTCCGCTCAGCGACCAAGTCCCGTCGTAGCTGTATGTAAGTTCATCGAGAAATGCGAACCGACCGTACGATGTTCTTCAAACTTGCAGGAGTGCTCTCGATTGACGACACGAGCAGTCTGTACAAGTTTCATAAACATCGTACGGCTGGAAGCGGAGTTAGACACAAATTGTCATCTACAACGCAGTACTGGATAGATCCCGTTCAGCGACCAAGTCCCGTCGTAGCTGTATGTAAGTTCATCGAGAAATGCGAACCGACCGTACGATCTTCTTCAAACTTGCAGGAGTGCTCTCGATTGACGACACGAGCATTCTGTACAAGTTTCATAAACTTCGTACGGCTGGAAGCGGAGTTTGAGAAAAATTGTCATCATCCGATATTCCGCTCAGCGACCAAGTCCCGTCGTAGCTGTATGTAAGTTCATCGAGAAATGCGAACCGACCGTACGATGTTCTTCAAACTTGCAGGAGTGCTCTCGATTGACGACACGAGCAGTCTGTACAAGTTTCATAAACATCGTACGGCTGGAACCGGAGTTAGACACAAATTGTCATCTACAACGCAGTACTGGATAGATCCCGTTCAGCGACTATGTCCCGTCGTAGCTGTATGTAAGTTCATCGAGAAATGCGAACCGACCGTACGATCTTCTTCAAACTTGCAGGAGTGCTCTCGATTGACGACACGAGCATTCTGTACAAGTTTCATAAACTTCGTACGGCTGGAAGCGGAGTTTGAGAAAAATTGTCATCATCCGATATTCCGCTCAGCGACCAAGTCCCGTCGTAGCTGTATGTAAGTTCATCGAGAAATGCGAACCGACCGTACGATCTTCTTCAAACTTGCAGGAGTGCTCTCGATTGACGACACGAGCATTCTGTACAAGTTTCATAAACTTCGTACGGCTGGAAGCGGAGTTTGAGAAAAATTGTCATCATCCGATATTCCGCTCAGCGACCAAGTCCCGTCGTAGCTGTATGTAAGTTCATCGAGAAATGCGAACCGACCGTACGATCTTCTTCAAACTTGCAGGAGTGCTCTCGATTGACGACACGAGCAGTCTGTACAAGTTTCATAAACATCGTACGGCTGGAAGCGGAGTTAGACACAAATTGTCATCTACAACGCAGTACTGGATAGATCCCGTTCAGCGACCAAGTCCCGTCGTAGCTGTATGTAAGTTCATCGAGAAATGCGAACCGACCGTACGATCTTCTTCAAACTTGCAGGAGTGCTCTCGATTGACGACACGAGCATTCTGTACAAGTTTCATAAACTTCGTACGGCTGGAAGCGGAGTTTGAGAAAAATTGTAATCATCCGATATTCCGCTCAGCGACCAAGTCCCGTCGTAGCTGTATGTAAGTTCATCGAGAAATGCGAACCGACCGTACGATGTTCTTCAAACTGGCAGGAGTGCTCTCGATTGACGACACGAGCAGTCTGTACAAGTTTCATAAACATCGTACGGCTGGAAGCGGAGTTAGACACAAATTGTCATCTACAACGCAGTACTGGATAGATCCCGTTCAGCGACTATGTCCCGTCGTAGCTGTATGTAAGTTCATCGAGAAATGCGAACCGACCGTACGATCTTCTTCAAACTTGCAGGAGTGCTCTCGATTGACGACACGAGCATTCTGTACAAGTTTCATAAACTTCGTACGGCTGGAAGCGGAGTTTGAGAAAAATTGTCATCATCCGATATTCCGCTCAGCGACCAAGTCCCGTCGTAGCTGTATGTAAGTTCATCGAGAAATGCGAACCGACCGTACGATCTTCTTCAAACTTGCAGGAGTGCTCTCGATTGACGACACGAGCAGTCTGTACAAGTTTCATAAACATCGTACGGCTGGAAGCGGAGTTAGACACAAATTGTCATCTACAACGCAGTACTGGATAGATCCCGTTCAGCGACTATGTCCCGTCGTAGCTGTATGTAAGTTCATCGAGAAATGCGAACCGACCGTACGATCTTCTTCAAACTTGCAGGAGTGCTCTCGATTGACGACACGAGCATTCTGTACAAGTTTCATAAACTTCGTACGGCTGGAAGCGGAGTTTGAGAAAAATTGTCATCATCCGATATTCCGCTCAGCGACCAAGTCCCGTCGTAGCTGTATGTAAGTTCATCGAGAAATGCGAACCGACCGTACGATGTTCTTCAAACTTGCAGGAGTGCTCTCGATTGACGACACGAGCAGTCTGTACAAGTTTCATAAACATCGTACGGCTGGAAGCGGAGTTAGACACAAATTGTCATCTACAACGCAGTACTGGATAGATCCCGTTCAGCGACTATGTCCCGTCGTAGCTGTATGTAAGTTCATCGAGAAATGCGAACCGACCGTACGATCTTCTTCAAACTTGCAGGAGTGCTCTCGATTGACGACACGAGCATTCTGTACAAGTTTCATAAACTTCGTACGGCTGGAAGCGGAGTTTGAGAAAAATTGTCATCATCCGATATTCCGCTCAGCGACCAAGTCCCGTCGTAGCTGTATGTAAGTTCATCGAGAAATGCGAACCGACCGTACGATCTTCTTCAAACTTGCAGGAGTGCTCTCGATTGACGACACGAGCATTCTGTACAAGTTTCATAAACTTCGTACGGCTGGAAGCGGAGTTTGAGAAAAATTGTCATCATCCGATATTCCGCTCAGCGACAAAGTCCCGTCGTAGCTGTATGTAAGTTCATCGAGAAATGCGAACCGACCGTACGATGTTCTTCAAACTTGCAGGAGTGCTCTCGATTGACGACACGAGCAGTCTGTACAAGTTTCATAAACATCGTACGGCTGGAACCGGAGTTAGACACAAATTGTCATCTACAACGCAGTACTGGATAGATCCCGTTCAGCGACTATGTCCCGTCGTAGCTGTATGTAAGTTCATCGAGAAATGCGAACCGACCGTACGATCTTCTTCAAACTTGCAGGAGTGCTCTCGATTGACGACACGAGCATTCTGTACAAGTTTCATAAACTTCGTACGGCTGGAAGCGGAGTTTGAGAAAAATTGTCATCATCCGATATTCCGCTCAGCGACAAAGTCCCGTCGTAGCTGTATGTAAGTTCATCGAGAAATGCGAACCGACCGTACGATGTTCTTCAAACTTGCAGGAGTGCTCTCGATTGACGACACGAGCAGTCTGTACAAGTTTCATAAACATCGTACGGCTGGAAGCGGAGTTAGACACAAATTGTCATCTACAACGCAGTACTGGATAGATCCCGTTCAGCGACTATGTCCCGTCGTAGCTGTATGTAAGTTCATCGAGAAATGCGAACCGACCGTACGATCTTCTTCAAACTTGCAGGAGTGCTCTCGATTGACGACACGAGCATTCTGTACAAGTTTCATAAACTTCGTACGGCTGGAAGCGGAGTTTGAGAAAAATTGTCATCATCCGATATTCCGCTCAGCGACCAAGTCCCGTCGTAGCTGTATGTAAGTTCATCGAGAAATCCGAACCGACCGTACGATGTTCTTCAAACTTGCAGGAGTGCTCTCGATTGACGACACGAGCAGTCTGTACAAGTTTCATAAACATCGTACGGCTGGAAGCGGAGTTAGACACAAATTGTCATCTACAACGCAGTACTGGATAGATCCCGTTCAGCGACCAAGTCCCGTCGTAGCTGTATGTAAGTTCATCGAGAAATGCGAACCGACCGTACGATCTTCTTCAAACTTGCAGGAGTGCTCTCGATTGACGACACGAGCATTCTGTACAAGTTTCATAAACTTCGTACGGCTGGAAGCGGAGTTTGAGAAAAATTGTCATCATCCGATATTCCGCTCAGCGACAAAGTCCCGTCGTAGCTGTATGTAAGTTCATCGAGAAATGCGAACCGACCGTACGATCTTCTTCAAACTTGCAGGAGTGCTCTCGATTGACGACACGAGCAGTCTGTACAAGTTTCATAAACATCGTACGGCTGGAAGCGGAGTTAGACACAAATTGTCATCTACAACGCAGTACTGGATAGATCCCGTTCAGCGACCAAGTCCCGTCGTAGCTGTATGTAAGTTCATCGAGAAATGCGAACCGACCGTACGATCTTCTTCAAACTTGCAGGAGTGCTCTCGATTGACGACACGAGCATTCTGTACAAGTTTCATAAACTTCGTACGGCTGGAAGCGGAGTTTGAGAAAAATTGTCATCATCCGATATTCCGCTCAGCGACCAAGTCCCGTCGTAGCTGTATGTAAGTTCATCGAGAAATGCGAACCGACCGTACGATGTTCTTCAAACTTGCAGGAGTGCTCTCGATTGACGACACGAGCAGTCTGTACAAGTTTCATAAACATCGTACGGCTGGAAGCGGAGTTAGACACAAATTGTCATCTACAACGCAGTACTGGATAGATCCCGTTCAGCGACCAAGTCCCGTCGTAGCTGTATGTAAGTTCATCGAGAAATGCGAACCGACCGTACGATCTTCTTCAAACTTGCAGGAGTGCTCTCGATTGACGACACGAGCATTCTGTACAAGTTTCATAAACTTCGTACGGCTGGAAGCGGAGTTTGAGAAAAATTGTCATCATCCGATATTCCGCTCAGCGACAAAGTCCCGTCGTAGCTGTATGTAAGTTCATCGAGAAATGCGAACCGACCGTACGATCTTCTTCAAACTTGCAGGAGTGCTCTCGATTGACGACACGAGCAGTCTGTACAAGTTTCATAAACATCGTACGGCTGGAAGCGGAGTTAGACACAAATTGTCATCTACAACGCAGTACTGGATAGATCCCGTTCAGCGACCAAGTCCCGTCGTAGCTGTATGTAAGTTCATCGAGAAATGCGAACCGACCGTACGATCTTCTTCAAACTTGCAGGAGTGCTCTCGATTGACGACACGAGCATTCTGTACAAGTTTCATAAACTTCGTACGGCTGGAAGCGGAGTTTGAGAAAAATTGTCATCATCCGATATTCCGCTCAGCGACCAAGTCCCGTCGTAGCTGTATGTAAGTTCATCGAGAAATGCGAACCGACCGTACGATGTTCTTCAAACTTGCAGGAGTGCTCTCGATTGACGACACGAGCAGTCTGTACAAGTTTCATAAACATCGTACGGCTGGAACCGGAGTTAGACACAAATTGTCATCTACAACGCAGTACTGGATAGATCCCGTTCAGCGACTATGTCCCGTCGTAGCTGTATGTAAGTTCATCGAGAAATGCGAACCGACCGTACGATCTTCTTCAAACTTGCAGGAGTGCTCTCGATTGACGACACGAGCATTCTGTACAAGTTTCATAAACTTCGTACGGCTGGAAGCGGAGTTTGAGAAAAATTGTCATCATCCGATATTCCGCTCAGCGACCAAGTCCCGTCGTAGCTGTATGTAAGTTCATCGAGAAATGCGAACCGACCGTACGATCTTCTTCAAACTTGCAGGAGTGCTCTCGATTGACGACACGAGCATTCTGTACAAGTTTCATAAACTTCGTACGGCTGGAAGCGGAGTTTGAGAAAAATTGTCATCATCCGATATTCCGCTCAGCGACCAAGTCCCGTCGTAGCTGTATGTAAGTTCATCGAGAAATGCGAACCGACCGTACGATCTTCTTCAAACTTGCAGGAGTGCTCTCGATTGACGACACGAGCAGTCTGTACAAGTTTCATAAACATCGTACGGCTGGAAGCGGAGTTAGACACAAATTGTCATCTACAACGCAGTACTGGATAGATCCCGTTCAGCGACTATGTCCCGTCGTAGCTGTATGTAAGTTCATCGAGAAATGCGAACCGATCGTACGATCTTCTTCAAACTTGCAGGAGTGCTCTCGATTGACGACACGAGCATTCTGTACAAGTTTCATAAACTTCGTACGGCTGGAAGCGGAGTTTGAGAAAAATTGTCATCATCCGATATTCCGCTCAGCGACCAAGTCCCGTCGTAGCTGTATGTAAGTTCATCGAGAAATGCGAACCGACCGTACGATCTTCTTCAAACTTGCAGGAGTGCTCTCGATTGACGACACGAGCAGTCTGTACAAGTTTCATAAACATCGTACGGCTGGAAGCGGAGTTAGACACAAATTGTCATCTACAACGCAGTACTGGATAGATCCCGTTCAGCGACTATGTCCCGTCGTAGCTGTATGTAAGTTCATCGAGAAATGCGAACCGACCGTACGATCTTCTTCAAACTTGCAGGAGTGCTCTCGATTGACGACACGAGCATTCTGTACAAGTTTCATAAACTTCGTACGGCTGGAAGCGGAGTTTGAGAAAAATTGTCATCATCCGATATTCCGCTCAGCGACCAAGTCCCGTCGTAGCTGTATGTAAGTTCATCGAGAAATCCGAACCGACCGTACGATGTTCTTCAAACTTGCAGGAGTGCTCTCGATTGACGACACGAGCAGTCTGTACAAGTTTCATAAACATCGTACGGCTGGAAGCGGAGTTAGACACAAATTGTCATCTACAACGCAGTACTGGATAGATCCCGTTCAGCGACCAAGTCCCGTCGTAGCTGTATGTAAGTTCATCGAGAAATGCGAACCGACCGTACGATCTTCTTCAAACTTGCAGGAGTGCTCTCGATTGACGACACGAGCATTCTGTACAAGTTTCATAAACTTCGTACGGCTGGAAGCGGAGTTTGAGAAAAATTGTCATCATCCGATATTCCGCTCAGCGACAAAGTCCCGTCGTAGCTGTATGTAAGTTCATCGAGAAATGCGAACCGACCGTACGATCTTCTTCAAACTTGCAGGAGTGCTCTCGATTGACGACACGAGCAGTCTGTACAAGTTTCATAAACATCGTACGGCTGGAAGCGGAGTTAGACACAAATTGTCATCTACAACGCAGTACTGGATAGATCCCGTTCAGCGACCAAGTCCCGTCGTAGCTGTATGTAAGTTCATCGAGAAATGCGAACCGACCGTACGATCTTCTTCAAACTTGCAGGAGTGCTCTCGATTGACGACACGAGCATTCTGTACAAGTTTCATAAACTTCGTACGGCTGGAAGCGGAGTTTGAGAAAAATTGTCATCATCCGATATTCCGCTCAGCGACCAAGTCCCGTCGTAGCTGTATGTAAGTTCATCGAGAAATGCGAACCGACCGTACGATGTTCTTCAAACTTGCAGGAGTGCTCTCGATTGACGACACGAGCAGTCTGTACAAGTTTCATAAACATCGTACGGCTGGAACCGGAGTTAGACACAAATTGTCATCTACAACGCAGTACTGGATAGATCCCGTTCAGCGACTATGTCCCGTCGTAGCTGTATGTAAGTTCATCGAGAAATGCGAACCGACCGTACGATCTTCTTCAAACTTGCAGGAGTGCTCTCGATTGACGACACGAGCATTCTGTACAAGTTTCATAAACTTCGTACGGCTGGAAGCGGAGTTTGAGAAAAATTGTCATCATCCGATATTCCGCTCAGCGACCAAGTCCCGTCGTAGCTGTATGTAAGTTCATCGAGAAATCCGAACCGACCGTACGATGTTCTTCAAACTTGCAGGAGTGCTCTCGATTGACGACACGAGCAGTCTGTACAAGTTTCATAAACATCGTACGGCTGGAAGCGGAGTTAGACACAAATTGTCATCTACAACGCAGTACTGGATAGATCCCGTTCAGCGACCAAGTCCCGTCGTAGCTGTATGTAAGTTCATCGAGAAATGCGAACCGACCGTACGATCTTCTTCAAACTTGCAGGAGTGCTCTCGATTGACGACACGAGCATTCTGTACAAGTTTCATAAACTTCGTACGGCTGGAAGCGGAGTTTGAGAAAAATTGTCATCATCCGATATTCCGCTCAGCGACAAAGTCCCGTCGTAGCTGTATGTAAGTTCATCGAGAAATGCGAACCGACCGTACGATCTTCTTCAAACTTGCAGGAGTGCTCTCGATTGACGACACGAGCAGTCTGTACAAGTTTCATAAACATCGTACGGCTGGAAGCGGAGTTAGACACAAATTGTCATCTACAACGCAGTACTGGATAGATCCCGTTCAGCGACCAAGTCCCGTCGTAGCTGTATGTAAGTTCATCGAGAAATGCGAACCGACCGTACGATCTTCTTCAAACTTGCAGGAGTGCTCTCGATTGACGACACGAGCATTCTGTACAAGTTTCATAAACTTCGTACGGCTGGAAGCGGAGTTTGAGAAAAATTGTCATCATCCGATATTCCGCTCAGCGACCAAGTCCCGTCGTAGCTGTATGTAAGTTCATCGAGAAATGCGAACCGACCGTACGATGTTCTTCAAACTGGCAGGAGTGCTCTCGATTGACGACACGAGCAGTCTGTACAAGTTTCATAAACATCGTACGGCTGGAAGCGGAGTTAGACACAAATTGTCATCTACAACGCAGTACTGGATAGATCCCGTTCAGCGACTATGTCCCGTCGTAGCTGTATGTAAGTTCATCGAGAAATGCGAACCGACCGTACGATCTTCTTCAAACTTGCAGGAGTGCTCTCGATTGACGACACGAGCATTCTGTACAAGTTTCATAAACTTCGTACGGCTGGAAGCGGAGTTTGAGAAAAATTGTCATCATCCGATATTCCGCTCAGCGACCAAGTCCCGTCGTAGCTGTATGTAAGTTCATCGAGAAATGCGAACCGACCGTACGATCTTCTTCAAACTTGCAGGAGTGCTCTCGATTGACGACACGAGCAGTCTGTACAAGTTTCATAAACATCGTACGGCTGGAAGCGGAGTTAGACACAAATTGTCATCTACAACGCAGTACTGGATAGATCCCGTTCAGCGACTATGTCCCGTCGTAGCTGTATGTAAGTTCATCGAGAAATGCGAACCGACCGTACGATCTTCTTCAAACTTGCAGGAGTGCTCTCGATTGACGACACGAGCATTCTGTACAAGTTTCATAAACTTCGTACGGCTGGAAGCGGAGTTTGAGAAAAATTGTCATCATCCGATATTCCGCTCAGCGACCAAGTCCCGTCGTAGCTGTATGTAAGTTCATCGAGAAATGCGAACCGACCGTACGATGTTCTTCAAACTTGCAGGAGTGCTCTCGATTGACGACACGAGCAGTCTGTACAAGTTTCATAAACATCGTACGGCTGGAAGCGGAGTTAGACACAAATTGTCATCTACAACGCAGTACTGGATAGATCCCGTTCAGCGACTATGTCCCGTCGTAGCTGTATGTAAGTTCATCGAGAAATGCGAACCGACCGTACGATCTTCTTCAAACTTGCAGGAGTGCTCTCGATTGACGACACGAGCATTCTGTACAAGTTTCATAAACTTCGTACGGCTGGAAGCGGAGTTTGAGAAAAATTGTCATCATCCGATATTCCGCTCAGCGACCAAGTCCCGTCGTAGCTGTATGTAAGTTCATCGAGAAATGCGAACCGACCGTACGATCTTCTTCAAACTTGCAGGAGTGCTCTCGATTGACGACACGAGCATTCTGTACAAGTTTCATAAACTTCGTACGGCTGGAAGCGGAGTTTGAGAAAAATTGTCATCATCCGATATTCCGCTCAGCGACCAAGTCCCGTCGTAGCTGTATGTAAGTTCATCGAGAAATGCGAACCGACCGTACGATCTTCTTCAAACTTGCAGGAGTGCTCTCGATTGACGACACGAGCAGTCTGTACAAGTTTCATAAACATCGTACGGCTGGAAGCGGAGTTAGACACAAATTGTCATCTACAACGCAGTACTGGATAGATCCCGTTCAGCGACTATGTCCCGTCGTAGCTGTATGTAAGTTCATCGAGAAATGCGAACCGATCGTACGATCTTCTTCAAACTTGCAGGAGTGCTCTCGATTGACGACACGAGCATTCTGTACAAGTTTCATAAACTTCGTACGGCTGGAAGCGGAGTTTGAGAAAAATTGTCATCATCCGATATTCCGCTCAGCGACCAAGTCCCGTCGTAGCTGTATGTAAGTTCATCGAGAAATCCGAACCGACCGTACGATGTTCTTCAAACTTGCAGGAGTGCTCTCGATTGACGACACGAGCAGTCTGTACAAGTTTCATAAACATCGTACGGCTGGAAGCGGAGTTAGACACAAATTGTCATCTACAACGCAGTACTGGATAGATCCCGTTCAGCGACCAAGTCCCGTCGTAGCTGTATGTAAGTTCATCGAGAAATGCGAACCGACCGTACGATCTTCTTCAAACTTGCAGGAGTGCTCTCGATTGACGACACGAGCATTCTGTACAAGTTTCATAAACTTCGTACGGCTGGAAGCGGAGTTTGAGAAAAATTGTCATCATCCGATATTCCGCTCAGCGACCAAGTCCCGTCGTAGCTGTATGTAAGTTCATCGAGAAATGCGAACCGACCGTACGATGTTCTTCAAACTTGCAGGAGTGCTCTCGATTGACGACACGAGCAGTCTGTACAAGTTTCATAAACATCGTACGGCTGGAAGCGGAGTTAGACACAAATTGTCATCTACAACGCAGTACTGGATAGATCCCGTTCAGCGACCAAGTCCCGTCGTAGCTGTATGTAAGTTCATCGAGAAATGCGAACCGACCGTACGATCTTCTTCAAACTTGCAGGAGTGCTCTCGATTGACGACACGAGCATTCTGTACAAGTTTCATAAACTTCGTACGGCTGGAAGCGGAGTTTGAGAAAAATTGTCATCATCCGATATTCCGCTCAGCGACCAAGTCCCGTCGTAGCTGTATGTAAGTTCATCGAGAAATGCGAACCGACCGTACGATGTTCTTCAAACTTGCAGGAGTGCTCTCGATTGACGACACGAGCAGTCTGTACAAGTTTCATAAACATCGTACGGCTGGAAGCGGAGTTAGACACAAATTGTCATCTACAACGCAGTACTGGATAGATCCCGTTCAGCGACCAAGTCCCGTCGTAGCTGTATGTAAGTTCATCGAGAAATGCGAACCGACCGTACGATCTTCTTCAAACTTGCAGGAGTGCTCTCGATTGACGACACGAGCATTCTGTACAAGTTTCATAAACTTCGTACGGCTGGAAGCGGAGTTTGAGAAAAATTGTCATCATCCGATATTCCGCTCAGCGACAAAGTCCCGTCGTAGCTGTATGTAAGTTCATCGAGAAATGCGAACCGACCGTACGATGTTCTTCAAACTTGCAGGAGTGCTCTCGATTGACGACACGAGCAGTCTGTACAAGTTTCATAAACATCGTACGGCTGGAAGCGGAGTTAGACACAAATTGTCATCTACAACGCAGTACTGGATAGATCCCGTTCAGCGACTATGTCCCGTCGTAGCTGTATGTAAGTTCATCGAGAAATGCGAACCGACCGTACGATCTTC